>KQ964247.1:3427528-3917038 GCA_001566295.1 Microdochium bolleyi | reverse complement strand
GGGGGGGGGGGGGGGGGTTGCCCAGAAATACTCACTCAGGATCCGTTCCTCGAAGCTGCTGCAGAGCGTGCCCCAGTTGGGGTCGTTGTCGCAGTTCTTGAACTGCTTCTCGGCCCGCGTCTTGGCCAGGGTGTCCTGGTAGTTCCACTCGCAGGAGCCGTGGGTGGCGATGCAAGCCGGGCCGAGCGTGGCCGGATCGAAGGTGGTGGTCTTGCCGGCGCAGGCCTCGACCTTGAAGACCTGGTCGAGCGGCGCCCAGCCCTCGTCGACGATGGCTTTGAGCAGGGGTATCTGGGTGTTGGCCGTGTCGCCGGGGTTGTGGAACGAGTAGGTGTCGGCCCCGTCGACCCACCACTGGTTGCAGTTGCCGCCGGCCTCGAGCGCCGTGCACGAGATCTCGCTCGTCTCCTTGGCGAAGTCGAGCGCGTTGACGCCGGGGCTCTTGGCCGCGACGATGCCATTGGCCTTGAGCGCGGCCGACAGCACAAAGAGCTGCAGCTGGCGGTACAGCTCGTTGGACTGGATGGTCAGCGACGTCGTGATGCGCTGTGAGAAGCCGCCCTTGCTGCAGGCCGCGCGGAACGTGGCGTCGCTGCGCTGGATCTTGGACACGGCCTCGAGCAGGTTGAGCTGGTAGTCGGACACGAGCTTGGCCAGGGACGCCGAGATGTCCCCGAGCTGGACGAAGCGCGCGTTGGCCGGCTGCTTCAGGAGCGCGTCGGGCACCTCCTTGCTCAGCGCCAGCGCCTGCGTGATGCCGCCCGCGATGAGGTTCACGGCCGTGCCGCCGCCGCCCGGGATCACGCCGGCGAAAGTGCTCACGATGCCGAGCGTCGAGCCCAGCACGCCCATGAGCGCGCTCGCCTCCTCGTTGGCCTCGACCGGGGGAGCGACGGTAGAGACGATCTTTCCGACGGTTTGTGATGCAAGACCGACGCCGTTGCTCAGCGCCGCCGAGTACTGGTTGAAGAACTGGTACACGGCGTAGATGTTCCAGAGTACCTGTTGGGGGACGGTGATGAGCGCAAAACGTCCGTGTGTCACTGCATGCCCGGAATCAACAGAAAGGACTTACATAGAAGTGCTGGTCGCTAGAGTACTCGACTGTAGACGACGGCGGGGGGCATGTCGACGAGGTGATGAGGTCGCAGGTCAAGGTCGTCAGGCCGTTGAACTGCAGGTAGCACTGGGCAAAACCAAGGCTTGCGCAATTGGCTGCTGTTCCATTTGCGGTCATCCAGTCCTGGATGTACTTGTCGACGCCAAGGCTCTCCCAACACTCGGCCTTCAGGCCGGTCGTTGAGTCGGGCGCGCAGTCGACAGTCTGTCGGCTGCGCAAAGGGGATGCTTCGGCCAGCGACAGCAGCAAAAAGGGGACGAGTTGAGAAAAGAACATGATGGCGGCGGGGCGGAGGTCGTGAAAGAGGACACTGCACTGCACTGGCTTGGGACAATCTTCCAAAAACAGGATGGAGCGGCCTTCTCCTCTGGCTTATATGTTACCAGAACTGACGGCGTCTTAGAGGATGTCGACGATTCGTGTTGGAATTAAACTTTCGAGTTCAACTCAAAGGGGTAGCCGAAGGGGTAGCCCCTCTGTATGTCACGACAATGCCCATTATGCATAACGGCAACTTGGCGGCTTGACCCTGCTGGTGTGAGGCTCAAAATTAGTAAAGTGCACAGGGGTTAAGATCCCGAACGAGAATCACAGTGACAGATCCCAGGGTTCTCAAAGTAATGACTCGTGACGTAATGACTCGCAGGCGTCTCGTATCGTGGGCACCCATTATGCCTGAAACTGCCAAACCAGAGATCGTGTTCCAACGCCCTGTATTTCCGAGTCAGTAGCCAACGGCGCCGACCAATTCCTCCATCACGTTCCCATGCCATTCCCCAGCTCAGATCTTGGCGGCCGTGCACTCAGGCCAGCCAGGCGCCGTCCGATCCGGACCAACCTCAGCCCTAAGGAGGCATCCAATCCCTTCCCGGCTTCACTCATCCGAAATTGGCAGGTGCTGCCTGTCTCTGGCATCCGCGTGCGGAAAGGGGACCGCTGTACCGTCGCCGGCAACACGCTAATGCGAATCTCCAGTGGGATGATCTATCTTATGTTGACATAGCCTCGTGCTCGAGGTGCTCGATGCTTCAGCAATATGCACCGGGCGCCAGCCGCTAATCAACAGCCCAGCAACCTCTCGCGCCGTGGTTTTCAGTAGAATGCCTGGATAACGACTAAACTATAAGGTCTCCGGCATTACCGAAAATCCTGTTGTACTTTTGGGTTTCTTGGCTTCTGAATTGGGACAAAGCAACTCCTGGGGCCTGCGAGTCCCAGACCATGCACGCCACCGGGTTCCTCGAAAGTATCGGCCGAGACAAAGCCACTCCTGATTGTCTGGAGAGGAGTGCCGGGCATTTTCTCGTTCATACCGGAGATCCCATATAGCAGGCGGGCCAGGGCTAAGCTCAGGGGGCTGAGCTGCGGATGTTTGACCAACGACATGTAATATAGCCTGGGGTTGGACCGAACCTTCACCATGCGGCTCCTTGAGATTCCGATGAACAGCCCATATGGGACCTCCCCATGGTAGCTGAGTTTGACTTGGTTGAGGTTCATACGACGAAACAGCGAGTCATACCCTGGGCATTTGTGTGGGGGCTGAGACTAGGCCAGGGTCCCCAAACCGAACCCGCGACTTGATCTGAAACCTCGTTACTGATCACTCGCACGCCAAGATCGGTTACCTGACCACTAATTATGAATACATCCGCTCAGCCCGCATCCTTGACAGCATCTTTTCAACGTTAGGGGATCCGCTACGGTCCTGATCGTCGCACATTTAGTCGCCGCCCAGATTTGAGGAGCGCCTCGCTAAGCACGAGATCAGTTTCCTCCAGGCTGCGGTCTATTGTCTCTGTGGATAAGACCTCGAAGGACACAGGAATGCATACTGAGACAGCGGCGCAGATGAAGTAGCGTCGATGGCCGATGCTATTAATAGTGATCGGCGTGACCATCACGACAAAACATAGTTCATATCTGAAGAGCTAGCGACCAGGATACCATTGAGGGTCTTTATGCGTCGCCTACAACGTACCAGGGCCAGTCATTCGCTGTTGGTGTGATAATATGGTCGCGTGGAGCTTGATAAGATCAACCTCAGTCGCATATAGGGAGCTGGCACCCAAGGGCCTCGTCGGAGCAAACATGTTTGCAACCCGCTGTATGCCTTTCGTTGAGGAGGAGATGTTAATGGGCAGTGCAATAATGCAAGTCCAGCTGATGACGTAGACTGCACGACGGCCGTATCGATCGAAGCAGACAGACCCGAGAAGAGAAGGTACACACTTCGACATCAGAGCGCCTGCAGATAGGATCCTATAAACCCCAGTCGATAGTCCGGGATTCTCCAGAATCGACAGAGATCATGTTTGAGCGGCTTGGCTTAAAAGCTCCAAAATTGTTTCTTAGTCTGGATGAAACACCAACGACACATGATGATAAAACTGAAGAATCTTATTTAGCCCGGAACGGTACAAGGACCTTGTCTTCGCTCCTATCAAACAAATCGCGCCTTAGCAGGCTCTCTTGAGTTGTGGCATCGAGCAACTTCGGCTTCCACATCCAATGAGCTCACTGGTAATTCTTTTGAAGCAGACAGTACTTGGTGGTTGGAGTAGTTACGGTTCTTCTTCTTCTTAATCCACCTAGGTGACTCTAGTATACAGTCGTTGATATTATCAGAACGAAGGAGGATGTGTCAGTCTTGGGAATCAGCGGTTGCTGAGTCACTGGTCCCTACTTGAAAAGCCCAAGAGTCGAGACTGGTCCAACTCACCCACATGTACCCGATGCAAACCAAAACTCCATCAAAGACGACAAAGCGCCCGCGGTTCTTTGCACCGCTTGCTTCACTTTGCCGTGCAGAAATGCTAGGATCCAAAAGTCCGATCGCTAATCCGATCCGATAATCAGACCTCTGGAGATCGCGAACACAAGGCCGAAGGACAGGTTCTCTATGGTCTCGCCACCGATCATGCAACTACCGACAACAAGAACTACCGAACATTGTAGTTCGAGGATAGGTTCTTCAACACCGGAACACCCCAACCGGCTACAACTAAGGCGAAAGACAAACTATCAAGTACCAATCAACCTCAGAAGTAGTGATAAGAAACACGATTAATACAAGAAAAAGCGGAATAGCACTCCTGCATTGAATTTGGGAATCATGACACTGGAAAACTTGAAGCAATATTTACGTTGCTAATTCAACAGCAGTCGCAGGATTCTCGTCTTCAACTAGCTACGTTACGACGCGAGTCCAGCCCTTGCAGAGGACTGTACATACCCGCCCTTGTCCAAGCAACCTCCAATAATGGAAGCCACTATCAAGAACGGCGGCATAGACAGCACATTCTCTTTGAACCTGGCCTTGTGGCGTTCCTTTCTGTTTAGAATCTACAGAAGGCTATCATCGCCGTATAGATTGCCAACCATATCGAAGCTGCGGCAACAAACTCCCCTCCGAAAGAGCCGTTTATAAACTAGCCTCAAGATATGACCCTGTAAGGTATATCATCGATGCTGTAGGTCATAGTTCCAGTTATCTACACGTGCTCATGCCACTCATCTGATCCGTCTCGCACGGTCCAAAAAGCTCCCGCATTAAATCTGATCACAGTTAAATAGGATTCTTTTGTGAGTGTATTTTGATGATCACGGAGGACTCACAGAAAGCCTACACCCGTCCTCTCGGCGTTACTGATGAGCCCATCAAGCTATAGAAGGAGACTATCAGTGGCACTTCTGAGTCTCACTTCTCAATCCTAGCTACAATAGGGTGAGATCATATGCTTCACGTGATGCTCTCCAACACTGCGCATGAGTCTCAAGCGACCGAGACATCGCGCATAGCTCAACCTTCCAAGGCAAACGTGTATGCCCCGAGACCTACCTGCAATGTTGCACATAAGCCGAGCAGCCTTCCCTTATCACACATAATAGCCCCGCGCACGCCACGCCACGACAGGACCAAGGGGTCTCAAGCCTCACGTGTTCTATAGTGGCACGTGAAACAAAAGCCGTTCTAGACGCCACCCATTACACACGCACACACCGCTCCGAAAAACACCACCACCAGCAAGCGTCCATAACGACAGATCAAGAGGGACCACGCGTCGAGGGAAGCTGTCAGGTGATCCGTTCGCAAGACGCCTAGACCCCCCAGCTTCTGGGAGGTAGGCCTCCGCGTGGCTTGCCTGTTGCAACCTCGAGGGATGGACCCTGCATACATGAGAGGGGAGGAGAAGGCATAGAGCTGCACCCCGCTCAATTTCCTCTAACCTAGCACGCCACAATAGCAGGGAGGCTGGCACCGGCACTCCTGCTGACTGAGCGCCCTTCCCCGCACTCTCCTAACATGCCTGGCTCACATCATGACAGGCATCACGTGGAGTTTCCACGGGACAGTCGTACGCGGGACTGCTGGTCTCTTTGGAGCCGTACTGTGTGGAAGCGCGCTGTTCATTTGGCTAGGCACTTGTAACACCATCGCATAGTAACGGGTTCCTCCATGGATGACAGCGGCCAAGTGCGGTGCGGCGGAGTCCGACGTCGACTCTTGACGCCACGGGTGTAGCTTTCTCGCCACGCGTCACGTCGCCTCCGGGCTGGAGTCTTGCTTGCCTTATCGGATCGACCTTGGAGTGCCTGACAGAGGCAGTGAATAGTATGAATACAGTATGTGGTGTGTCAAGCCCCTGAGTCTAGGTGCACGTCGAGTCGAGGCCTTTGCCGCCACGACAACGACAATCAGCAAGCGCTAATGTACCTACGGGAAGAGAACCCGACGCCGTCCCACAAGCCAAGTTTCATAGTGATGTGCCGGTAGCGGACGCTCCCTGGCATACGGTGTCCCCAAGAAGGGATCCAGTCGCCCCCATGAGAAAAGCTTGGGGCTTGCGGGGAGCTTGCATAGTCGCCCCTCATCGCTCACACTCTTTTCCCCCTCCACCTCTCTCCACTCTTCGGTGATTAACTCGCTGCCAAATGCCTGCTTGTTCAGCAGCCCGTCTGCTCGTTCGTCCCTCGAGCCATGGCATTCTTGCAGGGCGGCACGGTATTCCAGACCAGATCGTCCACTGGGCGCTCGCCGGATGGATCGACAAGCCGATGTTGCCGCCGGAACCCAGCAGGACCCCTTCGCCGATAGAGTTTGCGCCGGACCAGACTCTGCTCCGTAGATCGTGGGTGCCGGTCCTGCCATAGACAGGCACTTCTGACGTGGAGAATGTCGAGGGCGAAGACCCTGAGGCTAAAGTGAGACAACACCATCCTGTTTTTTCGTGATAAGCGTTCTCGCAAGAGAGCGGTGAAGCATTGGCACGGAGATCGACCCCTCGTGCGAGGCAGGCGGACGGCTCGTACGACGACGGGTAGACTAGTCAACACTGGTGCTTACTCCTCCTCGTTGTCCCCTCTTCTGACTACCCCTTGCTTGGCGTCTCCGCGGGGGAGGCAGCGACGGCCAAGGGAACGGTACCGTGGCGCAACAGTGGTCGTATGTGCACACAGACTGGATGCCATTACAAGAGGACAAACTGCACCCGGCACGGAGCTCGGCCGGAAGTGTCGGTTGTTTCGGTCCTTGGCCAGGCCCAGCGGCGAACTGCTGCACCCCGCAACAAGTCCGCTGTGAGGAGGGCCGTCGGCGAAGCGCAGGACGTGCTGCTGCAAGTGAGCATGCATGTCTCCGGATTGCCAGCTCGTGCGTGCTGCTGTCACGGAGGGGGGCGTGCGCAGCATGATATCGTGTTGTCTTGCTTCACTGACATTGCTTGCTTCGGCACTGTCTTTCGCTTCTACACCGTAGACCGCACAGTCTTGCCCACATCTCATGATGGTGGTATCAGAAAGTCGCATGCTTTAGCTCTTGTTCTCTCCGCACACCGACGGCGGAGAACTTTGTCAGCATAATCACGGCTGGCCAAGGCCTTGTCTGCCCGTCGCCAAGGAGGTTGCCGCCTCCTCTGCAGCCACACTGGTCAATTGCCCTGATGCGTTCCCGGCTGCGTATCTCGGCATGCAGGGTCTTCGTGGACACGACGCTGCTGTGTATGATCTCCGCGGCTTGGAGTGCTGTAATTGCAACCACACACAAGCACATGCTCGCACACAAAAGACAAAGAGCGTTATCAAGAGGAGGGTTGCAGGCCCCTGACGTGCATCACTGACCGGTCCCTCCACGGCCAGGGGTCCTTCACACCCTCTCTCGCGGTTCCCTGCTCTGTCTTCTTGGTTTCGCGCCTCGGGCCCAGAGGAATGCTCATACGATGCCACAACATGAGACAATCTGATAACGGACACACACACACTGTAGCCTACCATGCCTCTCCGCCGCCGTTACCCCTCTTCTCGCCAACCTCCCCTTTGTGTGCGGTGCTCCAGCGTCACATCCTGGCTCGAATACTAGACCCGTTTCTCACGGCCGCCCAGCGCCTCGACTTTCGACAATAAGCGAAGCACAGTCCCCACAACGGCGCTTGGCAATGGCGAGATGGATCTCCCTCCCCCGTCCAAGGGTCGCGCATTCTCAGCCGCAGAGAGGGTCCGCGAGGGGTCCCGCTCCTGTTCCGTTGGGGCAACCCGCATCGGACATCCAGGAAACACGCGGGTTCCACTCCGAGAGCGACGACGTCGAGATCCCTCGACTGGGGAGGGTCTCTGGCAGGCCAAAACGGGCGAGAATTGCAGCATGGAACTTCTGCACACAATGAGTCTGATACTCGCCACGCCACCAGAGGATTCCAAAGCGGACACGCAGCGCCGGAAATCATCACGGCAGTTGTAAGTTTTTCCCACCAGCGACATGCCGATCTCGCAACTCTATCGCTGCACGGGGTGGTAGTGTCGGTTGTTCGAATGCAGGCTAAGCATCATAATGTCTCCTCGACGGTCTCGAGCTATCCTCCACGGTTTGACGCGTCGTTTCAATTAGTCACGGACCCTGACGATATCAGACAAAGTCAATTTCCCCATCATCATCATCCCTTCCCCCTGGCGCGAGGTTTGAAAGATCCCCGCGTCCTGATTTCCCCAGTCCGCCCGCCCGCGCAGCAGTTGCCACACACTGTACCCCGTATCATTTCCGAGTTTGGTCGTTGAACTTTGATGTGACAGCTGCGGCGGCAGTCTACTGTACCGCAGGCGCATAAGCGGGTTGCAGATAGGTGGTCAAGAGTCTAGTGTCGTGCCGATCGACTCCCGGCCGCCTTCGGTGTGTCATATCCGTTGCTGTCCTCCCCCAGACGTCTTATCGCCCCATGGGTGCTTTTGGTGCGCCTCGCAGTATACACTTGACATGCACAGTCTGCACCCTCCGATAAGGAAAACCTGCACTGCTTCTCGGTTGCCAATCGTCTCCCCAACACCATCCAGACTTCGTATCGGCACTGGAACACTGCAATCGCCTCCGCATTTCCGACATATGGAAATCAATGACAGACACGCCACGGTCGTCATAGCTCTCGCACACAACGTCCAGCTGCACGCCACGTAAGCTTGGAGAAACTTCCCGTGAAGGTTGTTGTTATGTGCTGCCGCTACCTCTACCCCATGCCGATCCTGCAGCTCTGCGGCTTTCGGGGTCTGCAGGCAGAGCAGTCATGCAGCCAGTTCTCGGCCGGAGAGCTTGGCCACGAGGGGGAACGAGGGTGAGGCAATGACGTGATGCGGGCTCTTTCTCAACCCTCCAACTCTACCAGCACGCGGAAGAATTCTGTGTCCGCGGTGAGGCGTCGTGCGTCAATGAGGCATGTTGCAGCACGCGGCGAGCATGGTGGTATATGCACTTCTATAGTGCCTCGCCGGGGCTTCCCACCGTGATAACCGGAACGTCCGGTCGCAGTTTGCATGTTGTGCAGCGAGCTTTTGCGCATCTGTGTTCCCTAGGCCAGCTTCGGGACTTCTGTTTTGAGTGCTTTAAGGTATATTCACCGGCTTACCAAAAGTGAGGATATCACCCGCGCCCTGCTTTCAGCTGCCCAATGGGAAACACCCGATAGTTGATGGCATGCAGCTGCCAGAACGATTCATCCGTAGGGGCTAAGACAGCCTGGATGCAGGAAGTCATCAGAGCCCTCTAAAATGCGGCGCCCACAGCTGCGCGTGGTTCGGCGTGTGTGAGTGAATAAGTGAGTGCGGTTTGTTTTGGCCATCGATCGCGGATCGCCATGCGCAACATGGTCATCGGATGTGACCTTGAATTCTTGTTGAGAGCAAAGTAAACATCGCGCCCCGGGATATGCAGAAATGCGTTCGGGAAGTAGTGGTGGTGTCAGACTGCGGACGAAAGAGAGACGATGTGCATAAGGTGTCCGCCTCTTTTCATGCATGGGAGGCAGAAAACGGGCAAAGAGCAGGATGGACGAGAAGGGCTGCAGCACGCCGCCACCTCCGCTGCCACCACATCGCACCCCAAAACGCCCTGCAATGCCAGAAGGGTCACGGCATGCACATGTATCAGTGCTAGCCTCTGCATGAACGGAACAGCCTCATCGGGAGTGTCATGTGATTGCGGGTGGTGGATGTGCCCAACTTCGAACGGCCTCTTTGGTGGCACCTCAAGCCATGTTTCGTCTGTATTATGATGGCGTTATTCTCTATATTTACAGCAAATCAAGTATATTCGGGTTAGCACAATGATATAATAAGAGTAGCACCGGACAGTATAGTCCACTATTCAGTCTTGGTAGTCTTGGATTCCTTTTGTTTCTTTGTGATAGACCCTTCCACCTTCGATCGCACCGGTACTGCCAAAGAAATGCCCTCGCGTTTGACAATATCGCTCCAAAGAAACTAGGACCGTCTCGTCTCGTGAGGCTTTCCTGTGTTCGCTCAAGAACCAGCGAGAACGAATGAATAACTAGTATACAACCGGGTGAAGTCCACGAGACTATTTTCCCCACCTGTTCGGACTGTCTATGTTTCATTACCCAGAAGCCAGTGTTTCTATCCTCACCGTCTTAGTAAAGCCTCGGTGCAAATTTTCGTGTGTTCCCCTCCTCACCTCAATGTATAGACGGGTCACTACGTTAAAGGTTTTTTTTGATATTCTTAGCCATGTGCCATGCGATGGTGGTGAAACCATGGAACACAAGATATGAGATAGCCAGCACGGAGATGCCTCGGCTGTCTGAGCATCGCAGCAGTGACGAGAGAAGTGATACGGTGCAAAAGAGCCTGCTCTGCGAAGACCCAAGTTCCGCCCATTGGCGACAGCCGTAGCTAGACAGACATGTCGAACATTGTAACCCGAGTTTCCCTACACTCTCACACCAAAAACAAGAGTGCGTGAGCAACATGAGCCTGCCTACTTCATAGTTTTGTATCCCAACTGACTGACAGAGATTAGAATCTGTTTGTGCTGTTGCTACAACAAGCTAGTATCCGCCTCCCTGCTGTTCCAATGCAAAGTCCACCTCGGTGGGAAAGCTGTGGAACACGAATATTGTTGCCCCTCGATCTTCGTAGCAGAGACGTTGATTTCTTTCTCAGCGACGAGACGACCACAGCCCCAGCCCTGCTCCATGTCGACGGTATGCTTGGGTCGAGCCAGGCAGGAACCCGAGATTCTACTCTCCGTGTAGACTCGTAGGCTTCGCTTCGACAACTATTCCTGCGTCTTTTATCAGGCAAAATCTCTAATCCGAGTCGACGGCGGGGTCGATACCCCCCCACCGGTCGTCCTCTATATCTCGCACCCACGACAACCATGCTCGATCCTCGCGTCTTTCCACAATGGAGAGCTGCGGCCTCCCATGGGACTAGATCAATGCACCGCATAGATACGTGTAGCCAGGACCTCCAGCGTGCCGTTGTCCCTGCGGAGGGAAATGCCCATCTGCACGACACGCAAAGATATACATCACTTGCATAGCTGGATCTCCGCTGTGGATTTGCAGAAGTAGTAAAAGTCCTTCCGGGGTCCTTGCTCCCCCATCGCAACCCCAAGCCTACTGGGATCCCGCCGGCCGCTTATGCGCGGCACCTAACAATGCTTCCGATATTTCATGTCGGAGATGTTCGCGGGAGTCCCTCTCTCTTCATATCGACACTGCACTGTGTCTCGCCGTCTCTCGCCGCTTCCCGCGTAACTTCAACTTCCCGGGCCCGTCTTGCGTCGCGTCGTCGTCGTCGGGCGGGTGGACGGACGGACGGCGGAGAGTGGGACCGGTCCCCCTCCCCCCCTGACTGGGATGCGCAGCCTGGCGCTTGTTGAGCTCTTCGGCTTGGCACCCACAACATCAAATCACACAAAGCGGCGAGCTCCGTTTTTTCTCAGCCGCCAATTGCCATGGTCGGCCCGGTGGGTTAGAGACGGGCCCTCTTCTTTAGGAATCCAGTTTATTAGATTTGCAGCTAGTCATCGCTAGCAGGTCTGGCCGCAACGTCAGTCGGCTATTTGGGAACGGGTCGAAATGCGTCTCGTACAGGACAGAGCTCCGCCATGTCGTCTGGGCTACGGGGTGCGTAGGGGGATCATCAGGGTTCTTGCTGTCTAGGTGGATGTGTGTGGTGTGCTTGCTTCAGGGGACTTTTCTGGGGGACAGCGCAACACGCACGACGACCGGCCCCGACAGCCGACCTCACCTCGTTGGAGCTTGTCGCCACCAGCCCCTGGTTTTGTCCCCGATGTCGCACCCGTGGGCTGCGTGGCGCGACAGTCAATCTCTTTCTGCGGGATGGACCCGGATTATCACGTATCTAGCGCTGCGTGAAGGCGACATCAGAGGTTGAAGTGCGTAAGCGTGTGTTAGCAGGGTTGCGTCCCTTGGCCGTCAAACTTGCGACATTTGTGCTTCACACAAGGCATTTTAGCGCTTTGTCGGCATGCAGGATAATCTTTTCGTGGCCACTACACCAGTCTCGCAGCTTGGCTCGGGGCGCGCAGCTGGCGAATCAGGGGCCAACCTCCCTGGCCACAGCTTTCCCTGCTCCGATGGTGCATGAACTTTGCAACCACATTGCAGGTCTGGCGCCATGCACTTTGGCGGCCTGCCTGCAACAATCCATGAGGCCTGGGCCTGCAGTCTCTTGCATGCATGCATGCCCGCATACAGCAAGCCTGCGCGCACAGTGGACCGGCCTACCAACCGGCCGCGACGACGGCGAGGACGGAGCCGCCCTGTGCTTGTCGTCGTGTGTACGGAGTCTACCCCGGAGATGCTACAGCTCATGGTGGACGTGCCGGAATATCGTACAGGAGCTTGTGGCATGTTTCGTGCCGTCCCCAGCCTAAAGGCGTGCCATCTCTTGCATGTCGTTGGGTGGCAGCGTAGATGACATACAGCATTGCCACCTCTTGCGTCAGAGGCAAACGATTGGGATCCGGCTTGCCCCTCCACGTTGAACATCGTACCACCACGGCAAAGATATCCGAGTGCAGAGTGGACTTTGTTGTAACTGCCGATAGTGAGGTTTGGTACGTCACAGGATGGCATCTAGCCTCTCTGACAAGCTCTCTCCTGACGTCGATATCGTTGCCAATATCATGGACACCCGGTAATACTGCTGGAGAGACGCAGCTTGCATGAGACTCGGGCCACTTCTCGAGGCTTCCCCATTCTGAGATTTCCGGGTAGACAAAGGCAGAGCGTTGCGTGGTTGCAGGCCAAATTGGGAAAGCCGGGATCGGCATCAGAGCAGACTTCAGATGCCGGAGGAGCATTGAATAAGCTCAAGCCGCACGACCCTCGCCGAGGTCCCGCAATGTTCACAGCAGCAGTGGTCGAGGTTGGTGAGTGCCACAGTATGCCGCCTGGACTTTCTGTACTTCGACAAGTTTGTTGCTGGAAGATGGTGTTGTGCAACCTCAAGAGATGCACTTTGCGTGTACGCCCAAGGCGGGAGGTACATGAGCGCAGCCCTCCAATCCGTGCCGAGTTTGGAAAGCCGTTGACGAGGCTGTGTGCTCTGACGACCCGGATAGCTGCTATCGAGAGGCACGACATGTCTGCCCGACTCGGAAGAAGTCCGATGAGCTGCTGTGCGACTCGAGGATGCCGGTGCTCGATACCACGTCGAAGCCGGTCAACACGAGCAAGGTGACATTTCGGTCATCGTGTGCACCGCGCCTGGCTTGAGGCGTGGCAGCTGAGACTCCTTCGTTGTAGGACGACGGCGAGGCAGCAACGCGAGCTGCGAGCTGACACATATTATGCTGCACAACACCACGGAACCGCTCCCCGCACCAGAACCGCTTGCACGAACGAGTCCTGCTGTGCTCCTGACTGCGATGGCAGGCCGCTTGAGCCGTGACGAAACAGAATACTTCTTATTCTCGCGTGCCGCAATGGGAAATGGTCGTTAGACGGACACATTCGGTGTCATGACCCACGTGATACCTATGTCGGAATTGTCTATGTTCGCGTTAGCATCGTCCTCTGGCAAGTGCATGCGTCGACTAAGGTACCTTGGGACCTGCAAGAAGCCCTTTTGCAATAACTGGATGAGCACAAGTCGTGCCCCGTTGTGGCGGCAGATGTGTTACTCTCGACGAGGATGCTCGTTTGCTCGACGAGCTCACCTGTTCGGCAGATGTCCCAGCATCGACGGTCCGAGTGTGGACAGCCATTGGTACCCATTGGTACGGAACTGGGACCGAAGCACAGGCCAGAGGATGTGCACAGAGCGTGCTTGCTTGCATCCAAGTACCGGCGTTCCCCAGAACGCGGGGTGCGCGGCCATGAGCAGTCTCTGGCCTCGATACACCGCCGGTTTGTTTGTCACGACTGGCTCAGCCACGGGCAGTGAGGGGTGGCCATGGAGTACAAGCTGCAGTTCACTGCACTGCACTGCACTGACTAAAGATGGCGGTCAGCACCCGAAACAAGGCAGGTGCCGCACAAGTGCGGTGCAAGAGGCGTCGGGGTCTGGGCTGAACACCCCAAAGTACTCCGTATCATGGTCGTGTTGGGAGGTGCGGAGGCGCTTGGCCCGACGCCGAGTGGTCGAGTCGAGTGAGTCGAGTGGACTGCGAGTGGCTGTCGCTGGGAGTCTCGACGAGACGAGACAGGTGCTGGTGAAGCCTGGACGGCAGGGAGCCCTCGTCCCTGCAGAAGACGCTGGGCAAGAGCCATGGTGCCGGGCTCCTGCCGGCACACCGGTCCTCGCCCTCGCCCGAACCTTGAATGTTGCAAATACAGCTCCCCGGCCAAGCCAGCTCCAAGCAAGCTCGAGGCTGAGTCCAGCCCACGGCGGATGTCCCGGTCCACGATGCTGCTCCAACTTCTCCGCGCGGCCAATGACGACAGTCCGTGCTTTCCGAGACGGCATCACCTCCTCGAGACATTACAGCATGGGCACTTCCAAGGCACTGTTTCGACACGCCAGGGCTTGGCCTGCCCACTGTGCCAAAAGACACCACCACCTGTCAGCTTCGCCAACACGACTTGCGAGTAATGTTCCCGGCGCAAAGCGCCGTAGAGCGTTGCGCTGCGAGGCCAAATCCCACTAGACGATGCTGCAGACATGTCGTCCATGGCTCGAAATCGTGCCATGTTGGCCTGCGTCTCTGTCTTTGCGGCTCGCTGCCTTGTTCCTTCTTCCTTGTTCCTGAGTCCTGACGTCTCCCCGTCGCCAGCTCCCTCTCTGATACGTCGATGAGGACCAATTTGCGAGCCTTCCTGACTCGTTAGGGTTGGCCTTGTCAGACCCGCGTAGGATCCCGCCCGCGGGCAGGGATCCAGCTCTTGAGACTGGACACAAAATCCCAGACCCGGTCTGATTTCAACCAACAGCAGGCCAGAGACATACCAAAACCCGGTCCAACGCGGAGCGTTTCGGCCGCTTGAGCACTCTACGCAGCGCAACAACGGGACAGAGTGGGCATGCGGTTTCCCCTGGCCTTGGGCTCCGGTCGCCGTGGCCCCTGCAGGCCTTGCCGTTGAGGCTTGGCTCCGCTGGTGGAACCGCGATCGTCCACCAAACATCCGATCTCCAACGTGGGGAGCGAGGTCCGCATTTCAAGGCTTGGTGGGACTTCGCAGTGCTTGACCCGTGGTTGGCCCCTGCTCCTGGCAGCTCCAGGGCCGTCGACAGAAATATCCACCACGAGCTGCAAGCTCAAGAGGACGCTGCCGGGACACGCGCAACAGAGGGCGCCCGCTCCGTCGCTGATCGGCTCTGTCGTCTGCCGACCCGACTCATGGACATGCTAGCAAGGACCGGGACTTTTCGAAGACTCAACCCACGGGACAAAGTAGCAGTTCCTGGTTGACTAATCCTGCTGTTGCCGGTGACAGGCGGAAGCCCGGGGTCCCACCCAGCCAGAGCGCCGGAACCGAGTTTGATGTCTGTCCCAGGCTCACAGCCCACACAGCAACCAGGACTCGTCATCCATACATGATTGCTTCTGCAATATTCCTCCCTCGGCGCCCATATCTCAAAACGGCTGTGCTATCCGTCGACACTGAGGAATCCCCACGCCCCCCCAGGCAACACAGTGCCTGCCACAGACGCATCAGCTCGAGCCGCCATGTGCCCCAGAACGCAAGTTAATTTTGCGGGCGAGCATTATGGTTTCACATTCATCGCGAGGATCTCATCACGGGCTATCCCGGACAACTCGGCTCTCAAAAGTAGCAAGCAGGAGCTGTACCCCGGATACGCCTCCTCCGTCATCGTGATTGAACTTCGACGCGGGCCACTTGGACCACGAGCGTACCCCAGACTGTCCGATTCTGTTCGCGCGACTGTGCTCGTGACGTGACACGTGGTGATATTACTTACTCGCAATATGCTCATCAGACAAAGGTCCACCGCGAGTCATCTGCAGGGGTCAGCTATCTAGTGCAGCTATGCCGACATGGATCTACAGGCACGCGCTCAGCGAGTGGTTGTCCAAGCGGGCCACGTTCCTGGTTTTCCGACCAGAGGGGGAGAGGACAGGAGGAGGAGGAGGAGGAGGAGGGGAACGGCAAGCGCTTCCCGAGAAAGCACTCCTCGCGCCGGTGCGCCACCGTGGCAGGGCGGCAGGCCAGTGATTGGATGACAGACCATAGGGCGGCGCGATCGTGTGGAATCTGGTTTCGAAATACTGATGATGATGCTACCTGGCCGCAACCACAATTTGCTCCTGCATAGTCTGGCTAGCTGGCAGCCGAGGTAGAATGAGAAACCGGCATCGCAAGATCTCCTCAGTGCCGCGATTGTCACAATGACGGGGGAAGAAGCAAGCGACACAATCATTGCAGAATATTGTTCACGTGGGGGGGGACAGTGTGCTGGTTTGCAACGTGACTTCAGTCCGGGAAGGTTTCCAAGCCTGCAGCGTCCCTGACTCATGCGATGGGAAAGATGCTCCGAAGCATGGCAAAGGTGCGGAAGCCCATTGCGTGCACCGCCGGGGCCCCTGGCAGGGGAGGCAGAAAGCAGACAACAAGAGAAGCGAGTGGATGTGCAGCTTGCCCTGCAAGCATCTGCAATCAGCCCAGTAAGAGAGAGAGAGAGGGAGAGGGGTAGTTGGCAACCCCTCAATCTCCAAACAAGAAGGAGGTACGACGACAGCCAGGTGGAACAGTCACGAGGACCATTGCGTCCGAGGAGGTATGACAGAAGGGAGCTAGGGGGTACGTGGTACGTGGACGTGTTGGCAGGTGTTGTGCGCGTCTCGCGGGAAGCAACAGTGCAGCAGCGCGGGTCAGCTTCCCCGGCCTTCTTGCGCGTTGTACGGAGAGAAGGTACGCGTAACCATGGCAGTCTTGGTCGAAGCTTGGTGATGCGATTGTGGTGTCACATCGGGTTTTCCCCATCTGCCCTCTTTTCTCCACCAGGCTGATCTCACATTACGTGAAAGTGCTCCGAGCGGGATATGGAGGAGGTGAGGAGAGGAGAGGAGAGGAGGTCCTGCTCCTGGGTGCAGAACGCCACAATGCACGGCATTGGCATGGTCAAGCAAGGAAATTCGTGGAGAAAGTAGTATACTGTGCAAGACCTTTGTAGAGGGAGTATGTGGCTGGCTGGCAAGGTGCGGGGAAGTGGCTGCTGCACTGATGAGTAGAGAGGAGGACAAAGTGAGGCACCGACGCGGGGGCTTTGAAACGCGACGACCTGCACGAGC
The DNA here is from genome assembly GCA_001566295.1 of Microdochium bolleyi. Lineage (NCBI taxonomy): Eukaryota > Fungi > Ascomycota > Sordariomycetes > Xylariales > Microdochiaceae > Microdochium > Microdochium bolleyi. Next base: position 3,899,912 of record KQ964247.1, on the reverse strand, counting down.
AAAGGTAAAGGGAGGAAACCGTCCGTATTGTCGGTACCTTCCAGCTCGGACATTTTCCCTCGTGGTTGTAGTGCGTGCTCTGTGTCGTTGCCTTGTTTGCCGGCAGACCCGGGTTAGAGTTCATGTCCGGTTTCCCGAAAGGAAGCGGTCAGGCGGACGAGGTGTGCAGTATGCAGTACAGTACCCTAAGGGATCGGATTCTTGCATCCTTTTTCTAATCACTCGTGCATTTAGACTTCAACCATATGCGCATGGCGCTCGCTGATCTCCTTGTCTGAGTGGGTGCGCGGCGGAGCTTCCCGTTCGCTCTCCCTTTTTTTAGATCTTTGTCCGACCATCTCGCTGTCGGCTCAACTCCCCGCCCGCTGTTTGCCATGCTATCATAAATGTGTAGGGACAATGCGGGTGCACAGATCTGCGAATGTTTATTTATATTTATTTATTCTGCATTGCAGCTGGAGAGGCGGCTGGACAACTCATCTTTTTGCGGCGTGCGGTTGCGAGATTCAAGACGGCTGATGTAGCCTGGGATGGGATGGGACGACTCGGCGCCGACGGGGAGGTTGTCGTCTAGTTCGTCACTGGAGTGTACTGCGGGGGACCAATGGGGGGAGGGTGGGGAAAAGGGCAACCATGGGCGTTGCAACGCGTAGCAGGTCGGACTGCCGGCCGCGGCACAGCAGGGACCAGGACTGCAAACAATGCCTCGAAGAGCGTGTAAGGGGGGGGGGGGGGGGCGTGCCGTGCATTCGGTCATCAGCGGACCATCCGTACGCAGCGAGAAATCTTGGAGGTCCAAGGTTGCGATGTCACCTCGCCGGGAGCGAGAGAGTAAGAGAGAGTAAGATGAGTTTGTGCTGGCGTCATTGTTTGACACGCCAGCAGTCATCGGGTGCTGCTGCAATGTGGCGTGGTCCGACCTCTCGCGACAGTCATCATTACTCAATAGTTGTCATTTATGATTCTTGTTTGTTTCGAGATGAGCACATAAAATAGGAACAATATAACGTTCCAAAAGTATATTGTTGCCTGCATTGTGGGAAAACAGATGGGACAACAGGGCTTGTTTACTCCCTGCTGCATGCTACCAACATGGAAGAAAAGTAAGCCATCCTCCCGCAGATGCTTGCGCATTCCGAGACGTCTCCTACTGAAGTGAATGCGGGGAAGCGACGGGACACAGCAGATACGTCGCTCAACGTGAGAACCGGGCCCTTGAGTCGTTGACACGCCAGTATCTGCACGCAGCACACGGAATGGGCGGAGTCCACGAAAGTCATCTGTGAATCAGAAGGGTGACGAGTCCGCGGGAGCATCGGCACACGAGCGGAACTCGAAACACGAAAAGCAATAAACGTTCCATTGTTGTTGCAATGCTTGCGATGCCGGATGTGCCTTGTATCAAACAAACGTCTGCGCACGGAGTGACATGTTGCCATCAACTGTTATCAACTGTTACAAAGTTCCTTGTGTCGAACCAACCAAGTCGCCGCCGTAGTCTCGGAGTACATCGTCCCCGACCCAGTGCCCCCAATTATACGACGGGACCGGACATCAACCCAAGTACTGCAAGTTGGCACCCTCCTCTCCAAAAGGGTCCATCCACTACAACAGTCAGAGTTGGAGTACATAATGTGTCCCCGAGGTACCCGTCTGTGGATCATCAGGGTCCTTGCTCCCTCCAACGTCTTCAGAGAACACCCTCCATCTCGAGCGCGGGACGGAGAAAACTCGAAGATGGCGTGTTCTGGGACCTTTTTCCCGCCATCTGTGACGCATCCGAGGTCGCCGCCTTGGAAATCCATCCTGTCACGCAGAAACCGGCATGTTCTTTGTCCAGTGGCAACTCCCTCCCAAGCCAAGCCACAGAGCTCAACCACCACCGCCACCATCAACGCACCACCAACCGTTGTGGTGCAACGCGAGAGTGTGCATGCAGGCCGATGGGGCTCAGGTTCCAGAGCGAGCCGAGACTGCCGATCAGCCAGGGATGTAACTATCCCCCCCCGGTCCCCTGCCAGGTTATTGATCCCTGCCCGCCCGTGTTGTTTGATTGATCGCCTGTTCTTGGTGGGGAGTCGGAGCTTGCGGGCTGCGGCTTATCGCCGTCGCTCACACCTCACACCACCCACCCACACACTCCGGGCGGGAGCGCTGGACAGTGTGCAGAGGAGCACCGTCTGCCTCGATATACAGTTTCAATAGCCTCTGCTGGACACTGTATTTCTCTCTTTCCCCAAGCTTGCAATCCCTCCCCCATATGCAGCTGCCTGCCTGGGGAGTCACAAAACACAAAAGGCTTGGGGCGTGAAGCAACAATGACTTCATTGTATCGTCAGTGTGCTGCAGCTTATTATATTAATTGCACAGCACTCACCACACCTGGCCTCGCTCGGTCGCCCAAAGGTCTCTCTCTGCGACGGAACGGCTGGTGGACGCGGTACCAGGGTCGCAAAGGTGTCGTACAGGGAGCACAAGGAGAAAAGCTGTATGTTGCTGGCGCTCCGATGCAACCTACCTCTTTCTGAAGTTGCGAAGACGATAGTCCGTCCCAAGTGGCCTGTCTGTCAGCCAGGCAGCGAAACCATTGGCCTCCAGGTGCGGAACATCAACAACATCGGTGAGCAACCACCCAGGCAGGCCTCTCTCACCACCCACACCCACAAAGAGCGAGGTCTCCTCCGTGGCTCTCTTTCCCCATGGGACGCACAAAGGTTCCCCATGAGCAACACCGCGCACGGCGCCCATTGTTTCCACTCCAAAACACAAACACCATCTCCGCTCTGCCAAACGGTCCTTTTTCTCCAGATACTACTAAAGTCACCGTGCCTTACCCCCCTCACCTCCATCATCCCCATGGAGTATGTGTGTCTCTCTTTTTTTCACTTTTCGAAACGCACAAACGCGCCCCACGCGTGTCCCACACATTTGGCAGCGTAGTTTGTCAGCCGGGACCACTCTCGCTGGATTGAGGCGCTAAAATAAGTTGAGATGTCCGACAGTAGGTGGGGGCTGATGCTACTACCATTTAGGGTGTTTTGCGCGCAGACGAGAAGCGCGCGGGCGGAGGCGCAACTACCACTACTGCAGCGCGGCATGATGGCGGCGGGCAGCCCCTTGTCTTGTTCATTTGTGTGTGTGTGTGTGTGTATGTTTGTGTTTTGTTGGTGGCCCTGGGTGTGTAGTTCGGATTCCTTGGCGCCTCAATTACATAACATCCGTGAAGGTTGATCTTATCCGTGTTGCTTGCTCGTTCGGGAGTTTTTTTGTCGTCAGTTTCCAAATCACCTGTGGATCTCCCTGTCGCCATGGGACGACACTTTGACAATTCGCATGGCATGATGATGGGTGGGACCAGTCATTGGCGAGAGAGTTCAGCTCTGGTACCCCTGCCCGGGTGCTGCCCTTCTCGCATGGGCCAAGGTTGAGCTTTGAGTGGGCGGGTGCGAGACCAGAAGCACGGGAGCGGGATGCCGTAAGACGACATCACAGTCAGAAAGAGTCATCGCCGCGTGGTGAGGCGAAGAGCACCACGCCGATCTGACGCGAAGCCTGAAGCTACCCCGAGCACGTTCCCAGGACACCAACTGTATACAGCCCACGGATTAGGGCGGAGGTCTTCACGATGGCAGTAGGGTGCAGATCAGGGGACCTGACCAGTCGCTCAAGGTCGCCCTTAAGGGTCCCCTCCTCCCTCATCTGCCGTGACAGTCTGTTGCTATCCAGTCTGACGATCATCCGGTCCCCTGGCCATGGAGGAGGGAGGGATGGAGGGGCCGACCGGGAGGGGTGGCTGTCAAGTGGTGGGTTGCATCCAGAAACGGGAAGGGGATCTAATGGACAGCAACTACTGTCATGGCCTTTTGGCGATGGTGGTGTCTAGTGCATCGGGATGGTGGGAAAGGAGGCGTTTGATGCCTGCCGGGAGAGGTGTAGCCCGCATGCGAGACTACCACAAGGGAAAACAACGGCGGATAGCGCCTCTGGCTTATCAGTGTGAGTGGGCAGTGTGAGTGGTTCCCTCGCAGACCGACGGGTGTGTGTCCCTCCTGCTCTTTGTAGGAGGTGGTTGTGGTGGGCTCCTTATCGGCGGCGGCCGCCGCCGCCGTCCTTTGTTGGCGGGCTGAACTCTATCGCCCGCATTGTTCGCCTTGTGTTTTGTGAAGTGGGAACAAATCACAAAGCTGTGTATCAAGGCCTCGAGCTATCGTCGTCTCTTCTGTGGTGCACCCTGCCCTGTCGTGGTGGCAGTGGTAGTATTTCAGTCGGTTCCGTACCACGCAGATCTCTTAAACAGACAGCTGGAATTTTCCGCAGAGCCCCCTCCCTCAGACTCGTCCGCGCAAATCTGTGAATGGCGTTGCGTGTGGCTGGAATTGCCGACGGGATTGGCCCATCTGGAACAAGCATGCATGCACGGCGTCCCAGGATCAAGGAAAAACACAGGGGTTGGGTCGTAGGAGGCGCCTGCACGAGAATCCGTGGCTGCAACGCGGCGACAGGAGAAAAAGGGCGTCAGAGGCAAGCGCCACCCTCTTGCAGGGGTGCTGTTGGTGATGCCATTTGACCATATCCCGAAGAATGAGTTTCTTGTCAAGGAATCAATGGCGACACCCGGATGGTGCAATCAAGAATTCCAACGACACATACGGGCATACGGAGGAGATGCAGGCAGGGTTCTCTCCTGCTGCCCGTTGACAGGTCCCCTACGCCGTGACTACCGAGAGACACCATCGTCGCCACCCGTAGCTTGGTCTTGTTGGTCATTGTGCATCTTCCTCTCTGGTAGTTCCGCCACAGGCATGTCATCTCTCATCAGATTCTCGGTAGCCACGGCATGGAGCTGTTCGTGATCGTCCGATATGCACGAGCATCCGCTGGTGGTTTCCGCGCACGCAACACCGTGCGACGCGACGTCATCGTGGTATTATCACGGGCCGGATCCATAGCTCAACCTCTGGGTCGAAACAGCACGTGCGAGCACGAGAAGAGCAAAACCGGCTCTACCTGTCCAATCCTGCCAAATCCCCCATATCCCATTCGTGTCTCCACGGACTCGTGAGGAGCACGATGTGGGCATCAGCGACGTCATCCCCAGCGTGGTTTGTAAGTCCGTGGGGGTCGCACGGAAGAAGCTCCAGTATTACAGCAGGAAGCTTGTGCTGTGCCGTGCGCGGTTGTGCATGCGTGGCCCACACGGTAGACGGAGCGAGAGAAAATAGTCGCAAACTAAGAGAGACAAGAAAGAAAGTGAGGCAAAGCTAGGCAGAGAGACCATCCGAGCCATCGTGGGCCTCTTTGATGCTTGCCAATAATCAAGAGTGGACAAAGAAAGCGGGAAAAGTGGCACCCCCCGTCCCCGTCATCCCTGACGCACATCACAGCTTGGTCCTTGGTTATTTTTGAACTTCTTGAGCCTCATCTTTGGGATCGCCGGCAGGAAAGCAAACTCTTCCCCTCTGCGCCAGGCCAAGCTGCGTCACATTAGCGGTGAATCTGGAAAATCAAGGAAAACCCACATCCGACTACCGGCACCGTAACTGGGAAGCAAAAATACAAATGTAGAAAGCTGGGAACAGGGTCCTCGACCACGTTCTAGGTCGTGCCAGAGTTCAAGCTAGAGTTGCGAGCACTGCGACGAGCCCAAAGTATGCCAAAATCTCCACGCACGTCGTTGGCCATGTTCATGATCGGCTTCGCTTTTTCAAGAATCCGGTGTAGATCTCTGCCGGATCTCCGTAAGTGTCAGCGATTTTACGATTCCAGGATCTATCAGGTCAGATAGCCTAGTGTCCCCATTCGTCAACGAGGGCCACTATCCGCTGATCGCGGAAATCAAGGAAATCGAACACTTTTAGAGAGAGGACTTTTGATACTGGACTAGCAGTTAGCTGACCGTGACACGCCGCGCAATCCGGCAGACAGGAAGAGAGTCGACGGCACTTGAACAGGGTTCAGGGGTCTTACGCTCTGGTCTGTGACCCGTCCAAACCGCCTGTCCCGGACAAGCCCACCTTACTGCCTTTTCTCTTACTCAGCCCACCCTATCTCACCATGATTCCAAGAGTGGACACCAAATTGCAGAGGCGGCACACGGCGGCCGCCCCATCGCACGACTTTCGGAAAGAGGTACTGATGGACAGTGCTCCGTACCAACTACGCTTGGTTAGATACCAGTCTGTGCGCTCTCCGGTCGTGGAACCACCCAGCCGGACATAAGCCCCGCACAGCTTCTCGCTTTCGATGCCGGCTCGCATGTCCAATCAATGGCCCCCCACGAAATCACCATAGTGCGGGCAGCCTGTCATGTCCGTGTCTGCTCAGACGGAGTTCGGGGGTTCGTTGCGCTGCGAGCTTTGTGTGTGCACGGCCCGGACACGGGATAATAGTGGGTAGGCACCGAGCAATTTACGAGGACAACGACGTTGCGTCCGTCTGGAGGGCAGTGAGTCGCGATCGATCGCGGTGCTGCGCCGACCACGGCGGAGAAAAAGAGCAGCTGCGGTCTCAATCCCAGGATGAATGACAAGAGCAGCAGACAGGAAGAAAGAAAGGTGCCGGAGAACTCTAAACACACATGCCGCACCACCCGTGGCCCTCTTCCTGCACAGAATGTTTAGGTGTGTGTGTCCGGAGCGCACGGAGGATAGTTGGCAAGCAAAAAGTCTATCGTCAGCCCTGTATCCCTTATTGTAGTGCGGCGCAGCAAGCTTCCAATGGCCAAAAAGGGGGCGTGGCCTAATTGCCAGGAAAGTCAAATCCCGGCCGGCGGGCGTTGTGGTTGTTCATGTTGTTGGTGCTTGCGATTTTCGGATTCGTGTCGAAAGTCTAAATCGTCGGCTTGCGTCGTCTGGGGCTGCTTGAGTCGCGCCCGCAGCCTTGTTCGCGGTCTGGACCGAACCAACCAACCAACCCCAGCAAGCACCCCTTTCGCAACTTGCACTCGGTGAGAGCCGTCCGTGGGGTGGGGAGCGGCAACGTTCGAAGCTCGACACCAACTCGAGACAGTGTGCACTGCGGTATTCTAGTCAGGTGCTGCTGTAGTATATCCTCGGACAGCTCGACAACTCTAAAACCACTCGAAGGCATATATGCACATGGCCGTCGTCGTCCTTGCATGGAATGATGCAGAACACTGCCCGCGTGTGCGCCGGCTCCCAGAGAACACGTGAGCGATGCGTGGCAAAAAGCGCAGCATGGTCTGTGGCACGTTGTTCAGCAGGACGTGATGACGACACATGTACCGCCTTGGCTGAGCGAGACAAGCCGGATGTGGAAGCACAAGGTCTCATCTCCCCCGGACATGGAGAGTCTCACAGCGAACTTGCGCGAAACACGATTGCAGAGGGAAAAGTATTGATCCAAAGCCTCGCTGGTGAGCAGAAACAACCGCTGTCTCTCGTTGGAAACACCTTCTCCTTCACGGCAGACAAGATTCCAGATGGTCTCGTCCCAGATTGTCAGGGGTCTCACTTGCCTTACGCAATGGCGTCATCGTGCTGAAGGTTTCTGGCAGACACGTTGCGCACTTCGTCCTTGTCATGGAGAGCAGCAGCATGGCGAGATGTCTGTGCGGAGAAAGCATGAGAAACCGTGAGACTCTTGTGGTGTTGATGTTTATGCTTCGCCGAGTACTTTCGTATACAAGCAAAGGTGTGTGACTAAGTCGTCAAGGTCAGGAAAGCTGGCTCGGACCCCCACTCGAGCTGCCCTGGTCGCTCACCTCAGCTATCGTGATGAGCTGCATGCGCAGCACGGTGCTAGCTGGGTCCCCCGGCCCTGGTAAAGTCCGTACCCAACAACAATGCGGACAGGCCCCCGTTTTGTATTCCCCATCGTCTGGCGGGTGGACACGGTCTGGTCAGTGGACGTACTCGTGTGCAGGGATCAGCCCAACAGCTGGACGGGACCGAGAAGCCTGCTGGTAATAAGGTGTGGACGTGATGATTCCATCGATTCACCGTCACGATTGTCGCGTGTCTTTTGATAAACCTTCAAAGTGCATGCTACCATGTTCGTCTCCCTGCACCATGATGGCACTGGCGAGATGCTATGCAGAGCTGGCGCGAAGGGGTCTCTGGTCCTCTGCCGCAAATGTCGAAGATTTTGGCTCTGTTGAGGGGAGGAACTCCAGCTCCGGCCTGTTAGCCTCCCTGGGAAACTCTAATCTCCATCACCAAATAGATCTGTGTGTCCTCCGAAGCGGCTGTTGCAACGACACGGCTTATCTACCAGCCCAGCCGCCGCCGCCGCCCACTGGGTATGAAACTGCAAATTGCTGCGACGTCGGGCAGAGCAAAGCCGTGCATGAGAGTTGGTTGCACTGCCGCCCCGAGCCACCGCGTGTTTCTCTTATCAGCGGAGAGGTTAGTTGTCGCGCTACCCCGCGTGTCTCTCCCTCGATAACGGCAACACGGATTGCGTGCGATTCGACATCGGTGGCGCGGGTGTTTACTGACAGATGTGAGCCTGCTCGAGACACACCAGAGTGTCTCTTTCGTTGGTCTCAATCGCGCCCAGGGTCTTGCTTGACACATGTGGAAGGGGTTTTCGACATGCAACCATCGGTGCCGGCAGACATGCAGCTCTTTGGCCTCTTCAAGGGTCCAGCTCGCCACTGGAGATGGAGGTTGAACTCGTAGAGTTGGAACATCTCGGTAGCTTACGCCATATCCGCTCCTTCTTGCCTCAGGTCAAGATGTGCATTTGGGTTAGGGTTGTGCCCGCAATATGTTTGACGGCCAGTCTCTGACAAATTCGGAGCTGGGGCGAATGTTGTTGGGCAACTTTCGCCTCCTACAGCCTATCCTGCTGCTGGAGAACCTTGATAAGAAGCCGTGCGCACTCCTTCGGCCACGGATGACTGACTTCTCTCCTTCGAACAAGATCGACATCACGTAGTTGTTCTGACGGGGAGCTCAGTGTTCCGAGCAGTAGACCAATGGTGATAGGATCGTGCAGGTTCAGAACCAGCTCGACGGATGAGTTCGGAGTGGATATCTGGGGAAGTGAAAAGCTTTCTTGTTCCATGTGACTGAAGGGAGAAAGATGAGGCCAAATTGTAGCATGGAGATGGTTCCCCACGATTCTGTTCCGGCAGAGTTGATGACTGTGAACAGGTCGTCTGTTCATACTGTGCCGCGCACTAGCCATCGCCAGCAGGAGATCAACCCAGTAGACTCACGAACCTGTTGGCCGCCCAATCTCACCACCATGTATCTATGGGAGCCGGCTCTGTGTTGTGTGTCTTTATGACATTGACCGCTGCGATCTGTGATCTCCCTGCTACGGGGCATGAAATAAGCAAACACCCGTGGTGCCACAAGATGCTCAGTTGACTAAGCATCGTCGCGCACCGCGCGAAGTGGACATTCGGAGATATCGCTCTTGTCATTTGAGGATCGTCAAGCGTCGCTCATCCGCACTAGCGCCTGTCGAGGGTTGACAGGCCGAATAGCCCCAGTCAACCCACAGAGCTGCACGTTGCACGATGTGACTTTTCTTCATGGGCCTGCTACTCGAGGGTACGGTATGGTCGGCACAGCTCTGCCCTTCGATCTTGTCCACTGCTGAGAAATCATTGCAAGGTGTGACGTGTTGCTGATGGTCAGTCGCACGTGTAGATAGGCCGAGGTGCATTGGCCGAGCGACGCACCGCAGGTAGTGCTCACTGTGATTGTCAAGCCTTGCAGGCGGCCTGGTGTGACTGCTCAGCATAACCAAAGCCCGGTTCAGTCGGACTAGTGTTGCTTGAAAGCATGGAAGCTGCGCCCCGGGTATGTCGGCGCCGGCCGCGCCAGTGCAGGGCTCCAAAGCAGGCCGGCTTGCTGGATGTGGCTTGTGCTGCTTCTTCGGATTGTCCAAGGACACCGCGAAAGCTGCCCACTTGTGGCAGGTGGGAAGCTGGTTCACGATTGGGCCCAGGAACGTGTGAGCTGGCTCATGACGACGTCATCGAGATGGTTGCGGCTGTCCCTCATTTGGGACTGCGAGGTCAAAACACGCCACGGCCTGGGACCCCAGGCGAGTCCAGGCACGCACGACATTGGCTGGGGATCCTGTTGCAGCAAAGGTCCGGAACGCTCCACTCACCGCACTAATATTGGCAGTCCGGCCTCTCGCGTGGGACTCGCCTGCTCTCAGCCCTGATCATTCTTGAAACCCAGCCGTGCCAGTTGAAATTGTCACCCGCCGTGTTTCGATGGCTGGCGGAGATAATAAAATTGCCTGACGTCGACACGGCGAGATGCCGTGCCCAGGCACGATCCCCAGGCACGACGCCCGGATGCTTGCCGGAACAGGATCTGGGGTGTCTTGGTGATGCCTCTCTTCGGTGTCTCACCGTCACCGAGTGTTCCAGAATTGCCTTGTCAGCCTTGGTTCGACCAGGGAGCTGATGGGAGCAATGCTCCGACGGAACAGGCCAGACTTTTTGGAAGCGCGAGGGAGACAAACCGGAGCATCGTGGCACTTGGGGCGCCTTCACATCACATCGATGCGTTTCTCGAACCATCCCAATGCCCTCTTGATGGGTGACAGAGCGATTGCTACAGAGTAGCATACGGCGTAAACTGGCTCGACCGGTACAGGGTTCGAGCTGCTGGGTGCGGCTAACCTCTTGTGGTGTTTTGTCCTATCAGTGAGAAGTGGTGCTTACGAGACGAGTGGGAGGAGAAAGGGAGCCCCCGTCGTGCCAAGAAGTTCTCAGCACGGGGGTTTTACTCCCGGTGTGCGCCATCTCGGAGGTGCCATGCCATGTGGAGTTGCAGACATGAGGCGCTGGTGGCCGTCCTCCTGCTCGCACACTGTGCACACTGTCCAGCACAGTGCTGTGGCTTCCTTCACCGATCTCGCGAGGATGGTTGCGAGCGCAACTGGACGGGCGTGATGGTGTAGACTTTGCATGCCGAGGTGCGCAACGGTGGGCTGCTATCGAAAACGCAGGCGTGAGCTTTCTATCCAGTGCCACCTGTGCGTGCTCTCTCTTCCATGCCAGACGAGTTGACATGCCGCTGATGATGGTAAGGAGAACGGCCAGGACAAGCCTGAGCAAGATGAGCCAAGGACGAAGTGCCCGGCGCGTGTTAGCGCTGCGGGCTGCGACGATGGCCAGAAACGGGGCTTGAGCAGTACTGGGATGGCCTGCCCAGGAACAGCGTCTAGCGGAAGGCGGAAGCAAGCGGTCGCTGGGCTTGGCTGAAGGGAGAGCCGCGCAGGAGTGCAGCGCAGCGCAGAAAAAAACTTCAGTCGCAGGCGATCGATCGGGGGGGGAGGGGGTGTCCGAAGGAGCGTGCGTGGGTGGGACGAGGATGGCGTCGGTACGCGGGCGCCGTTATGGAGCCATCCAAGGCTGCCGATGTCCTGTCCTGTGCGGCATGTACTGTGCGGTGCTTTGCAGACGTTGGGATGTCGCAAGCTGCTGTGCAGGCGCAGGCTGTGTGTGTGTGGTCTGGGGGACGGACTCGAGAGAGGGGGGGCCTGGAGAGGAGGAGTCTTTGCTTGCTGCACTCCGCCCCCAGGCAGCTAACCACCGTAGCAGCAGCTCTGGCGAGCTAGCACACCTTGCACCACCCAGACTTGCGAGCACCCCCCCCGTCCCCCTTTGCCATCCAGGCTCGCACCCACGCACCAGCATCCACATCCACCCTGTCCACCCATCCATCCATCCTGTCCTCCCCCCCGGCCGCCGCCCACTCGCTCGCTGCCGTTGTCGCTGTCGACGCCGCCACTGCTACTGTTGGTAGATAATCTCGCCAGAGCCCCCCAGCTTCACTTCTTGCCTGTCCTCCCCTCCGCCTCAGGACCACCGCCGACCATCATCACCCTTCCCGCCGGTCCAGCAACAACGGGTCTAGTCACGGCGCCGATTAACGATCACCACGGCTCGAGTCCCTCCGCCCTTCCTCCCGCCTGTCGTCCTGTCCTCCGAGCCTTCCGTCTTCCAGGCTCCTCGCGCCGCCAGCCCTTCACTCGGCCCCGGCACGCGTATCTATCTACACACAGTCGTCCCTCGTCACTCGAGCTCCTTCGGACTTGTCCTATCACCACATCTTGGAGGTACGCGCCAGATCCGACTTCTCCTCCCCGGGCTGCATCGACGAAGCAATTCCTGCCCATAATCGACCGCACGCGCACACATACACCAAGTTTCGAGTCAAACAGAGACTCTCCTTTCGAGTCAACATTCGATCGCAAGCTAACAATACAACCTCTCTCAAGTCAAACGCAAATCTACGCCTGACTTTGTTGGCAGGTTGTGAATTGGCTCACACAGCTGGTTCCAGGCGCTCCTTGGCTTGATTAAGGTTTCGCCATCTGCATGCTTTGCCTCTAGAGCGTGTCTTGCCTCCTGTCTGCGCCGGCACCACGTCCCCAGCAAAGGTCCGAGACCTTCTGCCTTTCTTCACTTTGGCCTGAGTCCTTCTTTGTGCAACGCACATCGACACAGCTTCCTCTCCTCGCCCTGCCTGGAACTTGGAGATCCGACTCTTGCACTGTTGCTGGAATATTGCCAGTGCATCAAGTCTGTCCCTCCCTGCTCCGGCTTGCGATTTGATCTCGAAGTGCTCTGCGAGCCTTTCCCTGTAAGTTCGAGTCCGATTCCTTTCGTCTTGCCCTGCCTCCTGGTTCGATGCTTTGCATTCCACGATACCCACGCGGTTCGTCTTCGCTTGCTCTGGTTGCATCTTCACGATGATGCCCCAGCATGCTTCGTTGCACGTCTCAGGTGTGCCCGTGACGATGCCCAGAGACAAGCAGACCCTGGCGTGGGGTGGCCAGCGCCGTGTGCGTGAGCTGGGGGAATGTGTGAGCTCGCGAGCCGTGTGTGCAATCCTCATTCCTCAAGACACTGTTGAGCGATTAGGGACAGCGTTGGCTGTTGGCCGCGGCCCTGCGGAATGTCTCGCTCGTTCCCCCGGATAGGCCAGCATTCCAGGCCACTCTTGCACCACCAAAAACTTCCCAATGCATCCGACCGTATAAAATGCCTAGAGTTTGCCGCCTTTGCATCATTGCCCCTTTCAGCCAGCCGAGCTGGGCGAGCCTGGGACAAACGTCGGTTGCGTGGTTCGAGTCAGCGACGTTTGGGGCAACCACCTCCACGAGGCAACAATAACCTCTGGACACTCATCTTTATATCATGGAAGGGGGAGCCACTTCAGACAATGCTGACGTATCACACCTTCCTGCCAGGTCTTTTCGACACTGTCGCTCCTACCGCGACTGTTGAGCCTGCCGACCCTGGTCCGGAGTTTTGGTCAAGCCACTGGAAGCGGTTAATTTGCTGGCCTCACCCTCGAGCCTCATCGCCTCTTCCCAGCAGCTTTAAGCACCTCTCGCTGACGTCGCAAGACGTCTACCTCCTCCCCATCGACCCTCCGGCCCCTTCCCTTAAGCGGCCCCCTAGGACTTCGGGAATGCCTTACACGCCACCATCCCACCGGTCGCCGTCGTCATCGGCACCATCCAGTCCCAATGTCAGTCGCCGCTCGTCCATGCAGATGACACCCTCTGGTGTTGATGCTAGCGCCTCGCGGCCGGCGCTGCCCCGATCCGCTTCATACATCGCCCGACACAGACGCACACCTTCGTTCCAGCAGCCGAGCCAGTCACCCGTCATGGTCTCCGCAAATGTTACCCAGGAAGTGACGCCGCCCGGGACCTCGGACGATCTGAAGGGTATGCTAGTTGCTCACTCTTCTCCCATCAGACAATCTCCTTCGCCGGTTGCTGATGCGCGAACCATGCCACCAGGGGCCCTCATTTCCCCTCCCGAGTCGTCTAGCGAGGACGAGGGCCAGACAGAGCTTATCTCGCGTGGCAGGCAGATCGAGAACCTCAGAGAGCTGCAGGATGCCATCAGCGCGATTCCACAGCACAAGGAGAGCTCGCCGACGAGGGCTCTGCCTGGCGACCTGCTCGTGCTTCCCTCACAAGCTCAGATGCTCGCTGGCCCCAAGATCTCGGCCACAATCAAACTACCCAGTCTTGACACCAACCCTCGCAAAGTCTCACACACACGGTCGATTACGGAGCCTCACATCGTCATTGCGAAGCCTGACGAGTCGGCTGTCTCGCTATCGGAGGATAACTCTGAGCAGGACGAGCCACTGCAGAAGCCCGCCATGGTACGCAAGAAGTCTGGAGAGCTAGTCAGACCAGCGCTTCGCCCAGCGTCCCTGCGTCGGCCCTCCAGCATGCCCGGTACGCCCACATATTCCAAGGCAGTCCACTTTGACTCCCATCTGGAGCATGTGCGCCACTTCCTGCAGGTCGATCGCCCGCTGGCTGTCAGTGCTGGCTCGTCTCCCAATGACAACTACGAGAGCGATACCGAATATCCCTTCCGTGATTCATCAGCGCCCCGCACTCCTCCGACCGAGTGGGAACTTGTACTCAACAACTTCCCCGGAGACTCGCCCATTCGCAAGGTTTTGCCAGTCAGATTGGAGCGCGTGTGGATGTCGCCAGATCAGAAGTCGCTTGTCGGGTCCATCATTGTGGCGAACCTCGCTTTCCAGAAGACAGTCCACTGCAGATTCACCTTCGACTACTGGAAGACAACATCGGAAGTCGCTGCCGAGTACGCTCAAGAGATCCGTCCTCGAGAGACCGAGAGCGGCTACGACCGCTTCCAGTTTGCCATTAAGCTCTCCGACATGGCTAACCTAGAGTCGAAGACGCTGTACTTCTGCATCCGTTACATTGTCAACGGCCAGGAACACTGGGACAACAACAGCAACATCAACTTCCAAGTTGATTTCAGAAAGAAGGCTGTGCCGCAAAATGGAAAGAGGAATTTCCAGGGTGCATCATCGAGACCTGCCAACTCCTTGCCCCGCAGTAACCGACGGAGCAATGCGTCTGCCGCACCACGGCCCAAGTCGATGCCCGTTGGCGCACTCGACGATTTTGACAGCCAGGTCAACTACGACCAGCCTATCCATGAGTTTCTCGGCGAGTCACAGCCTCTGCGTCTCAAGACGTCAAAGTCGGCCTCGATGCTGCCCAGCGACAACCTCTCCGGTCGGCTTTCTGCGCCTAGTGGTCAGGCCTTTGGCCACCGCTATGACTTCGGTGCATCGTTGTCTGCTGCAATCAAGTCACGCAAAGACCCTCGCAATGACGACCACCTCTACATGAAGAATGCTAAGAAGACCCCCACGTTCGAGGTCAGGCCTGCCAGCCTGCCAGTCATCAAGCCTGCCCCTGAGACCAAGCCTGTAGCCGTCGTCGTCCCGCAGGTTGCTAGCCCTGTCACGACGGTGCCTGGCACCGACTCTCCTGCTGCTGCCAGCATTGCGTCCTCGTCCTACGAGGAGATCCTCAACAAATATTGCTTCGTACGTTCACCTCATCACACACAAGCTGCCCAATCAGCAACTAGAACGAGCCCAACAGCTAACTGATTGATTTTCCATACAGTTCGGTTCAAAGCAGTCAAGCCCCCAGATCACAGATGGTACTCTGAAGGGTGGTCGTTATGACGGCGGTGACGATGCGCTCACACACTCGACCAACAGCACCATCTCGAGCTCGAATGGCAGCCCTGACATGTCTGGCGCAGGTCACCATCGCGGTGCCATGCACCACTCTATGCGCGGCCACATCAACCCCTACTTCTCGAGCGCTCACATGATTGCCATTGGTGCCTCACCAGCGAACTCCCCGTTCCAGTCTCCTTCGATGAGCCCTGCATCCGCAACTACACCGAAGGCTGGTGTGCCAGAGCCCGTCACTAGCTACCCATCCCAGCTGAACGGCACCACACCTCCGTTTCAGAACACCCAAATCAGTGTGCGGTTCCCTTTCGGATCGGACGCGCATAGCTCTCAAGCAATCAGAAGCTGAAAGTCCGACTGGGCGTCAGCGAGAATAAACATGGTCGAGAACTCGATCCCACCGGGCTTCTGGCGACCATGCCGATTCCTATCTTCCCCGTCGAAGTTCACACTTCGACCAAACCTCCAAAAGTCGACGGGCAATTTGCCCTCATTTGCTTCAAGCGGTCATCGCTCTTGTGTTTTTGGCCTCGGCGTTTCGGACCTGCACATTGCTTACTTGGGACCATGATACCTTCCGCGCAGACAAAAAGCGGACTGTACGGCGTTCTTGATATTTCTTGCATTCGGCCTTTACACTTTTTGCTCGGGCCTATCGTTTCAGGCACCACCAATACCACTCATCATGGCATGGGCCCGTCGCTCACGACCAGCTCGAGGAGTTAACCGATGCTTTTCGGGATGTATAATGCATAATTTGATTTACTAGGCTAGGCGGAGCCCATCATGACCAGACCGGCGAAGGCATACTGGCGACCAACCGCACAGTGACCTGGGACAAGAATGATCAGCATGATGGGCCACGGTAGAGCTGCTCGAGTGATGGGAGACAAACGCATGAGGCGTACCACTCAGTTCAGCAGTGTAAGAAGGCAAAATGCCACAAAAAAAAAGGAAGCGTGTCGTTCAGTAGCATCTTATAGTTGAAACGAATTCGTCAACCGCGCATTTCTTGCTTGTTGTCTGTGCTACCGTGACTCATATCGTGTATGTTGACGTGCTAGCCGCAAGGCCGTCCAACGAATTGCAGTCAAGTCACGAAAGGCGGCTGGCTCATCGTCAGACTCTCGAAAAGGTGACCAAGTTTTTAACACCAGCGCAGCATCCCTTCTGTGCTCGCTCCGAGCTCTCTGTATTCAACCCAGCCTGAGATTATTCCGATGTGCAATCCACGACACCTGTCATCTCCCTGAGCGAGTTAACGGTGCTCCTTGTCCAGGTAAGGGCATGTGAATAAGTCTACCATAAGCGCACTGACTTTTTCGTATTCTCTTGCTGGTGTGTGTGTGTGTGTCTGTCGAAAGACGCAGCAGGAGCAAGCACTGCGCCATGGAAGCCTATCGTTACGCCGACCGATTGGGGTCGGGCGGGCGGGCGCCAGCGAGAAAATGAGATTCCTGGACTTCGAAGATGAACATGGTCGATGCCATCATGGCTGGCTTCTGTCTAGTTCTGAGTCTAATACTGGATGGTTATGGGACTGCTGCAGCTTTGCGGCTGCTGAAGCTTTGTGACTGCGACGTGAGGAGCTCTTATCTGGGTAAGCAGTTCCCACAACCTTGCCTGGTCTTGGATGAGAGGAACTCGGAGCGCAACCGATTCCTCTTGATTTTTGCCTCTTTTCTTGGGTATCTCTCCTCGAGAAATAGATATGCATCGTAACCTGGCGGACACCGGTGGTGTGTCATGGCAAGCAGATTTGTCCCTTCTCTTCTTCTGTGTTTACTGTGTCTCCTCCATATGGAGCTCGACATCTGCCGGTGTCGTTCTTTGTCTCGTGGAGAGTCCACGATGCCAGGGTTAAAAAACCACGGGTACGATCTCTACTTCTGGCAGCCACGAGGCGGCAACGTCCTCTGCGGAGAAGAGTTCCTTCGCCCCCGAGGGAGGCATTGCGCCGGTGATACGTCAAGGAAGCCACAGGACCGAGTGAGCGAGACTTCCCGCAAACCGAGACACCGTTTCTCTGTCTTCATAAGGGAAACCTCCGCTGCAGGTCAACTTGGTGAAACACTGTCTGTTGTCTGTGCATGTCGGACATTGACTCCCCTGCGTGATAGAGCTTCAGGGGTGGTATGATGATGGAGAGAGGGATTCGTTCTTTCTCGTATATTTGCGGCAGGGACGACGGGATTGAAGAGAGGCATCTTCCCAGATCGTGCTGTCAGTTCTTTGTGGCTTGGAAAGAGTGTACTGTGTGGCTCTTAAGCTCCAGCACAGAGGAACCCCTTGGACTCCCCGCCCTGGCGGCCGTGACATGTTGATTGCCTCTGCACGGGGTCAGCAACGTTGGAGCTACACATGCCTGGGTCATTAAGGTGCTGATCTTGGTCGATAACCACCGCGAATGTCCGCGAGGACTGTTGGCGTGCTCTGTCTTCAAAGAAGGGCTCGAACCCCAAGCCCGCAGAAGAACACTCGTCCGATCCGCGGCAACGAGAAGACCTGCGCCTTTACAATCACACATGTGCAATTTGTCTCAGTCCTGTAAAGAAAATATGAAGCCATATCGTACAGTGGTCGTGCGAAGCGGCACATCTTGATCGTATGACCATAGCCGGGCAATATTAAACCCTCGATGTCGGTCTAGAGTTCGGAGTTCCTTGTGATTCCAGAGCTGATATGGCACTGTACAATGTGGATGATATGGCGGACTGATCGCTGAGTATGTTGTAAAATAAGTGTCAACTTTGAACACAGCTCACTCGGCACTACCTCAATAGTCTTTTGTGACACCACCGCCTGGACGTTGGGCCGTCGTCGCTGTCGGCGGTGGCCCTATTTTTGCCTCATGGTGCCGATCAAGATGGTTGCTACTACCGCGTCGCTGTTCAATTCAAGGCTGTTCTTGCTTGGGCCCGCTGGCAGAGATCTAGTTTCCAACAAGCTTTGGTCATGAGTGGTTCGCAAGTCTCGACGCCATCACCGGATAGCCCTCTTGACGCGCAATGTTTGGCACGATGGAAAGGACGTGGACAGACACCCTCGACGTCACTTCACTCCGAAGACACGATCGTATATGTGCAGATCGCTCCCGGGGGTCAAGTGTCGATCATTTTTGATGGGACCGATCGGACCCTGCATGTCAGAAGTGAGCAGACGGACGCGATTGGCTCGACGATCCGCCAAAGTCGACATGGCCAGTCGGCGGTGGCCACCGACAAGAGCGACAAAGAGCGGTTTGTTTACAAAGTAAACAAGATCATGGTCTCAGACACCGATAAGAGCATGGCGGGCCATTGTTCGTTGTTGGCGTTGTGGTTGAGGAATGCCCAACTCCCTGGCCGGTCCAAGACACGGACCAGAGACAATAAGGGTCGATAAGGACGCTGTCGCGAATGGGTTCCCCGGGCGGTGGACGTTGGCTGCCGGCAGTGGTTGGTGCTGGCGCTGGAGACGGAGGCGAGCTCCGGGTGCGGCCCCTGGCGATAGGTTACCTTGCATGGTGCAGGGTGCATGGTGCATGTGCAGTGGCAATGGTCGAGATGATGGACCGCGATGCGATGCTGTTGGAGATCGTTGTCGAGCAGGGACGACGGGCCTCTGGAGCGGGCGGGGACTGACCCTTGGGAAGTCGAGCTCCCTGGACCAAGGGTTCCTTCCCCGCTGCAGCCACTCCGGCGGGCCGATTGCCTCGAAGCCCCGAAGCCTGGAGCCTGGCTTGCACATGCTGGCACATCTCGATCTTGCGCCGGCCCATTTCATCTTGGGCGAACCCTCTCCTCTCCTCTCTACCTACGCGTATGCTACCTTTAAGAGCCTTGGGAGCCCTGTTGCAACTATCCGCAAGCTCGACTCGACTCGCCTCGACTCCTCTCCACTCCCGCAGCAGCTGCGCCCAGGCCTCGCACCTGCACTTGCACTTGCAACCCCACCTTGCCTCGCCTTGCCTTGCTGGGCCCGCCTCGGCCCAACCAGTGCGCGCCCGTTTTCCTGGTCGCATGATCCCGGATTTCTTGCCCTCTTTTCCGCTGGCACCACCGCGCCTGAACCTCCAACCCCAGGCGCCTTTTCTGCTCCCGACCGCTCGACGACCTATTCAGATATCCTCACGGTGCTTTCATCCTCGTCGTCGATAGTACCCGCGCCCCCATCCGAATCCGCCCCCCGCCGCGGGCCGGTGGATCGTGACTGCCACCCGAGCACCCCTCCACCACGGCTTGCAGTCGACAGCCAAACTCAGCTTGCGCACGGCCGCTCCTCGACAAGACAGACTCAGCCATGAGCCAACAAGGCGACGCTCCGGTGTCGACCGTTACGCCCAGCACCCCTCCGCCCAAGCCCAACCCCTCGGCCGACCCGAAGCTCGAGTCCCAGGCCCGGACGCCGCCGCCGCTGCACTTCCGCACCCCGGCCACCCTCCCCGAGGATCTCTTCCATGTCACGCCGCTCGCCGCCCTCCGCCTGCTCAGCGCCGCCGTCGAGGCCCTCGTCAATGTCACCGGCGACATACCACCCACCCCGCCCTTGTCGAGCCCGACAATCCCCCACATGACCGGCATGGCCAGAGAGAAGGCCGCCATCGTCAGGTCCCATTCCAACCAGGACCTTGCGCGTGTCCTCGACGACGCCAAGGCCAACGCCAGCAAGGGCGACGGCGGCTTCTTCGACCATTCCTCACAGCAGGCACCTCCGATCGATGGTGTACACTTGCGCACGTCCCCGACGCCGCCCCCGTCAACGGACCCCGTCGAGCCCTATATTGTCATCGGTGCCAACTCGCAGCCACTAAACCTCCAGCACAGCGCCATCACGCGCAAGTTCTACAGCAAGAAGCCCCCGCCCATCAGCATCTCCGACTACCTCGCGAGGATACACCATTACTGCCCGATGTCGACCGCAGTCTACCTGGCCACGTCGTACTACATCTTCCGGCTGGCTGTGGAGGAGCGCGCCATCGTCGTCACGGGGCGCAACTGCCATCGCTTGCTGCTTGCAGGGCTGCGGGTGGCGATGAAGGCGCTCGAAGACCTGAGCTACCCACACGCCAAGTTCTCGCGGGTTGGCGGCGTGAGCGAGGTTGAGCTGGGTAGGCTCGAGATCAACTTCTGCTTCCTCGCCGGGTTCGAGCTCATGGTCACCGAGGAGGTCCTTCGCAAGCACTGGGAGTCACTCAAGGACAACAAGACGTCGGGGGCTGGCGGAGCTGGGCTGAGCGGCCTCCAGGGTGGACTGTCCGCGCTCAAGCTGACGCATCGGCGCAAGATTACGGCGGAGGTGGTGGCTGGGTGATGCAGTCCCGCTTCGAATGTCAGCTCGGCCGCTAGGAGGTGACTTTCGGCGCGTATCGACTGACAAGGCGCCGCCAAAGCTCTTCGATACCTACAGTGCCATTCTCGAAGGACGATTATTTCATGCTATCTACTTTACACGCAAGCCAGGGACGCTTTGGGCTCTCGCCTTCTTCTACTTTTGCACACGGCAGTTGTTCTTCTCATACTCACTTCTCGCGTCGTCATTCTCATTGGGCAGAGCGGTCCTTCGGCGCTTGCGCGCCTTCATCAGACAACAGGGACAGGACTAGGGATATTGCGAGGCGTCTTTGGCGTTGACTGCTTTCTTCTCATTCTGGTGTGGTTGATTCCCGACCGTATCTTCACTCAAGTATTACAGTAGTTCACCACATGCCTAATCCAGACTGAAACGAGCCGCTCTCATGCGGGACGTAGCCGCATAAGGGTTCAGAAATGATGATCTCGTGATGCAGATTTGCCTGAATGGCCCCGCAGCTTGGCAGGCGCGGGCATCTTGGGGTAATGATGAGAGCACGATCCAGCTTGTATCTTCCGCGGCTTCTGGGACCACGGGCAGATCCGGCAGGCGCCCACGGAGCACTGGAGTGGGGCCACTGACCTCGATGGGACGTGGGCGGGCCCAACGCCGTGTCCAGCCGCTCCTCCGTCTTTCTTGTGCATGATTGTGAGTCCCAGGCCGAGTCTCGTCCCTCGCGGCACTCAGCAGCACATCTGAGCCAATGTACTCCGCTGGTGCAGCACGGTGCTCTCTTGGGCACAGCCTGTACCGTTCTGCAACACCCGCCCGTCACTTCTCCGCCTGTCCACAGCGTCAACGACGTTTCGCGGCGGCCATCACGGCAACAACGCCGCCCGCCCGCGAATCCTTCGCCTTGCGTCGGCCGGGCCCCGCAGCTACCCCGCCCCGCCTGCCTGCCATTACGATTGTTTCGCGGCCGGCCGCGTTTCGCTCTTTAGCCGCCGGCGCCCGTGATATCCGACCTGCACCGTCCAACAGACTATTCTCACGTGCTCTGCCCACCAGCACCTGCATTGCTCCGACCTACAGTCACAGCCGCACGCTCACCAACATGGCAGCCCCCGTGGTCAAGCAGATCGACATGGACGCCGACGCCATCCTCGCCGGCAGCAAGTACCCCGCCAAGGCCCACGCCCGGCGCGTCGTCGAGTACATCCGCGCCAAGCACCCGGAGGCCCTCCCCTCCTCCTCGGGAGCCGGCAGTGGAATCTTTTACGTCGAGGGCCGCGCCGACGCACTGCTCGAGGACTCGGACGAGCCAGTGCCCTTCCGCCAGCGCCGGGCCTTCATGTACCTTACCGGCGCGGCTGAGCTTGCCGACGCGGCGTACATCTACGACATCGCTACCGACAAGTCCACCCTGTTCATCCCCCCCGTCGACCCGGAGCACGTCGTTTGGGCCGGGCTTCCTCTATCCGCGGAGCAGGCGCTGGGCAAGTACGACGTCGACGAGGTGCTGCCCAACACGGAGCTGAACCCGACCCTGGCGCGGCTCGGCAAGTCCCAGCCCGGCGCCACGCTCTTCGCCATCGCCAACCGCGTCGCCGACACCGTCACGTTCCTCGAGTTCGGCACCAAGAACCTGTCGGTCCTGGCCGAGGCGATCGACGAGTGCCGCGTTGTCAAGGACGAGTACGAGGTCGCGCTGACGGTGGCGGCCAACCGCATCTC
Source organism: Microdochium bolleyi (assembly GCA_001566295.1). Lineage (NCBI taxonomy): Eukaryota > Fungi > Ascomycota > Sordariomycetes > Xylariales > Microdochiaceae > Microdochium > Microdochium bolleyi. The sequence goes on along the minus strand of KQ964247.1, from coordinate 3,877,404 downwards.
GGGCGCCGCCCACCGAAAAGTGCTCGAGCGCGTAAAGGGGGCCAGCAACGAGTACGAGCTGCAGGGCGTCTTCATTGGCGAGTGCATGAGCCGCGGCGCCAAGGAGCAGGCGTACCCGTGCATCGTGGCGAGCGGGCGCGACGCCGCGACGCTGCACTACGTGCACAACAACAAGCCCCTGGCTGGCAAGGAGCTGCTGCTGCTGGACGCAGGAGCCGAGTGGCAGTGCTATGCGAGTGATATCGTAAGTCTCTCTCTTTCTCTTTCTTTTCTTGTGTCCTTCCGGCTCGGGTTTGTCCGGTTGTGCTGCGGACACGCCGCCCAGCGCATGGAGAATCTGATACTGACCTGGTGTCGTCAAGACACGCACCTTCCCCATCTCGGGCAAGTTCTCCCCGCGCGCGCGCGCCATCTACGACATTGTGCTCAAGATGCAGCTCGACACCATCGCGGTGCTCAAGGCCGGCGTGTCGTGGGACTCGGTGCACCTGCTCGCGCACCGCGTCGCGATCGAGGGCCTGCAGAAGCTCGGGATCTTCAAGAAGGAGAGCACCGTCGACGAGATCCTTGAGGCCCGCACGAGCGCGGCGTTCCTGCCGCACGGGCTCGGCCACTACCTCGGCATGGACACGCACGATACGGGCGGCCACCCGGACTACGCCGACAAGGACCCCTTGTTCCGGTACCTCCGCGTGCGGCGCGATCTGCCCGCAGGCAGCATCGTCACTGTCGAGCCTGGTGTAAGTCTTCTTCTTCTTCTTCTTCCTGCTCGTCCCTTTTCAGATCTGGGAATGTGAGGGACAAGAGCTCTTTCATCATCCCTGCCTGTCGATACACTGCAATGTGCTGATCAAAAACTCTCTCGCCCCCCAACCTGTGTAGATCTACTTCTGCGACTTCATCATCCGCCCGTACCTCGAGGACTCGAAGCACGCGCGGTTCATCGACGAGGCCGTGCTCAACGAGTACTGGGACGTCGGCGGCGTGCGGTAAGTGACATTATTTCCCCCCATGGCCTTCCTTTACCTCTCTTGTCACTTTCCTGGTTCATATATACTGACCTCTCTCGCGAGCAATAGGATTGAGGATAACATCCTCATCACCGAGGACGGGTCGGTCAACCTGACTGACGCGGTCAAGGACCCGGAGGAGATGGAGCGGATTATCGCTGGGGGTAACTGAGATCCTCCCAAACCCCGGTACTGAGTATCAGAGGAGGCGCACGGCCGAACAGAAGAGATATCCAGGTGGGTCTCTGAGTGGTCGGCCGCGATGTACATACCAGCAGCGCACGCGCAGACTCTGGGACGGAAGAGCGGTGGACAGAGTCCCCCGGCTCTTGGGCATGATTGAGTGAGTGAGGAGCCAGTCCGTGGTAAGAATACCCTAGGTGCCGTACAATACAAACGCACAAATTTAAATCGACACTGCTGTGAAATGACCCTTGAACAGCTGGCTTTCTTCGTGGTTGGCAGATTAAGCTTTCCGCTTTTCGGGTGATTTGATTGTTCTCATCTAGCATTTGTGACTCTTTAGCCTCTTCTTATTGTCATGTACTTCTTTCCTCTTTTGCTCCCGACCGCGCGGCTGCGACCTGCTCTGTCTTCTTCTCCTCTGGGCGTCCATCTATTACACCACCACTGCCGCCGCCGCCGCCACGGCAAACACGACGAGCGCCGCAGCACCGCCGCCCAGCCGTCCCGCGGCGCCGTTGGGCTTGGTGGTCTGCGCGGGCGTCTGGCTGCTGGCAGGGGTGCCGGACCCCGAGGGGTTGGTGGTGCCGGAGGGCGCGGCGCCGTTGCTGACGAGCGCGGCCAGGCCCGAGTCGGACGCGCCGAAGCTCTCGACGCCGTTGGCCGTGGTGCACGAGCTCGGGGTCGAGCCGGTGCCGGAGACGAACTTGACTGCGGAGCACTATTGGACGGAACACCCAAGTTAGAAACCACGGATCCAAATTTTTACTGGAGGGGAGGGGTCCCCGCAGAGGAACTTACCTGGTACAGGAGCCCGTCCGGCGCGTTGCCCACGATGCTCAGGATGGCCGTCTTGCCGACCCAGCTCTCGGGCACCTTGATGCCGCTCTTGCAGTAGGCGCCAGCACCGCTCTGGGTCGTGATGTCGCCGATCTGGGTCCAGTTGCCGCCGGTGCTGCCGACGTTGTTGTCGGTGGTGATGCGGTAGAGCCAGTTCTGCTGGGAGTGGCTGGACTTTGTGCCGATGGAGTCGCCGCCGACGTGGAAGTCGGTGACCTTGAGGCCCGAGGCCGAGAGGTTCGGGGTGTAGCCGCCGCAGGGGGCCTGGGCCTCGCTGCTGTCGCTCATGGGCTGCATCGTGGGCGGGTAGAGAACCTGGAAGTGCGCGGTCGCGCCGCTGGCGAGGAGCAGCGCCGTGGCGGCGGCGGTGAGGAGGGAGGGGGCCATGGCGAGCGAGGGTTGTTTTGTTGCTGGAGGTGGTGTTGTGGTTGTTGAAAGTCTGTCGGACAAAGATCAACGAGGGATTGAGTTTGCAAAAAGAGAAGTAAGTTGTGTGACGCGGAGAGGGCGCGGCTGATGACTTCAGCACCTCGGGACGCCGAGCTTATAAGAGGAGGAAGGCCGCTGCAAGCCACGAACGGGATGGCAGCCGCCACCGACGCCAGGGGAAGAGCCGTGTGTTCCGTTGCATGGCACGGGACGCGTGGACTGCTGGTGCGACGGATGTGAACCAAGCTGCCGGTCCCCTGCCGCGCAGACCCTCATCTTGCGCTCTGGTGAGTCTGGCGCGCACTGAACTCAAACTTGCTCAGCTCCCACGTCCAGAGTCGACGGGCATCGGCCTCTGTGATCGTGTCCCTCCGGGTCCCCACCGGCGCATGCTGAAAGTGGAAGCTTGCTAACCGAGACCCTTGCGGCACTAGACCGCAGCAGGGCCTAGCGGCGCACGGGAAGGGTCTAGTGCGGGCCTCTGAAGGCTTGTGTGGTGCCGGGGTGCCTGGCGCGGGGGCGGGGCCTCAGCGACAGCCAGCGCTGTGAGTGGCTGTGAGGACGCCCCCATTGCCTGTTGAGGCCATTTGAGCAAGTTGTGGCGTCTCCACCGCACACGCAGGACCCCCGTGAGCAAGATACGGGGGTACAAGCTGAGGCCTGCGACTGCCTCCGGGGACCAGCTGGACGGCGCCGTCTGCCAAAGAGCCGCAGCCCAGTCTCAAGATCCTGCTCAGCTGCGTCAACTGCGCTCCGGAGTCAACGTGCATCACCAACCTCCATCAACGCTTTCACTGTGGACGCTTACAACAACAACGACGACACCGCCGTCACCTTCTGATCCGATGGCGCCGCCGCCCCTGCGCTGAGCACCGCAACACCATCTTCCCTGACACCGGCTGCCGCACTCAGAGTCTGCGCACCTGACCCCTCACAGCACCTCCCGCAGCATCACATTACATCCATACACCCATCATGGAGCGCAGACAACACAATCATGGCGGCATGGACATGGGCGGCATGTCAAGCAACTCGTGGACCGCCACCAACACGGGGCTCGCCGCCGCCTTCTGGTACCTCATCGCCGCCGTCCTCGGTCTCTGCCTGCTCATCCGCGCCGCCGACCACTTCCAGAACAGATCCCGCCTCCAGACGCTGCGCACGAGATCCGTCGCCTTCCCGACCAAGCCGCAAACCGCGTGGCAGCAGGCTTGGGCGACAACCACGGCCGTCGCCCGCGAGGCCAGCTATCCGCAGCTCTACATCCCGGTCCGCGGCCTCCAGTGGCTCACCCCGCCGCCAATGGGCCGCGTCCTGCTCCTGCTCGCCTACTGGGCCGTCGTCATCTACATGATGGCCTCGGACGCCATCATCAAGGACGTCCTCTTCTGGGAGCGCATCGGCTACCGCAACGCCTGGGTCTCCGTCATGCAGGTCCCCCTGCTCTACATGCTCGCCCTCAAGACCAACCTCGTCGGCATCATCTCGGGCACCAGCTACGAGCGCCTCAACTGGCTGCACCGCTGGGTCGCGCGCACCCTCTTTGTGACCGCCACCGTCCACGGCTGGCACTTCTACCGCCAGTGGGAGATCGCCGACATTGTCGACTGGCAGCTCGAGGCCATGCCCATCGTCGTCTACGGCATCGGTGCCTGGGCCATCCTGCTCTGGTTCTTCGTCACCTCCCTCAAGCCCTTCCGCGCCATGGCCTACGAGGTGTTTGTCATCCAGCACATCATCGGCGCCGTCCTGTTCCTCTGGCTGCTCTACGTCCACCTCCCCGTCACGGCGCAGTACAACGTCTGGTTCGCCGTGGCGCTGCTGTGTCTCGACCGGGTCGTGCGCGGCGGCATGTTTCTCTGGCAGAACACCAAGCTCAACCCGACGCGGTCGCGCTGCAGCGGCGGTCAGCGCTGGGGCCACAAGGTGCAGCTCGCCGTGGCGGGCGAGGCCACAACGGTGGTGACCATCAAGGACGTGCACTTCAAGTGGCGGCCTGGCCAGCACCTCTGGCTCTGGCTGCCCCGGATCGGCCTCGTCGACACGCACCCCTACACGATCGCGTGCCCGCACCGCATGCCCAAGACGTGCATCTGCAACAGCATCCAGCTCGTGATCCGCGCGCACGGCGGCTTCTCGAAGCGTCTACATCGGTACGCCAAGAAGATGGCGGACTCTGGCAGCACACCGCAGAACGGCACGCTCACGGCGTTCGTCATTGGCCCGTACGGCAACCCGCCACGCTGGGATGTCTACGAGACGCTGGTCCTTCTGTCCGCGTCGACGGGGACGTCCTTCACGCTGCCGATCCTCGAGAACGTGCTGAAGGCCGCCGAGGCGGCGGCGGACGGGACCACCAAGACGGCCATCTGCACGAGGAGAATCGACTTCCTCCTCACGGCGCGGCAGGGCGAGGAGCTGGGCTTCTACATCGAGCGGCTGCGCGAGGCGCTTGACCAGGCGCGACTCGTGGGGATCGAGCTGAATGTGCACGTCGCGGTCACGGGCAAGGATCAGCTGGGCACAATCACTGCGCTACCCTCGACGACGTCGGCGAGAGCAAGCACGACCTCGTCGTCGTCGATAGACGAGAAGACTGCAGGCGGCCCCGGCCCGGCAACAGCAGAGCCGCGGTCATGCTGCAAGCACGCGCGGAGCGAATCTTCGGCGTCGGAGGCGGACGAGATGACGCCCGCTCTGCGCACCAGGTCTAACAGGAGGAGCAGCGGCGACAAAATTGCCGCCGAGATCACTGCGACTGCTGCACCCAGCTCCGATGCCGCGCCGTGCTGCCACGCAGATGCAAGCTCCCCATCCAGGGCCGGCAGAGGCAGCAGCGGCGACGACGGTATGGTGCAGATCACTTACTCGTCTGCACGGCCCAACATCAAAGCCTTCCTGCGTGGCTCAGTCGAGGCCACGGGCGGGGAGACGGGCGTGGTCGTGTGCGGCGGGCAGTCCCTCGTCGCGGGCGCGCGGAACAGCGTGGCGAGCCTGAGCGACGAGCGGGCCGTGCATAAAGGGACGGGAGCGCAGGGGATATTCTTGTACGTGGAGGAGTACTGCTTCTAGCGTTTTTGTTCTCAGCATGAAATACTATACCGCAACGTTGTTGTGGAAACAGCAGGATATGAGATCCGGGACGGTACAAGCCGGACAGATTGCAGTGTTGGATGATGGATGAACAGTGATCTGCCCGCAAGCAATATCGTATCCAACGTGACGCGGTGCCCAGGAAAATGCGATGTTCAACAGCTTCAGCTTCCGCATGTATTCGGCTTGGGTACGGCGAGCGAGCCTTGCTGCCATGTCCTGTCCTCGCATCTTCGTTCCGGTCCAATCCGGAAAGCGCTGCGGCGGCAGGCGAAATACACTGGATGCAATTGCGCCATGCGATACCAGTTTCTCGTCCGAGGTTGCTGCGCGCGAGCCGTCTCTCCGTGGAGCAGTACCGACAGACTTAAGTCGAAAGGCGAGACAGTCGGCCGCCGGCGCCGGAGGTCGACGTCCATGCTCGGACCGGAACCGGCCGGCCCCGCTCCGCAACCCCGCTACCAGTTCCCCCCCACCAAACGAACCCTGGAAGATTTCGGAGCAAAAAGACGCAAAAAACATGCACTCCGCCCAGTATTTCTGGCTGGACATGGCAAAAGAATAATGAGAAGAGTGGGATTCGAACCCACGAGGATTGCTCCACTGCGAAATAGTGAACAGGTTTTTGTGAATCGACTAGAAACAAGTCAAACCGCCTGAACGCAGCGCCATAACCGCTCGGCCATCTTCCCTCCTTAGTGTGAAGGCTGCACGCCTTATGCGAGGATATATCAGCAGCACTGAAAATGCTCTGATGTCTGCGGCTCTCTCGTCCTTTGCCCGACAGCTTCGGAGTCCAAGCACCCGACTGCATTCAGGTCGAACGAAGAAATGTACCTGGTGTTTGAACTCTTGCCAGGAGCACCGAATTTTATGCGAAGGTCTGCAGGCCGTTCGACAATGTCATACTGGCCAGGTCTACCCATCACACTGCAGTCTCTCTGACCTGTCTGCCCGCTGGGGTCTCATCTCCTGTAAGTGGAATACGATACGTGATTGCGCGATCCAGAACACAGTGTAGCTTCCCAACGGTCCTGACCATCAGTTTGATCTCTGCTACTTCGACTCGTTTCCTCCTAGTCTGCAACTTGACTCCCCTCACGTCCCGGGATCCTCGCGCCGCCATACGACAGAAGGCTCTTTATCTCCCCGGCGGCGGCCCGCCCCTCGCTCTGAATAACCCCGGCGGAGGGCCTCCTCCTCCGCCTCCCATCGCACCCCGCCTTGGAGGTCCGCCTCTCGCGAAGCCCGGCGGACCACCAGTCCCGCCAGGAACACCAGCAGGAGGCGGCACCGGCGGGAACGCGGACGTCATCCCCGGAGGGCCTCCACCTGCTCCGCCGCTGGCCGGCATCCAGGCTCCCGGGCCGATGTCGTGCGGGTCGCTGATGCCGCTGCTGCTCCCCCCGGAGGACGAGGACGCGCTCGACACCCCGCTGCTTTGCTGATTGCTGTGCGCTCGAGGTCGAGTGCTGTTGCCGTCTGTGTGCGAGTCTTGTCAGCGGCCTTCTCCCTGTCAACCCATGTTTCGGGAAGTGATTGGGGCTTTCATACGTGACCGTCGCTGAGATCCAGCTGCCCTTCGGGACTTGCGTTCATTATGCTTGTTGTTACTGCTGCTGTTATTGCTTGAACTGCTGCTGTTATTGCTTGAACTGCTGCTGGAGCTGCTGCCTGAGCCATAACCTGACCCGGAGCCGGATCGTCTCCCGGAGCCTGTATCAGAGGAAGCGACAATCAAGGGTAGTCAGTCTCTGAATGCAACCCACCCAGACCTCCTTCATCCGACATGACATGCGTAGAGGATTGGACTGGGCAAAGCAGGGATCCCTCTTACTGCAGAGGTACCATAGCGCCCCGGCCAGCACCAGCACCACGACCACCACGCTGAGCACCACGCCGACGACATTGACGCCGGATCCATCCCCGCCGCCGCCGCTATCTCTGCTATTGCTACTACTGCTGATGTTGTTGCTGTTGGCGGTATCGTCCGCATCCTCGACGACGACTACTCCGCCACCATCACCAGCAGCACTGCCTTGTGTGGCCGGCAGGCTGTTATCGTCGTTTCCTAGAGTCCACATCATCGTCGTCGTCATCGAGTCCGGCCGGGTGAAGGCCTGCGTGCGGACGACCACTTCCTCCTTCTCCTCCTCTCTCTCTCCAGGTGTGTATTTGCCGCTGTCGTCATAATATGGCGTCGTCGTGATGAACATGGCCGGCAGACAACGTACGTGTAAGACGAGATACGGCTGTTATCTCAGTGCCCGCTCCGGCGCAATGGAAGACCGCAATCTAGCAACTTTTTCGCAACTTCTCGTCTTGGTACTAGCAAATAAGGATCCGAAATCAACAAGCGCCGCCACAAGACCTTCTTCACGTAGCACTGTCTTTCGAGATTCCGGACAGCCCTCCCTCTCTCCGCCGCGCGAAAATGCCACACAAGACGAAATCAGACCGTGACACAAGTATGCACGCATGTGTGTGCTGTCCATCCCGTCTCCCCTCACTGGCTGACAGAGTCCGCATATAAGGCCCCAGGCGGCAGCAGCCTCTCTCACTCGGACAACCGCGTGGTCTGCAGCTGCAGTCCCGGGCGATCTTGGTCCCCCGCCTTGTGTGTGTTACCTCCGGACTTGAGCACGCATAAGGGCCTTAATTTCTGCTCCAGGATGTGTTTGGACAGGAGATTTCGGCTTGGGGCCTTCTTGACGCTGGCAACTTGGAGAGCAGCAGCATCCGCCAGAAGAAACCAGAAACGACAAACCCGAGAGCAAAGATGGGGACTACTTGATGCAGAGCGGGTACTCGGGGGCGGTGTCTGTCACACAAAGGGAACGGAGTAGCATTCCCATGTAGTAGTCGCAATGCAGCCAGCCAGCCAGCCAGCCCGGTATACGTATGCTGACTTGCCTCACGCTCAACCCGCTCACCTTCTCGCCCAACACGACACAATCGCCACACACTCAGGTACCACGAGCGGGACGGAACGGCTACCCGCCTCATCAACTCGCACACTGATCGCGCAACTACCCGAGACTGTACTGCTCTGTTGTCGTTGAGTTGTTCGCACATCTAGGCAGGTAGCAAAGGAAAGGATTAGCTACGCTCATAGTATAGTGACTGGCATGCGGGCTAGCTCGCAGGGCTGGCGGGCACAGCTGGGTCTCCAATCATCTGATCACCGCTCGCCATCTCATCAGCCCTGTGTCACAACGGTGACCTCTCCCTAGATGCGCATGCCACTTTGTTTTCCTCGTTCAGATCAGCACCATCACTGCACTGATACAACACACAAGCAGAGATGAACTCGACAAAGAATATGGATATCCATTCATTCAGCTAATATGCCCCCCAACCTAGTAGCCAGCAACAGAAAAGACGAAAGCCGGCGCAAGTCTGAGCAACAAACCGGTAATATATGTAAGTCGTGCCATAAAAGATGTCTGTTTCCTCCCAAGCAACGCCCTTGTCCCTTTCCCTCTCTCCACCTTTCCGCTGTAAGAGGATGAAAGGGCGACGCAAGAAATTGTCACCGAGCCCCCGTGCTGTGCAAATGCATCCTATCAAGCTCAATACCAAGTGCGCCGACCGTGCTGTTGTTGTTATCATTACCGCCATAACCTGTGTCCCCTTGCGACATATCATGGTCGTCGTGCTGCTGCTCGACGCCTGACACTGTAGTGTACCGAAACTTGTCGTTATCGTGCGCCTCGAGCTCCGCCACCGCACCTTCTTCGCAGCGGCTCTGCTCGAAGGGGCCCTGCTGGCCTCCCAGTTGTGTCGAGACGGGTGCCTCGACCTCAATACCCTTCGACTGCAGCTCGCCGGGGGTCGGCAGTCGCACATCGCGCGCTTCAAGCGTGTCGGCGATGTCCTTGAGAAGTATGTCCATGGGGCAGATGTAGGCGACCTGCTTGCGCTGGCTCCACGCCAGGACGTGGCCACACACGCGGCCGTTGTTGCGCTCGATGATCCACGCACCCGAGTCTCCGGGGATGCCTAGCGGCGGGTCACGGTTCCGAGGGCTGCTGAGGTTCACCGGCGAGCTCCCGCTGACCTGGTACGTCTGGCTGGCTGACTGGCGCCCGAAGATCTTGACCGAGGTCAGTGCGGGCATGATATGGCCGGTCTGCAAACCGCTGGTGCGCGCCATGCACTGAACCTCAAGTCCAGGCAGAGACGAGAACGGGACGACCGTGGACGGGTGCAGGGACTCCTCGTCCGGCGAGGGCTTGGCCGCCTCAACCTTGGCGCGTGGCACAAAGTTCTCCGCCGGCTGCCTGTCATCGTGAAACTCGAACAGAGCCCAGTCGATCTCGTGGACGAGGTAGTTCTCGTCGCGCCGCCTACGTATGCCCGAGGTGGCAAAAATCTCCCCAAGGCTGCAGGTGGCGAGATGGTCCTGCCGCGGGCGTAAGTATGGTGGCGGGACGTGCAGGCAAGGATGGGTGACGAACAAGGTGCACAATAATCAACAAGTCACGGGCCGCCGGCTACGTACCTCATCCATGGTCTCCTCTTCGGGGTAGAAGTTCTCGTCCACGTCGTCGAGTGCGGGTTGTGTGACAACATAGCCATCTCCACAGCCGGGCTCGACCCCAGGAATGTCGCCAGGCTCGTCGAACTGCTCATACTCGTCCTCATCATCTTCGTCCTCGTCATCGCTAGTGAGCTCGGTCGCAGAATAGTCGGACTCATCATCGGAGAACTCGCAGGAGTAGTCGTCGCCACCACTGTCGGTGGACCAGTCCTCGTCTTGCGCATATGGCGGCAATTCATGCGACCCAGCCGTGTGAGGCGGGGCCGATGCTCTGACGCTGTCTGCACCGGCTTCCGCTGCGGTGCCACTCAGGTGCGCCGCTTCAGGATCGTCGAGCATGTGGTGCACGGTCATGCCGAATGGGCGGTCGTCGACCATAATGAGACCACCGAAGCTGACGGGCGGAAGGTGCTTGTCACCGATCCATGCCCCGATGCTGGCTCCGTTGTGTGGTCGCTTCTGGTAATCAGCATTGGCGGCAGATGCGCCATGGTCCTGCTCCTTGGGCTCAGTGCCTTGCCCGGCAAGCTCGCCTCCTTGGCCGTAGGCCATGCTTCGTGTGGGGCCCTTCCTCGACCGCAGCATCGACCCGCGGCACACCTTGAGCGAGAAGCCAGTGCCGTCAAAGAATGGCTCTAGTTTCTTAGTCAGGATGGCCCGAACTTTGCCTACAGAGGTGCAGACGACGAGCACGGTCGGCGTTGTCTTCTGTGGCGACTCCCCGATGGACTCAAGGGATATCTCGACTGACTCAGGGTGTTTTCGATAGAACGACTTGAGGGCCATGTTGATCTGCGGCATAATGACTGTGTTCCATGTCTCGACCTTCTCGCTCGGCAGGGTGACCTGAGGGTAGAGTCGCAGCTTGGGCGACTTCTCCTTCTTGACGGGGGATTCTCCCGCCCTGATTGTCTCGGTGGCAATGTCCTGCTTTACAGGGATGACATTGTCAGAAGCTGTCTCTTGCAGCTTTTTGAAAGATGCAAAATCAGCAGGCGGCGTGTGAGCAGAGATTGGTGTCTTGGTGTCATAGCCTGCAGCCTCTGCCGCCTTCGAGGAAGTTGCTGCTGGCGCAAGCGTGGGCTCATCGGTCTGTAGGTTGAGGGTAGGTGACAATCGTGCCGACTCATCCCCAAAGCGGTCGTCCAGGCCGCTTACGCCATCCAGGATGCAGCAGGCCTCCAGATATCGCGAGGTGCGGATCTGGACATGGTCGAGAATGTCGTCGGCCTTGCCAGGCCTTGCGAGTTCCTGCTCGACTGCATTCCAGCAGACCTTGGCAGCCTTCATATATGGCGTACCGCACCTGATGGCGAGCTGTTTCAATACGGACTCGGTGATTCCCTGTGAGTCGCGACTCGGCGTGAGGTTCTCAAGTCGTGTCCACAAGCCGATAGAAACAAGAATCATGGCCAGCGAGTAGAGATCGAGCGTCTTGTTGTCCTCGTTCAGAGCGAGTGGTGACTGTGCTGTCACGCGTGGGTCCAACGCGTGCCGGTAGAGCGACATTGCCGGCGACTTGGGTCTTTTGGGCGATGACTCGGGGAACAGATCGAAGGAGGTGATGAGAGGTCTGCGGATATCTACTTCTCCATCAGAGATCCCTGGCTCCCTTCCGACGTTGCAGAACGAGATGGCTGTAGCTTGAAGGTTACCGTGCACGATTCCTCTCGCGTGCATGTCAAACACCGTGTTGGCGAGGTTGTGAGCGAGCTTGAACTTAGCCTCAAGCCTCGGCTCGAAGTCGGGCCGCGCGAGGAGCTCGGCGAGCGTGGTCGTGTTGCTGACAGGGCCTTGAGTGACTTGGTCGAAGACAACTGGCTGGAAGGCTGACGGAAACTGGTACACAAGCGCGAGGCGGGAGTTCTCCATGTCTTCGTGATAACCCAGCAGATGAGGCAGTCCTATCCAGGCCCCTGGCGCTCTCTGGGATTCCGACTGCAGACCATTGCTCAGCTTTTCGAATCGAGACAGCGCAGGCATGACGCCCGTCTTCGAGTAGACTGGGTCAAAGCGCGCATAGTCGACCAGTAGTGGCAGCCATGGCTGGTTGACAGAACGACTTGTGAGGTCCGAATACGCTTGCCTGCCCATGACGGCGATCTCCTGCGACGCGAGCTGAGCTGTCGAGTCCGCGGCGGACGACTGCTGCATGGGCGCCAGAGCACGGAACGTCGCCGGGTCGATGACCTTTGGCGCGCGGATGCGGGTCGAGCCAAACCCTCTGAGGTCCTCGATGGACGGTTCTGTCTTTTTCAGGCCCTTGGCAGCCGCCGACTCGAGCCCGCCTGCAGAACGTGTCCTTGAGAGATCACACAGGGTGTCGATGGAAGCTGTGAGGTCGCGGATGAGGTCCTCGAAGCGGCCCTTGTCCCACACCACCAGTGCCGACTTGCGATCTGCGATGGACTTCTCTGAGGCGCGGACGCTGGTGTTTGGTCTCTTGGACGCAGCCCACAGTGGCTCCGCCTCGGCGAGGATGTCTTTGATGGTGGCCATGATGCTACCGACGAGATCGCTCAGCCCCGCTTTAGAGAGGCTCTCGTCGATCTCGGCGGCCTGGTCGGGATCTGACCACTCGAGGCCCCAGCTGACGAGGCGGTCCTTCTGGATACGCAGCTTGCGGTGGAGGGCCTTGATCTCGGGGTCGTCCTCGACCTGGATGGGCTCCTTGACGACAAAGTCGGACGACTTCTTGGTGTCATTGTAGAGGCGGCTGAGGCGGCGCTGGAATGGCAGCTGGAAGCCACCACTGGGGAGGTAGCCCTCCATGGCTGAGAAAGCGGCGCGCTGCCAGTCTCGTGATTGCAGGTGATGGTCGTGAGATTGTGCGTGGGCTGGCAGGTATGATACGTGTGCCCAGTATCAAGTGAGCTAGCTGTGCGGTTGATGTTGGCGCAATGCGGGGCAATCTAGGTCGCGACTGCCGAAGGTGCTCCGGGTACAGCTGGTCGCGCGCCTGGTCGCGATGACTGTTCCTTATTGCAGTCGCGCTTTCGTGAGACTGGGCTCAGCACTGTCTGTAGGTGAGCTTGCAGAAGTTCCAGCAGACCCCCGCGGCAGCGACGTTGGTGATGAGGTGAATCTCAGCTCAGTGTTGCCTTGCAGACAGCAGCGCTGCATTTGCCGTCTGCCTGCAGGTCGTCCGGGTCATGGGGGGCGGCCAATCACGGGCGGGCAATGCTCGTGGGAATGCGGCTGCCTTGCTGCTGGTGCTAATCTTGGTGCCTGCACCTGTGGGGCTCGCCGCACTCGCCGCGCCAATGAGCATCGAGGCAGCTGCGCGGCCCCAGCAGGAATGTGCTGACTCATCCATTTCCGGAGGCCTTGACTCGACGACCTTTCCTCAATGAGCGAGACCTCTCATCCTTCTGCCTGTCACCGTAGGGTTTTGAACAAGACCGTGGGCGCTGCAACTCATCTGATGACGTTACCAGTACGATGGTCGCATGTGTGCGCGTGTGAGCGAGCTTCACGCACCAACTCTGATGAAAACCACTGCAATCAACTCGGAACTACGAGAGGTGCACGTCAGAAGGGGCAGATTGGTCTTTGAATCTCAAGTCGGGTACCTTCCATACAAGTGAAGTCGCGTAGAGCATCCACCAGTCCCCTGTTGCTCCTTACGTGACTCGGGCAGTGACCAGGTACAAGGCAAACCTCATCATTTCATCACTCAGAGAAATCATTGTGTTCTGGCTGCGCTTATGACCATTGTGCACCCACACAACCACTGTCAACTTTCTTTCCTTCTCTCTCTTGTGTTCCTCCCACTCAGATCCCGATCTGGGTTTCTTGCGGGCAAGAAAGAGCCATCTGATATCTCTCCTTGGCATCTCAGACACAGGATAGCTGGGGATCTTCTCTGCCCGTACCTACTTGCCTCATCTTCCTCTTCCTATCCAAGCGCTTTTTCTTCTGACGACCCCGACTTCATGGTACGGAAACCTTGCAGTCCAGCACTGCGCTCTGGCCCTTCTCCAGCACCGCGTCAATGGCCTCTTTGATGACGCGCTCCAGGTGCTCAGGCCCGGCCTGGTCCACGCGGGCGGCATACAGATCGCCGCCCGCCGAGGCCTTGGCAATGCCCGCGTAGTCCGGCGATGGGTCGAACGAGATGTTGAGCTCCTCGTTGCTGACCTTTGAGCCCTCGCCATCCGGGTGAACGAGGAGCAGGGACCGACGAGGCGCGTTCCAGCCTGGAAGTATGGAGCGGTTAGTGGGAGGCTTTCACAATGGTTTGAGGGAGACATGGCAGGGGACACCATGGAGAAGTAGACACTTCAAAGAAAAGTGGGAGTGAAAGAGAGACATACCTTTGTTGTTGAGGACCACCGTAAGCACCGGGATCCCGTACCTCTTGGCAATCCAGTACACACTTCCCGGCACGGAAAAGAGGAATGTACCGTCACCCACGATCTGCACAACGAGCCTGGGCTTGTTGTTGCCGGCGGCCTTCGCCTCGACGTCGGCCGCGAGCTTGATGCCCATTGCGCCGCCGCCGGACCAGCCCAGCCCTCCGCCACCGCAGTTTATCCACGACCCGGGGGCTTCGGGCCGGATGTTGTCGTGGACGCCGAATGTGTTGGTCACGGCCTCGACGGCCCAGATCGTGTCCTCAGGACATAAAGCTCGGAGCGTTTTGCAAAGGTGTCCCGTACTAAAGGAGCCGTCCTGCGCAGGTTGTGCAGCAGCCTCGATGGTCTTGAGGCGCTTGGCATGTGCGGCCTTCAGCGAGGCCCAGCGCTCGTCGGCGCCGGCAGAAGGGGGGATAGAGGCAGCCGCCGTGGTGACCTGCTCGATCGAGGTCAGGCTGTCAGCACGGTAGCGATGCTTGGCCGGCACGTAGAAGACGGGCATCTGCTGCTTGAGGGGGTCGACGTCGATGTGGAAGATGAGCGCGTCCTTGCGTGGCCTGCACATGGTCGGGATCCAGGGGACGTCGCAGTCGATGATGACAATGACGTCAGCCTCCTCGATCGCGGCGTCGTTGCCGAACCGCAGGCCTAGCCAGCCCCGGTGCGAAGCAGGGAAGCACATATCGCTGCCGCCCGTGTCGAGCACGCGCAGGCCTTTGACAGTGTCAGCAAGCTTGACAAGGGCGCCGGGAACTTCGTGATTGCGACCGCTGTAGCCTGTGATGACGAGCGGCTTCTTCGCGCCCGCGAGAGCCTGTGCGATCTTGCTCGCTGCATCCCGTGGCAGACCACCGAGCTCGACAGGCAGCCATTCACTCTGGTCGAGGTTGTACGGCACAATCTCTTCTTCCATCACCTCTCTGGCGCCTACCAGCTGCACGGGACCACGAGGCTCGCTCATGGCGAACTGCAGCGCCCGGTTGACCATCTGCTTGATGTTCTTGCCTGTCTTGATCTCAGCCGAGTACCTGCAGTACTGGGAGATGATCTGCTTCTGGTCGGGCACATCCTGGATCCAGTGAATGTACTCTGTGCGGGAGCCGCGCATCTCGCCCTCGATGGTGAAGGGGCTGAGGCCTGCAAAGACGAGAACCGGGGCGCGGCCGCAGCTGGCGTTATGAACGGCAGCGCCGAGGCCCTGCGTGCCAACGTCGACGTGGACGAGGACGCATTGAGGCTTATTGGTGAGACGGGCGTAGCCGTCAGCCATGGACATGGCGACCATCTGAATATGGCACGTGTGAGCTAGCGCCTACGAGGCTCTCTATCCTTGGTCTAGTGTTTCTGTATACCTCATTAGGGCATGTGATGATGCGTGGAGATCTGCCTTTTCTCTCACGGGCCCCCTTGACCATGGCCTCCATGATGGAAGGGTGATCAGACCCAAGGTTGACGAAGCAGTGGGTGATGCCGGCCTCCCACATGGCATCGAAGAAGGCAGAGGAGGCCGTATAGAGGCCCTTGGTTGGTGCTGTCGAGCTCATTTTGCGCTGGTTGAATCTCATGTGCTGTACCGGCGTGGCAGTGGGATACGAAAACTGAGTGATGTGTCTCGAGAAGATGTGGTGATGGCAAAGAGACCAAGGCCCACGGGGTGATAGTCCCGCCGAGCTGGAGATGGCGGCCTCGGAGCGGTGGACCCCGCGGAAGGGTCTCAAGCGGAGAGTCCAGCTCGCGACGCGAGATGTTGGGGATGCTGCAATCATCGGAAGTCGTGCTCGGCAGTTGTGACAGAGTGGCAACGTGGTGCTAGGGATCACAGACACATGGCAAGGTTGGACCGCAGTCAATGTGGGACGCGGCAGTTACCGCCGCGACGATTGTAGCATGTTCTCAGCCTCGTGGCGACCAGTGCTGTCCTGCTCGCAGTCGAAGCCATCGTGGACGCGGTCTCCGACCAGATCAAAACCTGGGGCCCCAAACCTTTGTCCCCTCCTAGATGCGGGACACTTGCTGATAGCGGAGGTTGGAGAAGCGCGGGGATGGCCGACCTCGGCCCCAAAAAAGGTGCCGGTGCATTGTGGGACTCTTTACAGGATTGTGGAACAGTTCGCCTTTTGATAATTGTGTTGGGCGCTTTGGACATCTCGAATCACCGCGTGCAGCAATCAACCGCCATATCAGGTCAGACCAGGCTTGCACGTGGCTATCACAGGTGTACTCTGCGCGTCGGCACGAGCTGCTGTCGGACCCGAGTGTCGGGACGTACATACTATCGTAGATGCAGGTCGCTGCAAAGACTTCCAGGCCGACCGTTCTGGCTATCAGTGGGTCGAGGCGCTGCATGCAACACGCTTGGGACTGCGTCTCCCTGCATGGTGTAGATGACCTTGTGTTGCAAACGTCCGTGGTCAAAGGCAACGTCGTCACTGGAGTTGTGAGCGGGCAAGACCTCGTGTGAATTCCCAAGCCCTGGGGCCACTCTGGCGTCCTGCGGATGACGAACTATCTGGCCGTGGGTGCGCCAGGTGTGGACGGCCGTTTTGGAAACATGGCTCGATGTCAATCGGTGGTCCGTACAAGAAGCTGGGTTCCGGCTTCGCTTGGCGCCTGTTCTTGGCCATTGTGTTCTTGGGTTTCAGGGTAGCACGCGACACCAGCAGATAGCTTCGAGGGGGGGAGACGAGACCTGCGAGCCGGGTGGTTCCCTGGGATTCTGGGAAGCATCGAGCGGCTACCGTAGGGGACGGAGGCGGGGATCTCTGGCAAGCGCCCGCGGCGGGTAGAACGAGAGGCTGGCAATCTCTCGCCAGGAACCGAGCAGACTGATGGGAGCAGCCAATCAGAAGCTCCGACTGGCATCCCCGGAGACAACAGGGGGTCTCGAGGCTCTCAACGGCTTTTCTGCTGCGAGGCCGGGGCCCGTGTCGGTTGAAGACGATGGCAACAGGAAAGAGTCTGGAGCGGGCTTCACATCACGCTTGCATGGCAGATGTCGAGCCACGGTGAGGACCCGTCCGAGTCGCCTCCTTTGCATGAAGTGGGATCGTCGAGAACCACGGCAGGAGCAATGCACGAGCTTCTTGCTTGGGCAGGCACGACCCAGCTGCGTGTCCGTGCAGCTGGCAGTGGCGTCATAGGGTGCCTTGCCCCAAATTGTCCGCTGCCTCGTACCAATTCCTCGTTACTGCGCAGCGTCAAACTTGCACCCTTGTCCCAGGACCCTGCAGTCCCCCAAACAGCGCCCGTCCTCCTTCCAGCGCCTCTCCTGCTTTTTTGTGGTTTGTTTTCATGCAACAGTCGTGCTCCACTGGCCCACACCGCAGCCCGGCGGGCTACGTCGTGCTATTCATGCACGTCCCAACGTGGCTGACGACACTGCCCAGCGTCGTGGACGCCTGTGACTGGCCCGGCCGCCGTGGCCCTGGCTCTATGATGCGCCTCCTGCGCCAGAGCTGGCCCTGCGTGGCTTTTCTCGACCTCTCGCCACTGTCTCGGACGGCCCAGCTCAACCGAGCCACCGGGTCCAGGCCACGAATTCCTCCAAAGCTCGGAAAGAGGCTGCCTGAGCGGTGTCCGCCATGTCCACAGCCAAGCGTGAATCACTTGGAGCGATGCCACGCGCCTCCAGTCACGGACCTGGTCGGTCAAGAGTACGAGGCATGGGTGCATGTAGCGTCGAGCTAGACCCTACCTGCGATCTTTA
The DNA here is from genome assembly GCA_001566295.1 of Microdochium bolleyi. Taxonomy (NCBI): domain Eukaryota; kingdom Fungi; phylum Ascomycota; class Sordariomycetes; order Xylariales; family Microdochiaceae; genus Microdochium; species Microdochium bolleyi. The sequence continues at coordinate 3,859,242 of KQ964247.1, read as the reverse complement.
CTGCCAAATTATATATCTAATTAAGTTCATATCTGCTCCGGTGCCCCTTCCCTGTATGCCGGTGGAGACAAGAAACACCGACGGAGGCACCCCAGATCCCCAGCATCATAGGTCATTGAGCCTCCCTGCCTGTCTGCCTGCCTGCCTGCTGCTTGTTGCGCAGGCGCCCAGAAGCAACTCTTTACCCTTGCCTGTTCATCATTCCCTGCACGAAGCTCCCGGGGCCGAGAAATAGAAAGACATCGATCCCCACGACCATCTGCACTCGCTACGCCTCGTGCTTCACTCCGACGTCTCTTTCTCGCTCTCACTGCTTCTCGTGAGCACCTTCCCTCGCTTCTGCCACAACTCTCAACGACGACAACAAACCCACCGAACACGACAGCCACATATTGAAGAACCCAGCCCCGACCTGCAAACCGCGACCCGCACATCAGCAGCACTTACGCAAGTCATATCTTACCACCATGGGCCAAGGTCCCAGCCAGCCGACTGGCCTGCAGAGCTGCCTGAACGCAGTCTGCAACGGCCGCGCCGACTGCGTCGCCTACCCAAACACATTTCTGTACCAGGTCAATTGGGTCGACCGCTACAACCTCGCCATCCCCGTCGAGCCCATTGCGGTCGTGCGGCCGCAGAACACCCAGGATGTCTCTGCCTTTGTCAAGTGTGCCGCCGACAACAACGTCAAGGTGCAGGCCAAGTCCGGAGGCCACTCGTATGCGTAAGTGCTTTGGTTATCATGTCTCCGGTAGGGTGTGGTGGCCCCACACCCCTGCCTGCCTTGTTCTAGCCGTCTACTCGCAACCTTCTAGAACATCAGCTGACTTTGCGCGCCCTTACAGAAACAATGGTATGTCCTTTCACGCTCTGCGAGATCTCTGCGGCACACAGTGCTTGCCCAGCATGGAAACGACTGCTTCTCTGACACATCTATAGGCGTCGGCGGCGAGGATGGCGCACTGGCGATCGACCTGCGGAACATGCAGAAGTTCGAGATGGACAGAAACACGTGGCAGGTCACGCTCGGCCCAGGCCACAAGCTCTCAAGCCTCGACGACAAGCTGCACGACAACGGAAAGCGTGCCATCTCGCACGGCACGTGCCCCAGCGTTGGCCTCGGCGGCCATGCCACTATTGTACGCCACTATGCTCAATCATTGCCGTCCCTTGAGGTTCACTGACTGACACCAATGCAACAGGGCGGCCTAGGACCATCTTCCCGCATGTGGGGATCTATGCTCGATCACGTCCTCGAAGTCGAGGTCGTCACGGCTGATGGCACCATCCAGCGTGCAAACAAGGACAAAAACTCGGATCTCTTCTTCGTAAGTGATACGGCAGTCCAGCAGTCCAGCGGCGCAGGCAGATTCGTTAACAATGGCAAACCGCAGGCTGTCAAAGGTGCCGGTGCAAGCTTCGGCGTAGTGACCGAGTTCGTCATGCGGACGCAGCCTGAACCTGGCAGTGTGGTCTCGTATACGTACTCGCTCACGTTCTCCAAGCACCGCGATCTCGCACCCGTCTTCAAGCAATGGCAGGATCTTGTCAAAGACCCCAAGCTCGACCGCCGCTTCAGCACCGAGTTCATTATGCACGAGCTCGGCGTGCTTATCTCGGCCACCTTCTTCGGCACCCAGAAGGAGTACGAGGCCACAGGTATTCCCAAGAAGATCCCCGCTGGCAGTGTCTCGGTCGTGATTGACGACTGGCTTGCCGTGCTCACCAAGGACGCTGAGCACGCCGCACTGTGGCTGTCGGAGGCCAGCACACCATTCACCGCCCGCAGTCTCTCCTTCAAGGAAGACGAGATGCTCACAGACGACACCATCACGAAGCTCATGAATTACATCGACGGCGCCAATCGCGGGACGCTCATCTGGTTCCTCATCTTCGACTCGACCGGCGGCGCCATCTCTGACGTGCCTACCGACGCGACAGCCTACGCGCACCGCGACAAGATCATGTTCTGCCAGGGTTACGGCATCGGCATCCCCACTCTCCAGCAGAGCACCAAGGACTTTGTCAGCGGCATCGTCACCCACATCCAGAACGGCACCGACGCGCAGCTGATGACCTATCCAGGCTACGTCGACCCGCTGCTCAAGAATGCCCAGAGCTCGTACTGGGGCTCCAACCTGCCGCGGCTGGGCGGGATCAAGGCCAAGTACGACCCCAAGGACGTGTTCCACAACCCGCAGAGCGTGCGCCCGGACACTGCGGTCCAGGCGGCGCCTGCAGACTCTGGCACGCACGGCTCGGGTGGGGCCAGAAGGATCAAGAAGTGGTTCTGGTAGATGGGGGTGGGTATGAGGGAGGATATGACGATAAGAAAGAGTTTTACACGTCGTCCTCGCGGACGCACACATCGACACGACGCTTGACGATTAGGTTATGATTTTGCATTTCTGTGTTTGCTCCATTCCGAGAACGACGCAAGCGGCCTGTTTCTGTTTCGTTCAGTCATCATTGCGCCTCTGTTTACATAGTCCTGATACCAAATACCGCAATGAGCTGGTCTCACTCCACGTCGCCTCTGGCACATTTTCCGTAGCTCGCTCTCGCTCAGACTTGACATCTGAGCGGGGACTTTATCCCTATCCGGGGTCTATACACAGCCTGTGTGCCTCCACCCGTTCCAACTTTCCCAATCGACAGTCTCTGATCCAGAAACCGCAGTAACCATCATCTCGCTATAAGCACAGACCCGGAATACAGCACCTCGCACCGATCACAGTTCGTATGAAGCCATAGGTCCTTCGACCCCTTCTCGCAGCCCCGTAGGGAGCACGGCCCCAAGTGGTTCCCGCTCTTAACGCGGATCAGTCCTGCCGCGCGCGGCGCGTCCCCGCAGGCGTGCCGGACGCGGAACGTCCAGCACTTGCTGGCGTCGGGGATGTCGATCTTGAGGTCCGGGGTGGTGTGGGTGTACTGGACTATAGACTTGGGGGCCTCGACTGACTCCTTGTTCTTGTTCGTCTTCTTCCTCCTCCTGCAGTCGCTGGGCCGGGGGCTGCGGGATCCGGCCGGCTCCTCCGAGAGGCGTGGGGAGGGAAGAGGACGGGTTGTCGTTATGATGACCGCTGGGGGCATTGTTCGGTGGTGGTGGTGGTGCTTGGTGGGTGTACGTCTGTGTGCGTGTGTGCGTGTTTGCGTGTATGTGTGTGTAAGTCGATGCTTTTTCCGCACTGCCGACTCGTTGATGGGAGTTTACTACGTTCTTGAGGAGTTTCTGGGCGGCGGGCTGGTTGATGGTGGTGCGATACTAGAAGTATTGATAATGGGACCGGCATTTCCTGCTCTGTGCCCTTGGTGGGCTGCTGTGGTCTCTTTTGACTCTGGTCACTCGGCAGATTCTTCTGGGGATCATTGTTCCGTAATCACTTCCGTTGTCTTGAGTAGTGTGGAACACTCGGCCTTGTGTGTGAAGCATCCCCTTGGATACATGGGAGATCCAATCCATCGCGGATGTAGTGCTTGTCAAAGCCTGTCACGAGTTCCTTTGTGGCATGAGTTGTTGTTGATGAAGAAGCCGCCGCTGTCGCGAAACGCATGCATGAACCATGAAGACGACGACGACGACGGCAAACGCTTCTTGACTCTCGTTGTGAGAAAGTGAGCTTGTATCAATTGCGATATGAATGGTCAGAGTGGGCCTTTGCCATCCGTGGGTGTCACAGCTATCTTGGAAGTGAAAAGACAATGAGCCTACGAGTGGCTAAGACATGATTGTTCATGCTGGGATGGTCATTCAAGGAAAGCAAACAAGTTCTTCAAAAGCAGAGAAGTGACCCGGCATACAGCCTTTTTTGTGCAGACATAACAAGAGCAAACGTAAACGAGGTAGTCATCACGCTCAGTCAGCAAGGCGTGTCGTTTGGGGCCACCTTCCCGCTTCTTTTATTGGTACGTGACAGCACCCGCAGAGATGGAAGAAAGGCTATTGTTTCACTGTCATTATCATAGAGCAGGACAATCATTCTTCGTGCCCTTTGAGCTGCCTTATCAAGAGACAGCCTCAGCTGGTTAGGACGCGTTCGAAAAGGAGGTGAAATCCCCTCGGAGTAGGAAGGAAACACCGAGGGACACCTCAACGAGTGCAAATCTCATTACTCGGCGAGGAGAAACAAGAATATCAAGCTAACAAGACGGGTGTTCTTGGCCAACTACGCCTACAGAGGACACGGTGAATCCTGACACGGATTACCCAACTCGACGGCGCCCATCTCTAGGTACACTTTACCACTGTCGGCCCAGTAAATGCCAGAGAGCAGTTACCATTACCTGCTTACAGGGGCCATGGAGCTATATCGAACCCTTTGTTTCTGGCTCTTGTAAAGATGCGAGGACCAATCAGCATATCACAACTTCCCCGCCGTCCCGTGGTCAAAGGTCATGTGTTTCTTCCAACTACGGAAAATAACACTTTCAACAATCTAGCTCACGGCTAAACGTAGCAATGTAGTGCTCTGAGGAGTTTCCATTCGCCATTATATTTCTTGCTAATAGTGAACGCCGTTGCTGCCACTACACGCCCCCTAGGAGCCCTTCACCGCGACAGGTAACTAGAACACCACATGCCAATGACTTCAAGTTATCAAATCAGAGCCGTGGGACACGACCATCTAGCATTAGAATATCGTAGGATTTATTTCCCTCAGGTATCTTGCTACTGCAGGCAGGTAGGTGATGATTCCTGGGTGGCATGGACTTGAAGGCTCGCATATTTATGTCATACACGTACACAGTCGAAGCGAGGAACTAAATCTCACGCATCGGAACGGGTCTCCACATGCGCCGTGGGGGTTAAATAGATTAGAATGTGATCAAGAAGTAATGCGAGCAAACCTTTTTCTTGCGGTGTCTCTATTCTTTTCGATTTGTGTTGGTTTTTATTTATATTAATCTTTATTTTTATTCTTCTCTTCCGTGAATCTTAATTTACCCCTAATCGCCTGTTGGAGCTAGATTATGAAAATTCCCCGTAACTTACTGGGATTAATCAGGACCCTCGATTAAACTTACACAGTAGCAGTGCATGAGTTGATGGAGAGCACTACTCCAACGACGATCCTTTGTTGTATGAGAGTTTACTGTCTACACCTCGCATCTGACTCGCGATCCTCAACACCACCTTTGTCAAGTGTGCTTGCAGTTATCAATGTATTCACAATTGGCCCCCGGTATATGGGACGTAAAAGGAAACCAACCCAAAGAGAAACAACACTAGAACACCCTCTACAGTCCAGCTCCTACCTCCCGCCAAGAGGCCTCCCCCCATGTAACGAGGGGGAGCACGCCACAGTCCGGCAGAGTGAGCGCAGAACGATGGCCAGGAATGGTAAGAACGGAGCAGCAATCTACACGACATGACTGACAATTGCATGCGATCACGAGGGAGCCGAGAACTCTGCACATACTTCGCACAGCGATGGTATCAAGGTTTTGCTTCGTTCGTGTCACTTGAGAGTGCTCGCACACATGGCGGGACACCAATCACTTCATAGAGACACAGAGTGGGTTTCGAAGCTCCAACGATGCTTGCGGGGTGTCTTCTGCAGTCGGAGCTGGACGCTGAGCATCCTCCCTCACCCGTGGGAGAGTTGCTATGCGGAGGAGAAGCTCCCGAGGTCTGGCGTCTGTTGTTCAGGTATACAGCCATATGGGGAGTGATTCGGGCTCTCTACTCGCATTCCTGCGCGGGATGAGGCGATGCACCCTCTCCTACGAGCGGCGGCAAGCCGCACCATACAAAGACACTTCCACGAGGGACAGAGACGTGTACGGAAAGAGCAGGTCGCACGACAGTGGCGAACGACGCCTCGGCGTGGTAGTACGCCATCAACGCGGGCAGTACGGCTATTCGCAGGTTGTAAGAGAATCCGTAATTGTCGCTGCAGGCCGACATCGCAATCGTTGTCCTCCTCGTCGAGGCTCGAGTCGTGATGGGTGGCAAGATAGCCCCTAGCTCCCACAACCACCACGATGTTGCCAAGAAACTGGAAGCATTGAGCCGTGATAGGTACCTCAGGCATGCCACGTGTGCTGTCTTTAACCGAGTCGTGCCGCCGTGAGCATCGTATCACGGATGCCAAGACGGTACGACAAGCTGGGAATAGGAGAGGCAAAGTCAAGAAGGAGCTGGTCGTGCAATGTGAGGCGGGAGACGGGAGAAGAATGAAAGTCATGATGTCTTGACTTGAGATCTCGTGTCACCTTGCAGATGGACACCTGCTGAGTTGGGCCTAGCTGGTCTGGAAAGAATGATCGAAGGGTTGCATCGCACCTCGGGGGGTGTCCATGGGACAGAAATAGGTGTGGAGAGCTGCTGAGCGAGGCCCGCAAGCCGGCAGAAGACCATTGCGTGAAGTGGACGACAAAGGTGGTCGTCTATTGAAGACGTCCATCGCCAAGGACGTCAGAGACGTCAGAAACCCCGGGGTCGCCAGGTTGCTGTCAACGGTCTGGGCCTTGGGCAATGTCGATCCTGGAGCAGGCGAGCACCCGCGGATGCTTGCAAGCTGCAGCTGGTGAGAGATAAGAAGTGGCGAAGTTGTCTGGGTCTTCCCTGTATTCCCGGACGGAAGACCACTACGGGTCTTTGAGAACGCATCGGGACGGGCTCGATCTTGACGGACCTTGAGGGCCGCAACCCCAATCTCGACAACCGGGGCAGAGTCATTGTCGTTGGGTGGATGCGTGCTCGTGTGCATGGCGGTATCAAGTTGGTTGTCGCATGAGAAGCATCACAAATGGTGGCCGGGGTCTGTGGCAGGGGTTGTTGAGGGGAACTCGGAAGGGGTCGAGCCGGGTGATACCCTATGGTACCTTAAGGTAAGTATGTACTCCGTGGTCGCTGTCAGGAGTCCAGTCGTGCGATGGCTCGCGATTCGGCATCGGCCAGACGATGGCAGCTTGAGACCGCAGCTGTCGGCTCCGGCATGCGAGATGAGCAGCTGCAGGAGCTGTGGGTGCAGCATCAAAGACCTTCCTTGTTGTTGCAAGTGAGGATGTGGCGGCCGCGGACGAGGACGCCGTAAATGAGAGGGAGTGGCAGCGCAAATATCCTAGGCTCGAACGAGGCTCTGCGGGCCAGGGGCAGGAGGCGCCGTGGCCTCCGCATCGTGCCGTGACCTTGAGGCAGTAAAGCTTACTTGAGTACCCTAGGGTACCTTGGCTTAAGGCATCAGAGCCATCGTGGGCATGGAGTACGAGTAAGGCGCCTTATCAGCGCGTGTGCACGACCTCGAGGCCAGGCCTTGCCAGGCCTTGCCCAACAAGGCAGGCACGGTGTTGGTCGCGCCTGGTGCCTGCATCGACCTCATTTCCCACGTGCAGGCGGGACCGCCCCTCGCACCCTTGCCGGCGCACCAACTCCGCACTCCCACTCCTCCTCCCACAGCGCATCATCATGTGCAGACAAGCTATTCAAGCTCGTCAAGCTCATCAACACCTCGCCTCGGCCGCCACTGCTCCTGCCCGTTCCGCGCCTCAGCACCGGCCGCCACCCGATCTCCCTCAACGGCCGTGTCCACTTGCCCTGCTCCATCCCACGCCACCGCCAGCAACCATCAGACTCGATTATATTCGCTCGTCGAGACTTGATCGCCACCCTCACCCACCCTCACCCACCCTCACGATGCCATCATGATTCACCAGCCATCGGCAGCCCTCTCGACTGGCCTGTTCTGCTTATCGCGGAAAACGCCTGGCCCGCGCTGAAATCGGCACAGTTGCCCGAACTGTCGTGACAGCGCTCCGCACCTGGCCTGCCTGTCCTCGTCGTCTGATGCCGCCCCGAAAGGTCCAGAATGGGCCCAGTCCGGAGTCCCCTGAGGTCGTCCGACCTTCCAGTCCAAGACAAGTGCCCCAGACAAGACTTGTTGCGCGGTCTCATGCAGCGCACAAGATCGCGACAAGGGGCCTCAGCCACGGCCCACTAGTGCCCGGCTCATCCTCCATTTCCAGACCATGCTGCCAATCACAAGCCGCTGTCGGACGTTATGCTGGCTGTTCCCCTGCCAAGCCATGCTACGGTTCGACCACCCCTGCCAGGTCACTCCCCCATGGCACAGAGACAATCCGCTGATGACGATCAGCTGTCGTGCCTCTCCCCATGTACCTGGCCGCTCACACGACTTAGGACGACAAGGTTCAGCGGGGAAGACGTCGGCCACCTGCTCCACCACCAAGGAAACCCTCTGGTCCAGAGGCATCCTCCAGAGCTGGGACCGCGAGATGCATATATCATGGCCGTCCCTCGCCGTCCATCCTCGACTCTTGGCCCTTTCCTTCATCACCGCGGCCCTTCTTCGCGTGTTCTAATAGTCTCTCCTTACCGGCTTCACTGCCTCCCCCCCCATATTGTTCAGCAATATAGTCACTCTTTATCACTTCCCACCCCCCGCTGTTCAACATGGTTCGTTCCAGCAAGGTTGTGTCGCTCATCGCGACCACGGCCGGTCTCCTCACAAAGGTCTACGCCGCCAAGGCGCCCCAGCAGGATGACAACATCGTTCTCGGCTCCTACATTGTCGAGTTCGAGGCTGCTGCCGACAACTCCGACTTCTACTCCACCATCCAGAATGTGGCCAGCACCGACATGCAGCTCGACTACCCGCTCTTCAAGGGTGCCTCCATCTCCTTCTCGGACCTCGAGACCGCCGAGGAGCAGGCCGCCCAGCTCGCCAGCCTCGGCAGCGTCAAGAACATGTGGCCCAAGCGCATCTACCATCTGCCCAAGAACGAGGTCCAGTGGACTGCTGGCGAGACGGCGTCGTCCGCCATCGCCAACGTCAAGAGACAGGCCTCCTACAACGAGACCTTCGCTCCTCACGCCATGACCCAGGTCGACCAGCTGCACGAACGTGGCATCTTCGGCACCGGCATCAAGGTCGGTGTCATTGACTCTGGTATCGACTACACCCACCCGGCCCTGGGTGGCTGCTTCGGCCCCAACTGCCTCGTCTCCTACGGTTCCGACATTGTAGGTGACAACTACGACGGCACCAACAACCCCGTGCCCGACAATGACCCCTATGATGGCTGCGGTGGCCACGGCACCCACGTTGCTGGTATCATTGCCGCCCAGGCTGGCAACAAGTACGGCATCCTCGGTGCCGCCCCCGGAGTCACGATCGGCGCCTACAGGGTCTTCGGCTGCAAGGGCAGCGCCGGTAATGACGTTCTCATCAAGGCCTACATGGAGGCCTTCGAGGCCGGCTCGCAGATCATCACTGCCTCCATCGGTGGCGCGTCTGGCTGGAGCGAGGACCCCTGGGCTGTTGCCGTCTCGAGAATTGTCGAGGCCGGTGTTCCATGCACCGTCTCCGCCGGCAACGACGGAGCCAAGGGTCTCTTCTACGCCAGCACGGCGTCTGACGGCACTCGCGTGACCTCCATTGCCTCGTTCGACAACGAGTACACCCCGACGCTCTCGGTCGAGTCTACCTTCACGACCGGCAACGGCACGACCCAGACCTTTGGCTGGACCCCCGGTGAGCCTGCTGCCTGGGCCGGTGTCACCCTCCCTCTGTGGGCCGTGAGCACCGATGCCACCAGCACTGCTGCTCTTGGTTGCGACCCTTACCCTGCCGGCACCCCCGACCTCTCTGACAAGATCGTCCTCATCCGCCGCGGCACCTGCACCTTCGTCCAGAAGGCCCAGAACGCTCGCGCCGCGGGTGCCAAGTACCTCATGTTCTACAACAACGCTCCTGCCGGCGCCACCGGCCCCGGCGTTGCTGCTGTGGACGGCATTCTTGGCTCCGCTGGTGTCAGCGCTGCCCGTGGTGCTGGCTGGCTCCAACTTCTTGCCGCTGGCACGACTGTCACTCTCTCCATGTCTGACCCCGAGACCGGCGACAAGGTCCTGACCTACGACCGCAACGCCGCTACCGGAGGATTCGCCAGTGGCTTCACCACCTGGAACCCTACCTTCGAGCTCGAGGTCAAGCCTCAGCTCGCTGCCGTCGGTGGCTCCGTCCTGTCAACCTACCCAGTGACTCTCGGCAGCTACGCCGTTCTGTCTGGTACCTCCATGTCTTGCCCACTTGCCGCTGCCATTTACGCTCTGGTCGCCGAGGTCCGCAAGACATTTGACCCTGCCACCATCGAGAACCTGCTCTCCGCCACCTCGAACCCCCAGATCTACAATGCCGCCTCGGCCTCCCGGTCCCCCTTCCTGGCCCCCGTTGTCCAGCAGGGTTCCGGCATGATCCGCGCCTACGATGCCGCGTTCGCCACGACCATCCTCAGCCGTTCCAGCATCGCCTTCAACGACACTGAGCACCTCGTGCCCACGGCCAACTTCACCATCAAGAACCTCGGCACCGCCGCTGTCAGCTTCGACCTCGGCCACGTCGCTGCCGGCACTGCCTTCACCTTCTCCGATGACATCCGCGTCGACCCCTACCCCGGCATGGACGTCACCGGTGACGCCGCGACCATCGCTCTCAGCGAGTCCAAGGTCACCGTCCCCGCCGGTGGCAGCGCCGTCGTCTCCGTGACGGTCACTCCCCCCGTTGTCGATGGCAAGCGCCTCCCCGTCTACTCCGGCTACATCACCCTCAACGGCACCAACGGCGACAGCCTCTCGCTCCCTTACAACGGTGTCGTCGGCAGCATGCACTCGGTCCGCCTGATGGCTGACGCCTGGCTCTCTTTGTCCTCGGACCCGGCCCACAACGCCGTTGTCGGCAATGCCTCGTTCGTCCTGCCCCGCAACCCGGCCCAGGGCGGCGCCAACGTCACCTACCCCGTTGCCTCGGCCGATATGGTCTTCGGCACCCGCAAGCTCGACATCCAGCTCGTCAAGCTGCCCTGCAATGGCACCGCGACCGGCACCAGCGGCAAGAAGCTTGGTTCTATCAAGAACGCGCCCCTGACCTACATCCCGCGCGACCCCATCAACGTGCCCTTCGACGGCACCCTCGCTGACGGCAAGGTCGTGCCCGCCGGCAGCTACGTCTTCGAGTTCGCCGCCCTCCACATCTTCGGTGACATCGAGGACCCCAAGGAGTACGAGGTCCGCCGCAGCGCGCCGTTCACCATCCGCTACCGCTAAGCGCGGGGAAGGCCGGAGCGGGATTTCTGCATAAACTCAAACACACGATGCACATTTCCTTAATCATGTAATGCCTACGTATTTGACGGCTTCTTCTTTGAGAACATAATGATGATAAGGATATCAAATGGAGAGAAGCGACCCGAGGAGGAAAAAGGCTGTATATTCTGCTGTAGGATACTTACTGCCAATTGCACACAATCGAGCGTAAACAAAACATGATCTGTCCCCCGAGTTGTCTCCTGCTGTGAGGGTTTGACTTTGGGTGTGGTGGGAGAACACTGCTCATACTTAAGTGTGCGGTGATTCTGGCCCTTGCTGTTATCTCCCCGCTTCTCTTCCACTTAATCATCGGCGTGCTGTGCTAATTTCGGCATACCGACATAAAGTATCCTTTGGAAACAGGGACTACGAGCAATGAGCACGTTTCTTTCGCGCAAAGACTGGTTGTTGGGATCCGAGGCACGGCTTCACAAGAGATGGAAATGACTCATAAGTATATCAACAGATGGAACAGTTCGTTGGAGACATTACTGCATGTGTTTCACAGGGCGATCAACATCAACCAGTCATTGTGTGATTTGGGGGGTATTATCTAAACTAGAAGTGACAAAGGGAAAAGAGGGTCTGCGCACGCTCCTCTGAACTTTGCGAGGGCGTGCTCCAAGTGATAGTCGCGTGGCTATGGTAGCCGTGTGTATGTGATGGTTGTGTCGAAAACAAGAACTGACGCCGCTGTCGAATTAAAGTCAGGTGGCTCTTCCGTGCTTGTCTGATGTACGAATCCCGTTTCTTCGCACGGCAAGGTCTTGGGCATCAAGTGCCCCGCCATGGACGTGCAAAGAAGGACGGGATAGTTGTATGTGCCCAGCAGCTTGTTGAGAAAGAAACTGTTGAGACTCGAGCTCACCATGGTGGCGAAGCCGAAATGCCCAGGCATCGGACAGAGGCTGTCCTCGCCGGGGCGTGAAGACTTGGTCCGTCACATAGGACCAAGCCCTGGAGTAGGTGCAATTTTTGAAGGAATGAAGCCGAGTAACGCCATATTCCCGCTGACTGGCCGGGCGGGCTTGTCGCCCGCCATGCAAACATCCCCGCTCGCTAAGTGCAACTGAAATGCAAGATGCTGCCTGAAACCCATTAACGCGCATGACCTCGTAATACGCCGATTCGTCCGTTAACGCCGAATGCTTTGCGGATGCTCTGGAATGGTCGGGGGACATTATCTTAGTACGTCTCCCCTAAGTCGCTGAGCTTGCGTGGCCGCGTAGCACCCTCTCGTACCGGACCCCCGCTCGTCCTCCTGCCGGCGCCGGGAATGCCACTGACACCGCCGCTCTGGCGCCGAGGCATCGGGATCGCGCTAGAACCCGGAATGCCGCTAGCACTGCCGTCCGAGTCGTACTTGCTGTAAGTACCTCGCCGGCTGGACGTCCGGTCCTCGAGTATACTATCCTCGCCAATATCGGAGTAGCTGCTCATACTCTGGGAGTGGCTGTGGAGGCTGCCGCTGAGAGAGCTCCGTGGCCTGATGCCCATGGGCGTCCTCGCTCCCGACATACTAGTCCGAGACACGGGGCGGGCAATCTCGCTCCGGCTAGCGGGACGCTCGGGCCTAACAAAGCCGCCTGAGGTACTGGCTCGGCTGCTCGGTCGTGAGCTTTCGGTGTCGTAGTTGCTGGTGCGGTTGGGAAGAGGGCCAAAGGAGAGACGCGAGACCCCTGACGTGCTAAGTCGGGTCCGGTGCTGGCCAGTTGAATGTGAGGGTGTCTCGTCGGTGACAGACGATGCTGATGAGCCGAAGGTCCGCTTGCGCGAGCGCATCGTAACAGTTGAGGGGACCGGGGTCTCGCCATTGGCAGATCGTGGGGAGGCCTTTGGCGGAGTGAACGTTGGCGCAGGCAGCTTTGAGCGGGCGTTGTGAACGCGGGCCTCAAGGCGCTGCATCTGGGCCGTGAGGGAGCGGATGTGGTTGAGAGAGGTTGAGGCGGGGATCTTTTGCGATGCCGTCCGGGTCCCCGTACTGCGTGCAGGAGCTGGTGTACGCATCGTGGCGGTAACAGAGCGCTGCGCACTCTGCCGCATTCCACTGCTGGAGATGGAGGCCTTGGGCTTGGGCGTGATGCTGTGGTCAGCTGATGGCAGGCGGGACTTCTTCTGCGGCGCAGGAGTCTTGAGGTTCGCGGCCCCAGATCTCGGCACGGTAGCAGAGGCGTCAGACATGGGCGGCGATGGAGGAACGTCAGCACCAGATGCCATGTTGCTGTTCTTGACAATAGTGGGAAGCGCCATCTCATCCGGCGGTGTCGTGATGAGCGGGGAACTAGCTCCGGAGCGTGGCGACTGGTCAAAGGTTGGCGAGCCGGGACCGGACAGGTCGGTCTCGAGGGAGGCAAGGTGCCGCTGGTCGGCCTTCTTGATCTTGTCTTGCATGATCTCGGCCTCGACCCGCAGGTCGGAGAGCTCCTCGCGCAGGCGCTGGGCATCGATGCGCAGGGTCTCACGCTCCTGCTCGCCGATCTTGATCTCCTCCTCCATCATGACAGAGCGCTCGATGGCGACGTTGTACTTGGACTCCAAGTCCTCGAGGGACGAGGAGGTGTTGCGAGCCTGGCGCTCAAAATCATCGTTGGCGACCTCGATATCTCGCAGCTTCAGGGTGAGCGTGCGGTTTGTATCGCGCAGCACTGTGATCTCCTTCTCGAGCGCATTCTGGGCGGCGTTGGCCTCGGCCTTGGCGTGCTTGCATTTCTCCTGTTCTTGTTGTCAGCATGTCTCCCGCAGGTATATCTGATCGCCTTGCCGTCCCGACGTACCTTCCACTCATCTGCCTCGAACTGGATAGTTTCTGCCCGCTGCTCTAGCTCCCGCTGGCGCTTGTCGGCAGCGTCCAGGTCCTTCTCAAGCTCGGCCTCGAGCTCGTGACTCGACTCTCGGAATTCGGCGAGCTCGTCGGCGAGCTGCTCGTACTGTCGCTTGTACCACGCGAGCGACTCCTCGGGGGTCGCGGCCGCGCTTGGCGGGGGCGAAGATGGAGGCTCCGCCATAGTTTAGGATGTTGTTTTTGTTCTGTGTCGAAAAGTTCGGGGATGGCAGCTCAGTCGAGCTGGGTGTCCGTATTACACGCAGAAAGTCGTAACGGGGGACTGCTGTATGATCCGGATGGACACGATCGTCCAGTTTAGAGGTGGAACATTGGTCTTTATGCACGGCTAGTTGTTGCGTGCGCGAGCTGATCTGCAGATTGTTGAGGTGCTGACGGAGTGTGCGAGTATTGATGCGAATACAAATGGAAAGGTACGTCAAGTTGGCGATGGCTAAAGGGTCGTGACTAAAGCCGAAGTGGTGAAGAAGAATAGCGTGGAGAAGGAGACTGCCGAGGGAACGCACGTGTGAGCAGCGCACGACAGAAAGAGAGGGCGTGGAAAGAACGACTCGAGTAGGATGCAAGCAAGGCCAGGCACACTGCAACCACCAAACAGGCAAGAGGAGACCCGCATGTGAAGTCCAAACTTGCGAAAGCTCGGGGGCGGAGGCAGAGACCAGGCACGAACTCGTCGTTGCGCAGCTGGTGGTTTTGTGCCTGAACAAAAGCATGCGCCGTGGGCTGCAGGCTCCAGGGGCTCCGGCAGAACGAGGACGAGCGCCGAAGCCGGAGAGATCTATGGGCACTCACCGGAGTCGTAAGAATGAGCGCTTCGCCTGCGAGGAGAGTACGAAGCAGCGGTCGTCTGAGATGGTGCTGGGAATGGCTTGCTGGGTTGCCGAGTTTGTCGCTTGGTCGCACGGCAACTGGTTGATTGCGGTCGCTCTGTCGTTAGTTCACAGGTCGGCTGGTCGTCCGTGAGCCGCCCGGGTGTCGTTGTCGGTTATGTCGTCGCGGGGGGTTAGTGTCGCCGGTGTCGTGGGTTGTCGTCGTCGCCGCCGTCGCTGTCGTGGAGCGATGTCGAGTGGCGGGCTGGCGGGTTGGCGGAGGGTAGAGTTGTTGTTGATGTCGCAGGAGCGGGCGGCACTTGAAGGGGGGGCCGCTCCTCGCCCAGCCAGCAGGGCAACTGGCTCCTGGGCCCGACGCATGCAGACTGCTTGTCGCTGGTACCCCTGGCGCTGCGGAAAATGTGGTGGCGGGGCATGTACTGGGCACACAGGGTGGGCCGCCAGCGCGGCCGTTGTTGTTGTTGATTGACTGACCGACTTGCCTCACTGCAGGTCCGCCGACCCCACTGCCCGTCACTCGCACCTTCCTTGTGATCACACGTCTTCACGATTATTACCCAAAAGGATTCCACCGGCGGTAAGGCATCTGGACTCCTTTGTTCTTTGGGATCTGGGTGTCCCGTGATTGCGCAACACGTTAATTCTCCGCATGATGTCTCACGTCACCTATAAATGCAGATGGTGAACTTGCGACATGCACCCCGGCGCATGAAATTAGCTGAGATGCCCAACCCAGTCGCCTTCTTCACGCCGATACTGCGCTAGGCTGTTTGCGGAAAGGCTCGGCTGTCTGGGCAACCCACCACCCATCCCAGTCTCTCCTGCGTGAACTCGTGGAACTACTGAGCGCATTACATAAGTTATTAAGCCAGGATGCAACTCGACGACAACATACTTTGCAAGACGATAACATCGGGAACAACCCCGACCTCAAAACTCGGCCACGCGGCTCAACCGGAAATAAGCCTCGTGGTCACGATACTGTTTGTCGGAGTCGATAGACGAATTATACCTTGCCTGCATTGCACTGCTCGGAATAAAAAAGCAAGTCTTCCTTGCAAGCCCTGTGATCTTTTCGACATGGTTTCCCCAAACGTTTCCCGTCTTTCGATTTGTGCAGTCCAAGCAGCCCGAGCTAGTTACTTTTAGCCCTGGATGGTTTGAGAATGTCAATGCAAGACTGATCTTTACAGCATGAATGACCTCGAATCCCATGTTCAGGTCGGGACAAATGACTGTCCTAGTCCACACACACACACACACTCCGTCCCAAACAACCGACAAATAAAAATTGTTAGCTTCCGAAGTCCTTCTGGGCTAATAACCTATCAAACAATATCCCACAAACCCATAATCTTTGTCAGAAAAACGAGCTTCCATTACAAAGCAGATTTAGGTCCCACGAACGCGACTACTTTCATCAGCAAGTTTCTCTATTCATGCTCCACCACATTCAACTTCGGACGAGCCCAGCTAAATAAAACAAACCTGAAGCAATATCATCTGGAAGCCAGATCAGATTTTCATAGTTGGTGAGTCAAAGCCCTTTACACCCACAGCCACTTCCCAACACACACACACGGTCACAGTCAAAAGGGTGAGACAGGGAATTTGGTCTTGGAGTGTATAACATATACATCTCTCCGTTCCTATATTTGTACACCAGTGCAGGGCCTCTGTCTCGTTGACAGAAGCCTGCTACCGGGAAAAAACGAGCTCGTCATCGTCAAGATGGCATGTATCGAAAATAAAGATGGCTATGTACACGCTTTTCCCACACCAAGCTGGGGGCAAAAGAAAAAATGGTTCATGTCTATCCCAGAGAATCCACACAAGCGGAATTCACACAGAGGAGTCGAAAAAGAAGAGGCTTAGATCTTCATCGCGCGTGGGTGGCTGCGGCGGGCAGAGGACTTCTTGCCGGCCGTCTTCTGGAGCCAGCTGATGAAGGTCTCGAGGGTGAAAGTCTCGGGCAGGTCGGAGCCGGAGCCGCTGCCGGGGTTGCCCGTGGTGGGAGGAGGAGTGGTCGAGGTCGGGACCGCGGAGGGGGCAGCAGTCGACGAGGGAACAGCGACAGTGGGAGCAGGAGCCTTGGTGGAAGAAGCAGTCGGGACGGGAGCAGGAGTGGTGGGAGTACCAGCGTTGCCGCCGCCGGTGTTGCCGCCCTTGGCGAAAGCAGCGGGCACGGCGGGGCCGGGGATCTCGTACGAGGCGAGGTTGCCGTACGGGTTGAACTTGATGCCCGGGTGGTCGGCGGTGTAGAGGCTGGTACCGGCGACACCCTCCGGGAGCACGGTGCCGGAGCCGGTGACCTGGACGTTCATGCACTGGGGGTAGTTCTGGGCGCCGTTGGCCTGCTGGGCGGCGTGCATGGCAATGATCTCGTGGCGGAGGACGTAGGCGCCAGCCTTGAGGTTGCTGGGCACGGTGGTAGACCAGGTGAAGTTGTTGGCGATCATGTCGTCAGTCTTCCACTTCTGGGTGGCGACGTTGAATCCGGCCTCGTCAATTTTGAACCACTTGAGGGCCGTCTTGTCGACCTTGGTGCAGTCGTTGCCGGGGCAGGCGGCGGCGTAGGTGAAGATGGGGCCAATGTGCGACTGCGGCCAGGTGTCCCACTGGAACTCGACGGTGCCGCCAGCCGCTACGGGGGCGGAGGCAGCGCCGGGAGCAGCCTTCTTGTGGCAGATGATGTCGGGGCTCGAGTAAGCGGCGGGCTCGACGAAGCCGTTGTCGAGGTTCTCGGCGTACCAGCCGGCAACGTCGGGGAACTTGCCCGAGGACTGCTTGGCGTAGTAGTAGTCGAGGATGAAGCCGGGGGTGAACTTGCCGTCGACGACGAAGCTGCGGACGAGGCCGTGGCCGAGGACAGAGCTGGCGCCGTAGGCCGCGGCGAGGGCGAGGGTGGACTTGACAGAAGGCATGTTGTGGGCTGTTGGTGGTTGACTTGATGAAGCTGAGAGTCTCTAGGACTGTTCTGTTGTGAGAATGTAGCGAAGGAGCTGTGTGTCGAAGTTGGGATAAGATGTTTCTGAAACAAAGAATGTCGATACTTCACACAGTGAAGGGACGTGGTTGGTGAAAGAATGTAAGGTTGGTGAGGAAAGTGAAGGTAGATGCCCTGCTTGGTGAGAGAAGCGTGCTGGGAGGAGGAGATCAGATGAGGCCATCGTGGGCGGCTGCTGGCGTCTTTATATCGAGTTGATGAGGGGCTGGTACCTGATGGAAGGTTCTGTATCCATGCCCGTTTGCCCGTGTGCCTGTTCGTCTCGGCACATTCCGCAGCCGCGCTGCCGACGAGTTTGCCTGATCCGACCCTGGGCGCCTGCTGGGCCCAGGGATGGTGCAGTAATGCGTAGATTGCTGGTATCACGAGCAACGGGCTCGTGGCAGCAGCGTCCCGCCGCGGAGGGTCGAGACGGAGGCCGGCCCAGGGTCCGAAACGCACGGCTCGTCATCAGGCGCGGTGTCTGGGGCGGGCATGGCCTGGCTCGGGCTTGGCTGGCGGCTCATCCCTGATGTCATGGCCGGCCCTGTCGTGGGCGCCCAGAGCCGCGCGCGGAACCGACAGCGGCAGCTGTGCATGTGAGGCCGAACACTTCAGACGAAACAAAGTCGTCGTCGTGGTAAAACGGAGGCGGCCACCCTGGGGCAGCCGGTCCCCACTGAGAAGAGCAGCTGCCCACTAGAACATGGGCCTGCCGGCGCTAGAAACGGCGCCTGCTGGCCGCCCATGTCGCCCGCCAATCGCGCTGCAGCAGGCCCGCTTGGCAGGTGTTTCTTCTAGATGACAGCGGCCCCGCTGCATCTGCCTGGCCCTTGCCCTGTCCCGCCCCTGCAGCAACCTGCCATTCATGCATCGTCCTCACGCGTCGTCGCCTCCTCTTCCGTCCTCTTCCATCCCAGCTCATCAGCAAAGACCACAGGCGATAGAGTGCTCCGAGCAGGGCCCCCGGGCGGCCATCCTGCCTACTTTAGTATCCTGCCTTGAGCCTCAGCGCTCACCCCGGCAGCCTGGCCACGCTGGCCACTCTATTCCGCTTACATTATCCGGCCGCCCCCGTTCGTTCGCCCGCACACCTGAAGCACCGCTTCAATTTATCCATATTCACCTGAAGCCAGGGCCCGTCTTTGATTGATGGAATATTCCGCCTCGCCCAGCAGGCACAGACAGAGTGGGCATCGACACACAGCAGCTCTTCCTCTGTTCTCCTTTTCTCATGGCCGATTCCATCCCTTACCACCGAGTCGAGGCGAGCGGAGGAAACCATGTATGGAAGCCAAGCACGTTGAAAAATGACAGCAGCGCAGGCAGAAAATATGTCCCGGCGAGGCGAACACAGGCACATAGGCCGAGCCGTCTGAGCGGTGCTCACTCCGATGCATGCTGTCACTTGTCAAGTCGCCACCATCCCTGCCAAGCGAGCTGTGGTACTGCAATATTGTGCCCATCTTAAGTGTTGCATTGTCCCGGATGCAACCGAACGACCCCCCTGACGTTGTCGAAACCAAGAGTGGGTCTTGCTTGCCAACTTTCACGCAATCGAACGTCGTCTGCGTAAAGGTATGCTTGTTCTGCGTGCGACCAGTGAGGAAAACACTGAGGTGTCCGAGGTAGACGGCAAACACGACAAACACGGGGTGAAGAGCGCCTGCGAGAGCTCGCCGGTGCTTCGTCTCGGGGGCTTTCTGTGAATATATTCGCGATCAACAAAAGAAACCAAAGAAACAAAAAAGAAAACACCGATCCCGACTAACCTGCCGCGCTGTCCAGCACTTTCAGCCAGGCTGTTCATGCCACAAGCTTCCTTCCATGATGAGAAGCGAACCCTCAAGACATGTGGCTGCACTGGACGGGACTTCCCGTATCTGTATCTATCTCCGCCCTTGAGTGAACCCCCCTCCCCAAATCACCCGTGAAGTTCGCATGCCCGCCTAGCCAGGCCACCTTGAGTCACCTGGCGTTCGTCCCGGCTCTCGGCGCAGGTGGAAGCCCATTTGAGCAAGTCAAAAGGAGAAACAGAAAAGGAAGCAAAAAATGGGCACAAAATGGCCGGTCTGGCCGAGGATGAATGTGGCGCCCCTTGGCCGTCTCTGTCTCTGTGCAAAAGTTCGCGACGTCGGCGGGTTTTCCGGAGGCGTTTCCGCCCTTCGCGGGATAGAAACACAAAAAGCCACAGTGTCTCCCGCGAGGCCACTTAAACCAAGCCACCTGGCAGGTGCCGCGCGCAAAGTTGTTGCGAAAGTGGCGGGCATGTCAGTGAAGCCTTGCGTCGTCTCGTCGATATCGTCGTGCTGCGGGTAGATCGCCCTCGGGGACGGCGTCCTCGGAATCGCGCACGCGCGCGCTTCGCTACAGTCGTCCTCATGGGTGCGAAAAGAAAGCCTCACCAAATAGTCAGGCCAGGGTCTCCATTCTCGTCCTCAATGACGACGTACCGGGGCGGCCCGTGTTGTGCAAAGCGATGCACTCGGCGACACGTTTCTCAGTCTCGCCTCCCCCCAAAAGGGTTCTTCTGTCATTACGAAAGGAGAATTGCACGCCCGGCAAAGTTGTTTCTTTTCCCACTCCTTGTCACCATTTCCAGAAAATTGTCTCAGCCACACACACACACACGCGCGCGCGATATGCGCCCAAACCTGTTGTACCCTGCCTGCTCAGGGTGCAGCACCCGTCCGCAGAAGAGCAAGGAGATCCTCGTGTAACGTGAGTCCCGGCTGGCACGGAAGTAGGTCGCCCGGGGGTAGCCAAGCCACTCGGGAATAATAACGTAATGACCCAGGCTCTGTTCGTGGTGGTGGTGGTGGTCGGGCTTGAAGAATGATTACCTTGCATGATCGCCTTGTTCGCCCTTCAGCACCGCACGGCCGCTAGGGACCGGTAAGAAGGCTGGAACTGCAAGATCTGAGACAAGCAGGACGGGCGGCGGGGACAGGGCCGGTGGTTCACGCTCGCTGGCTCGCTGTAACCTGCGATGGTTGCTTGCTTGTTTCTGATTTGGAATCACCCTTACGAAGTCCAGAAAAAGAACTCTTGGCGATGGGCTAGGGAGAGTGCATTTCTGCATCGAGAGCTGAAGACTGTGTCGTGGTCCGCTTGCAGGATCTACCGGTGCCTACTCCGACGACCGGGGGGTGGAAGTGGTCCGGCGGAGAATTGCACCGCGTATCGCTTCGACTCCTCATGTGTTGCCTTGCCAAGCCATAGAGCCACGGATGCTCAAGGCGACAGGGACACCCGTGCAGGCTCAAGTTGATCACGGCAGCCGCTCACGATCACGATGCTGCTGACGGCCGGTTGATGCCCAACACAGCGCTTCACGCTAGATCTTTCGTTGGCCCATCCCATTTGAAATGTTACGAAAATGACTTGATATTGAACGCTAATCTGTGGAGCTGCCGAAGAGGTGACTTTCAACCTGAGAAAATGCCGACACCTAGTTGGAGATATAGAAGTGCTGGAAATAAAAAAGAATTCGCCAAACTGAAGCATCCAGAAAAAGGGCGGCCGGGAAAAATGACGCTGATTAGTGAACAACTATACGATTGCTCGTCGCTCTATCCATCGGGTTAGTGTCCAAATCAGACTAAATACTCTGCCGGCTCGTTTCGATCTCACCTCTATTCTTCGGAGGCCGGAAGACAGTGGGATGCAAAGCCTACGTGACTCTCTGTCTGCTACCCACACTTTTCACATCATATGCCAAAATTGCCGCTCGCTCGCAGCTCGGACAGGAGTTTTCGCTCATTGGCAGCTGCATTTACACAAGGCGTGGAAGTCAGCAAATAGTCGTGTTTACGCTCGGAGTATCATGCGTCCGCATTTGAGACGTTGGCTGCGCGCTCGAATCGACAGTCCATCTGGGGTCTCGAGAAATGGAACTTACTTGGCTCTTCGCATGCCACTGCGCCATCTGTTACGGTGATAGTCCGCGAGCGGACGGTGCCGAGAACACTCCATGATTGGAGTCCGTTTGTTGGGTCGTAGCATCGCACGGTAAACGTGTATGTTCCCGGGTTCTCGACAAAAACGTCTGGAAATACGGCGTATTGGGCTTGCGGGCTATTGCTCGAGGTTCCTCGTGACGATGATGTGTTGATCGGCTGTGGAGATGCGATATATGGACCAGATTCCTCGATTATGGTGCCATTGCTGTCCTGTAGAAAACCTTGGACGACCTCAGGCATCCCAGTACTCTCCTCGACGGACCGTTTAAATGGCAGACTCACGACCACTGGAGGGTACAGTCTTGATCCAGCTTGGAGTTTGGACGGTGGCTGAATCGCTAAGTCCATGGCGATCTCTTGTTTGAACATGTGTGTGTTTATGGGAAAGCGTCTTGAAGGTCCTTGGTTGCCAAAGATAAATGTTGCAAGGGTCGTGTCGTATGTTGAGGATGGCTGTGCTGTGCAAGCGGAAATGGCTTGAGGACTTTTCCCAAGGATTTAAGTTGGGGTAGGTGTTTATATCTTCGAAACTGGTCAACCACTTGATTCTGGGTGTTGGCAAGGCTGGCAAGCTGATGTCAGGGCTACGAGAGAGGATAGGAAAAATGACCTCAAGATGGCGGAGATTGAAACGTGTTGAGACAGAGATCACTGGCCCTGCTGCTTTCTTATGGCTGGTGGGACAAGGAGATCAGCTTGATCCAAGCTCCATCCGTGATACCCTGACAGGACTCCGTTGGTGACGTTCCAAGCCGTAATGATGCTTGCTTCTCTCCACGTCCCTTGAGCGGGTGCCTGTGCGTATGTGGCTCCGGACTGCCGGCCGAGGGATCGGGTCAAGACATTGGAAGCGTTCCTGACTACGCCCACTGGCTCATCGGCTTCGCTCGATGCCGTCTGAACCAGGCGGGTCCCACAGATGTCACATATGACACCTGATGAACCCCAATGAATAGATAGCGCAACCTGACGTGGCTCATCCTGGACAGATCGGATCGGCGAGTTCCTTGTTGCCGGGACCAATGGTGTCCACCCATTCGCTGTCCGGGGCCGGAGCCTAAGGCGACAGGTGACAGGCGACAGGCGCCCCGCCTGAACCCTTGATTGATGCGCGGCAGGGATGCCATTTATTGTGACCAGGGCTCAAAGTGTGCCCTGCTCACGCTGCTCAAATGCCCAGCTCGACCGCACCCGTAACAATCTGATAGTTCCTTTTCGTGATCCCACAATGGTGACTGAAACTAGTCAATATACCCCCGACTACTGAACTCAGTCTGCGTTGGAGACGGAGTGACCCGTCTGGAGCATTCCGCCCTCCTCACTCCTGCAAGGGCGCAGCTGAAGAAGCCCCTTGTCTGCTTTGGTTGGCTGGCGGTTCTGATGCAATGGTTCCTGCAGGTCGGAGGCTTGTGTGTTCATGCTTGGTCATGCTCCGCTAATTACACGATTCGCTCCACTGCGCGACCTGACGACGGCAGTGCCAATCGGCACAGCCAGGATGTTGCGTGATCTCATCCCGGACTGCCAAGTACAGCTGACAGCGGAGTGCTTTTACCAGTCAGTAAGAAGCTGCAATCTTGATTTTGGCGTGAATGTACGGGTTCTCAATGTGGAGAGGCGAACGCGATGGCGATTACAGGACATGTCTAAGTTGGGGACGGCCTCTGCAGTGCGGTGCCTGCCGCACCGCAGTCGTCCAGGCGCGGTGCGTCAGACACACAGCCTGCTCAGTCTGCCAGACTATTGGCAAGCCACGCGGCTGTTGAGCCATCTCATGCGGTCCTTGGTCCGCACTGCGGCTGACCACCAGGCCATCTGCGGCGATGCCGAAAGGGGAATTCAAGCGGGTGGGGAACGATGCTGTCTTGGACTGACGGGATCTTGGTCGATGGATCCCCTGGCTTGCTCAGCCGGCTGCACATCAAGGACCAAAGGCTGATGAACGTGGCTCATCGCGACGGCAGAATTAGATACCAGGCTCATCGTGCCGACGCGGGCGTTGCTGAAAGGCTGGTCGGATCATCAAAGGACACGCGGCTTCGGCCTGGTCAAAGTGTGTGTCAGATTGTGCGGACAGATCCGCAAGCCTCGTCAGATCAACAGGTCTGCAACACATCCTGGACCAAGTATTTGCTTTTGGTGGCGCGAGCTCGAGAAGGTGGAGGGGGGTTTGACGATATCCATGGATGGTTGCGGTTGGTTGGGTCGTGCGACGTCAAGAACCCTGTCTTTCCAGGGTCACAGCCATGATCGCACCTTCCATTACGTTACGCATTCCTTGTGACCTGCCTTGCACTCAATTTCCTTCGGTGGTCACGACTGCTCTGTGCAGCCCTGGACACACCCCATGACAAAAGGCCCCAAGGGCCATCATCTCCGCGTCATTCCAAGATTCCAAGATCCTCATCGTCAAGCCTATAGGGCTTTTACTCGCAGCTAGAGGCAAGAGCACGTTGTTGGTAGAGTGCACAGCACACTGTCTTTCCCGTATGTTGGAACTTATGACAAGCGCAACACATTGCTTGAGATCGCGCTTCAATGTTACAATTACAGCTACGCGCGCGTGCTCTATCGGCAACTGCACAGACCAAGGGCGAGAATAGTACAGCAAAAATACAACAAGGCTCAGCCTGATCTCAGTACGCTCGCGGAGCCGCGGAGGTCTTAGCAGCCAGCTTCGAGAGCTTAGCTTAGCAGGCCTGGCAGTTCAGTCCATAACTGACCCTTCCCTGTCCCAGGACGCTTTTACCCATCTCCCAGCCATTTCCCTCACGCAGGAGGGATCTTTGTCCGGAGCTGCACCCCGTGCCAGCTCTTCATCTGCTCGCCGAGCACGGCGTTGACCATGCGCTGCTGCTTCAGCATGTTGGTGCCGCGGAACTTCTCGGACGCGATCTCGATGCCGTACATGGACCCGCAGCCGCCCGAGATGTCCTGCACCGAGAGCTCCGTCGGTGCGAACTCGGCCGCGAGCTTGTCCCATATCTGCGACTCGGCATCGTCGAGGTAGTCGGGCTTGGCTGGCGGTGCGGATGGCGATGCCGAGTCGGTCGAGTAGCTCCGGAATGTCGGGAGGAAACTAGCGCCTTTGCTTCTCGAAGCGCCTAAGCGTGATGTGCTGGTTTGTCGGAGTAATGTCGATACTGTGCTCTTCGTGGTGAAGCTGGCCGACGCAGCTGGAGCGGCGAGCGGGCGCAGTGATGCGGAGCTCCGTGTCGCAGCTCGAACGGCGAGGCGCCGACATTGTGTGCACAGCATGATGTGAGGCTGGGTGTTCAGAGTAACGATGTGTGTGGCTGATGCTCCGAGTACGACGTGACACGTAGCGACGAGGATGCTGGGAAACTGGAGAGATCGTGAGCCTCTGCAGTTTGTTGGTAATGCCGAGGGTGAATGGCGGGATGCGCTAGCAAATCAGAGTGAAGTCATTGTCAAAGTGCAATGCAGCCAGATCTGTATCGATAAGACTTCTGCTGGTGGGGGCCGTAGTGAACATGCTCGGCTCCCAAGGCTGATCTCAACTATCAGCTGATGAACTCGCCAATCTCAGCCATCAAAGCGGCATTCGCGACGCTCAGCGATAGCTCGGTTCAAACTGAGTGTCCATGACGACCGCCTCTGACGATGATTCGGTCGTGGGTGCGGGGCCGTGAAAGCACTCAAACCAAAGATACGCTATGCAGATGGTTTCAAGTTGACCACTGAAAAGCCCGGGGACCTGCAATTGAGCACAGCACCTCGAGCCAAGATCTGGTTCTTTACCCTAGGGTATGGATCTGGGCCTCTGACTTCTCAAGGCCTCCGACCCTTGATGAATCACGCACATCCAGCATCTCATGTGGGAACCCGTAAAAGGACCGAGATTAACCTCACAGAACCATCCACTACTCAACCCCATGGCCCGGACCCGTGGGGTCTCCGAGACGGCCAGACTCGAGGAAGACTACTCCATCTTCCCCATCGCGCTGGTGAGTGGCATACGGGGTCCTGGATTTCGAATCATGGAAGCAGTCCAGCAACAGCTGTAGCTCACGAGAACATGACCGGTTGTCGTCCCTGCAAACCTTTTCTTTTCTTCATATTCAGCCCTGCAGCCACCTCAGCGCTATGCTTCTAGCTAGAGGCTTATTCACACGCAAATGGCTCAGAGAACCCATAGGGGTCCCTGGCCCCGCCGGTGCCGATCTCCGTGCCCCTGTCCTTCTGGAAAGGGGAAAAAGTGCAGGCTGGGCCGTCGGGTGGCGCGTGGCGCTCTGAAGGGCGCACGGGACGGCCGCGCATGGCGTTCGGCGGCTCTTTCGGGACATTACTGTGGAAGAGTTTTATATCCGCGAAGCAATGCATGCCAGCAAGCCTCTTTGGGCATGTTCGTCGACGTCCAAGATGCATGACCATGGGAACAATAGTCGATCATAGCAGAAGTCACTGCAGTCACAGTTTGTTCAGTCATGATGCCTCATTATGGGGAGGGGAGTGGCGACAACCCACGGAACGAGATGTCCAAGCACGAGTCATCCAATCCGGAGTAGTGGCCCTGCTGGAAGATCGCTCTTCCCCCTCGGACGCCAGCCCGCGCATTAGCTCCCGCGCAACCAGCGGATACTCGCCGTGCGCGTCAGGAAAATGTTGCCGCGTGCAGCCGGTGCCAGGGACGACCAGAATGGCGTGCTCGACTCCGAGGTTCCACTCTGGACAGAGATTTCCCACGCGGCGACATTGAAGATCATGCCGCTAGCAATATAATATGACGATATGCCCGGGCATTGAGGCACCGAGAGCTCTGTTTCTAAGTCTGATCAGTTCACGCCTCGTGACTGCATCTTTTGTCGTGTCCACTATCTGCGTCTCGGGATACTACTGTTCACCATGGCGACCACGAGTCTCGACAACTCGGCCTCGGTCGCTGAGCCCGCCGTCGGCCATGCCCGTGCCCCGTGGTTCAGATCGGTGCCGTTCCAGATTGTTGTCGCGTGCGGTGTCTCTTTCACGGCCCCGGGCATGTGGGACGCTCTCGGCGGACTTGGTGCTGGAGGCGCTGCTGAGCCTTACGCCGTGTCGGCGGCCAACGGTAAGAACTTGCACGACCTCTTCAGACTCGAGGTCACCTAGACTAATATAACCCGTCTGTTATCAGCCCTCGTTTACGGCCTGTTTGCGATCTGTTGCGTCGCCGCTGGCGCCATCAACAACAGGATCGGCCTCCGCTACGGCCTCGCGATCGGTGCCATCGGCTACCCCCTCTACGGAGCCGGCCTCTACACCAACAACATCAATGCCAACACTTGGTTCATGCTGTTCGGCAGCGCCCTTTGCGGCATCTCCGCCGGCTTCTTCTGGGCCGCCGAGGCCGCCATCATCATCGGCTACCCGTCCCCCAAGGACCGCGCCTTCTACCTCGCCGTCTGGCAGACCGCGAAAGCCGCGGGCCCCATTGTCGGCGGCGCGATCAACCTCGGGCTTAACGCGAACCGCGACTCCGCCGGCTCAGTCAGCTCTGCAACATACATTGTCTTCATCGTCATCATGTGCCTCGGCCTGCCGATCGCACTGACGCTCAGCCCCGCAGACAAGGTCTGGCGCAAGGACGGCACCAAGGTTGTCGTCCGCAAGGAGGACACCTGGGCGGCTGAGTTCAAGGCTGTGGGCAAGCTCTTTGGCTCGCGCCGGATCCTGCTGCTGCTGCCGGCCTTTTTCATCAGCTACTTCTACAACGGCTTCCTCAGCACCTGGCTGACGAGCTACTTCACCGTCCGCTCGCGCGCCTTCTCGTCCTTCTTCACCAACTTTGCGGGCATCTTCAGCTCCTTCATCATCGCGACGCTGCTCGACAATCAGCGCATCTTCATCAAGACGCGCGCGCGCATCGCCTTCTGCTCCATCATCACCATCCTCTTGGGGACCTGGATCTGGGCGACCATCCTGCAGAAGCAGTTCTACGATCTCCCCGAGAAGCCCGTGTTCGACTGGTTCCAGGGCGGCTTCGGCAAGTCGTACGCGCTCGTCTTCTTCTGGACGTTCGGCGGCCAGGCGTTCCAGCAGTTCCTGTACTGGCTGGTCGGCCAGTATGCGACGGACCTGAGCTCGCTGAGCCACCACACGGGTATCCTGCGTGGCGTCGAGGCCCTGGGCCAGACGGTCGCGTGGGCGATGCAGTCCGAGGGCAACGCGAACCACTTTGTCAGCATCGGCATCAACTTTGGCGTCACGATCTTGTGCGTCGTGCCGACGTGGATCATCCTCAGCGAGCTCGAGCACAGCCACGAGGTCAAGGTCACCGACGAGGACGTCGCGGCTGCGGGAGGCGTCGAGGCCGCTGTTGGTAAGCTGTCGTCCGAGGACGAGGCGGTCAAGCGGCAGCAGCAGCAGAATACTGCGGCCGTT
Source organism: Microdochium bolleyi (assembly GCA_001566295.1). NCBI lineage: Eukaryota > Fungi > Ascomycota > Sordariomycetes > Xylariales > Microdochiaceae > Microdochium > Microdochium bolleyi. The sequence goes on along the minus strand of KQ964247.1, from coordinate 3,831,134 downwards.
CAGCAGTAGGCAAGGGCGGCAAACCCCTGGATATATCTTTGTAATAATGTTTCAACACAACACGAGCACATGCAATGTAAGGTCAGCTCACCGATCAACCAGTGTGCTGGACGCACCGGCTCAGCCTGAGGACAGTCTATCATTGACACCCGATGGACGGAGATGAAGGAAATCATAGAGAGAGATACCCAGTATAGAATCATAATTCATGTCCACCGTGCAGATTGCACTTCTAACCCTTGGACGCTTCGAGCACGGATTCCGTGAGATGATGGTTGCTTCTCGGATGCCCGAAAGATGGTTCTCTGGCGTCTTCTGAGCTGTGGTCCGGCTGTCATGGTTTGCATTGTCTGTGTCCAAGTCCGTGTCCAGCCAGCGTGTGGCCTCGGCGATGTGACCTTGAAACTGCCGACTGTGACAAGATGCAGCTTCGGGGCTCAGCCCCGCTCCCCAAGGGCAAGAGCTACGTCACACTTGATCCTCTCCGGTGCCGCATAAGACTCGGCAGGACATCCAACATGCGCATGCGCCTCGCCAGCTCGCCCACGCGGATCTATGCACCAGCACACAGCTCAGAAAGACTCGGTATCTACGGTAGAGAAAGTCTAGATCTCGCCTCGCACTACGCAGATTGCCACGCCAGCCCAGATCCGTTGCGAGCCGTCTACGCGGCCCTCCACTGACTTCCCCGCACGCCCACCCACCACCAGCTTCGCTCTTGCCTGCTACAGAGGCAGCTACCCCACCAAGACTCGGCTCCTGCCCAAGTTCACGGGATCGCGAGCGAGCCTCACCCTCACAACAACTTGTGTCGCTTCTCAGCTCTAGCGTCGCCGTCACCGTTGTCACCATGGCGAGCGTCGAAGAGTCCATCGCCGCAATCAAGGGAGGTGCCAAGGAGGACCGATTCACCTACCTCACCATCCTCCAGTATCACGTCACCCGCCCAGAGGTCCTCCCGGCGCTCAACGAGGTTTTGCAGGATGCAGACCTTACCCAGGAGATCGGCTGGGATCTCGTCCAGATGCTGGTCGGCATCGACGACTCGTCCGCATGTCTCGAGACCGTCGCCCGGCTGGGCAACCCCCGCGAGGTCGTCATCAAGGTCATGGAGGCACTCGACAGCCTGACCGAAGCCTGGTCCGAAGAGGCAGAAAGCGCTGAGGACATTCAGCAGATCGCCGCCACCTCCAAGATACCAGCTCGATTCATCACGCTGTGCGGCATGCTCTCGATCCTGCACGGCCGCATCAAGACAAAGTACCCCTCGAGGTTCCTCGGTCCTTCGCTCGTCAAGGTCTTCGAGGCATATCAGCCACTTCCCGAAATGACAGCCGCCATAACCAACCTGGTCCGGTCGCTGTCTGGCAGCAAACGCCCGCCCTTGCCGAGCAGGAAATCTAGCGTCAATGTTAACGACCCCAACAAGACCGGTGACAACTCCAAGAATGCGCCAGACCCTGAGGCTGAGAAGGAAGACCCGAAGGAGCCCGCCATGCAGGAGAAGCTCTTGCAGTCCTTTGTCACGTGCATCCTCCAGCGCTATGTCAACGCGCATCCCATGCGGTGGACACCGAGGCTGATTGACGTCTACCACCCGGAAAGGCGCATCCCAGGCCGGAAAACAACCGTCGAGGCGTACAGCGAGAACGAGACTCTGCAGAAGCGGGATGGCGTTGTCGGGCAGCTTGTGGTTAGTATCGATACACCCACCCTCCAGCTCACGCAGCAGCTCACATACTGACAATTCATCACGTCACAGGCCTTGCTTAGTGACCTCGGCTTATACAAATGCCCGAATGAGTTTGTGAAAGGCATCTACGAGTCTTCCACGGCGGTCGACCCGCTATCTACTTTCGACGACTTCAAGTCCCCAGAGGATATCCGACTTTCGCCCGGTGGTGTGGTCTGTCTCATGGCTTACTGGCTGTTCTCGGCAGCCGTATTCAACGCGCACCAACCCGAGTGTGAAATGCACATTTTCCCTGAACACCTCAGGCTCCTGGAGCGTTTCCTTGGGCAGGATGCCGAGGCTGAAGTTACCAGCACCCCGGGAACAGCAGACGCCCTGCTAGCCATCGGTGTCGCGCTCGAGCATAAGAACCGGATCACAAAGAGCGAAGAGCCCTCTATCATGGCCTATCACCACCATCTGACGCTCATCTCGGTATTCCATCCTGATGTTGCGATTCGAAGTGCTGCCACAAACTTCGCAGGCGTGATATTGCACTCCGATTCCGACCAGCAGAATCGGCTAGAGATCCTAGAGGACTTGCTCGAGAACTGCATGTTTGCTTCGCTCAAGGCGTGCGCGTTGACTTGGCTCAAGGAGGAGATCATCGCCGCGACCAAATCTGAGACCGGCTCGGAGGCTGACTCGAGTTCCCTGTTTGGTTCGCCAGAGGTCATCGACCGGCTCCAGTATGCAATTTTCCCAGATATGATCTCGGCACTGGTCCCTGGCGGCGGCAACGTTACAGCTGAGGGAGGGCTTACCGGCATAACAAATGACGGCAAAGAGACAGGGATAATCGATAAGACCGGCGGAGGCAGCGAGGATGACGATGAGATCACACTGGCCGTGATTGCCGACTACTGGGTGCAGAACCGGCCGTTCATACTGCAGGCCGCGAACTTTGCATACTTCCTGCTCGCAGGGGTCAACTCAACACCACCACCGGCGCAGACAAAGGTGATACCAGACGGTATGGCAGCGGCCGTGGAGCAGCGTTTCGCAGAGCCGCTCATGGGCGCGGCACTGAAGCTGCAGCAAAATGCGGGCAAGTTTGGGCTTGGGAGCGAGGAGGAGATGGAGCTGAGCATACTTGTCGATCGGCTGAAGAGCCTGATGCAGCACTGAGATATGTGTCTCTCCGAGGGCAACAGAAGGACATGTCGTGGGCTGCTTCTCTGTACATATGCACAATAGCGCGAACGTCTTTATGCTGGCATGACCATTCCTGGTGTACCAACGCACGTATTGATTGAATGATAGTTGACTGGGCTCTATGTCCTCTAGTTTCAACACACAAAAACATGTAAAAGCAAAAAAGCTCGCTCTGACTTCCTAAGAATCAACGTGGCAGGTACGCTACAGCTTGGCACCGCCCTTGCGCATGCCGCCGACCTTGTCCAGCACCTCCTCGGCCTCGCGTATCATCGTGGTCGCGAGGTCCTTGCACGTGGGGATATCGTGGATGAGGCCCGCGCACATGCCCAGGCTCCACACGCCGGCGTCAACATCGCCCGTCTCGTACACGCCGCGCCCGCGCTGGCCGCTCATGAGGTGCGCGATATCGCCGAACTGCACGTCGGGCTTTGTGTTCTCGATCTTGTGCGCCTCGAGCGAGACCTTGTTCTTGTGCAGCCTGCTCGTGTTGCGGAACTTGCGCAGCACGAGGACCGTGTCGTGCTCGCTGCACCGCACAATCTCCTTCTTGATGTTGTCGTGGACGGGGCTCTCGACGGTGCACATCCAGCGCGTGCCCATGTTGATACCCGCGGCGCCGAGCGCCAGCGCGGCCGCGACCTGCCGCCCGTTGGCGAACCCTCCCGACGCGAGGTACGGGATCGACAGCTGCTCGGCGCACAGCGAGAGGAGCATGAGCGAGGTGGTGTCGTACTCGCCGCCGTGGCCCGCGCACTCGATGCCGTCGATGGAGATTGCGTCGACGCCGAGCTTCTGCGCGCGCAGGGCGTGCTTGAGCGCGACGCACTTGTGGATCACGGTGATGCCGGCGTCCTTAATCATCTTGAGGATCGGGCTGGGGTCGCCGGCCGTCTCGATGACCTTGATCCCTTCGTCGATGCACACCTGCGCGTAGGCCTTGTAGTTGGGCGGCTTCATCGCGGGCAGCAGCGTGATGTTGACGCCGAACTGGACCGCGTCGGCGTCGAGGAGCGACCGCGTGCGGTGGATCTCCTTGCGCAGGTCCTCGGGCGTCGGCTGCGTCAGGGCCGTCAGGAAGCCCAGGCAGCCCGCGTTGGCGACGGCCGCCGTCATCTCGGCCTTGCCCACCCACATCATGCCGCCCTGCACGAGCGGGTGGCGCAGGCCGAGGTGCCGCGTGAGCCAGGTCTCGAAGGGCATGGCTGTTGCTGTGTGGGTGTGTAGATGTGGTGTTGGTGTTGGTGGTCGTCGTCGAGGAAGTCTGAGCAAGGCAGTGTTCGAAGTCGTTCGGGTGTTGTTGTGTCGGCCGGGGTAGTCGAGGGCAGCTGGGCAGGCTGGCTCGTATGTGGGTTGGTCTATGGTGATCGCGGAGCGGAAGTAACGGGAAAATGAATCAGCCCTCTGGAATCCGGCTGCCCGCGGTACAAGTAGCCACAGAGAAGCACCAAAGTAGACGTCGTTTGTTGCTGAAAGAACCGAGCTTCGAGGTCGAGCGCCGTACACTCCGGGAGTCTCCCCGCGGCGCACCCCATGCGGCAGGCATGCACCTTGACAGCACACTTTCCCCATTTGGGGGTTGGCTGTCTGCTTGGGCCGAGGCTATTTTCCCCACGGCTGGGGCCGTCTCACTGCGGCCGAGGACCGTTCGTTGCTCGAGGGGCTTCCTCTGGAGTACGGCTTGCGAATTCGACAGACCGTTAGCCACAGACAATTGCATGAATATCCCATTCTCTCTTGGAGAATCGTAGATACTACGGTCGCCGTACATCTGGGGCGAAACGCGCACGTACTGTTCAGCCAGCCACAGGGCACGGCACTACGGAAGCAGCAGAACACCCCGGCCAGCTCGCTGCCTGCAGTTAGTACTATCTATTTAGTAATAAGCAGCTGTCCTTTCATCAAGCACATCCGAATTGGTGTAGTGGCTAACATTTGACGCTCTCACTGGCTCTTCTCCGAAGACTCCCATTGTCCCGTCAAGCCCGGGGTTCGATTCCCCGATTCGGAGTTCTTCTTTTGCATTTTTGCCTGGCAGCCTGTCAATGCATGACACACTTGATTGCTCTCTGCTTGTGTGAACAGATGGCTTCGGCTGCCAAGATACTCTAGTTTTACCTGTACTGCGACGACAGTCATCGTTACCACTTTTGTTTTGTTTGTTTTTTGTTGGTGCCCGCGTATGAGTACGTGGTGTCCTCGGCATTCACTGGGTCCAATGCGTTGAGAGTCGTCGACTTTTCTTGTGAATCTGGATTTGTAGTCACAGCACGAAGCACATGTCCTGTGATTTGTTGACCTGAAAGTCTGACTTCAATTACGACACGCATAATAGCAAAACGCCGAAACGCCGCCTCTCTGGGCCTGAGAACTTCCAGAGCCCCCTATGCCCACCACAGGCACCATGACGGGCGTGGTGATATATGTACAGATCGAATTCCCCCATCTAGAACCAGATTGCTCCTGTTGTCAGATCCCTCTCCAATGGCTACTTGCTGCATGACCTTCTATCCCGTTGGGCTGCGGTTCGTCGTCCTTCAATCGTCCCACTCCTCGTCATACTGGTCAATAAGCCGGTTCTCGGCCTCCCGGTCCCGGCCTCCCATGCCGCCTCTCGAGGGCGAGCCGGACAGGTGGTGGTAGCCACGGCGGTTCGGCAAAAGACGGGCGCACGAAGATGTGGCAATGATGAAGAAATCCTACAAAGCAAGAACGAGGACAGACGCGGAGAAAAATGTTAGCGCGGAGAGCCACCACTGACTTTGGAGTACGAGACTGAGGGGTGGTAGTGCGAGGGGTAGTGCCCTGCTGGCAGCCCGCCGGACGACGAGTCCAGCGAGCAGTAGCGGACAATGAGAACGACAAGGGGACGAGGGAGACGTGCGCTGAGGAAGCTCCAGAGACCAGCCCAGAGCGTGTAGTTGGGCAGCTGCTTCCAGCCGCGCGAGTGGTTGACGGTGCGGTTGTAGAAGATGCCGCCGAGCAGGTAGACGAGGATGGCGATGACGGCGATGATGGCGAACACGGAGCCCGGACCGACACTGCCGGGCTTGTGCGGCTCCGCGCCCGCGCAGGCGTGCTGCGAGCGGATCTTGAACACGTAGTTGCACTCCTCCGGGTCCGCGGCGATGAACGAGACGATCGCGCCGCTTGCCGTCGGGTCCCTGTCGCACGTGAACATGATGGTCGCGGACTTGCGCCGGCGGTCCGACTTGGGCTTGGACTTGTCCTTGCTGCTGGTGCTGCTACTACTGTGCGAGGCGCTGTCGTCGCCGCTGCTGCTGTCCTCGTGGCTCTTGAAGTTGGCGCCTTCGTGCACGACGCCCCGCGCGCTCAGCCCCGTCCTGTCGCCGCGCTTGGACGAGGAGCTCTCCTTCTCGCAGTAGGAGCCGCCTTTGTATTGCAGAACAAGCTCCTTGCCACGGGGCACGAGCTCGGAGGAGGCAAAGCCCAGACTGTAGACCTCGCCCTTGAGCTGGTAGTAGGCGCTGATGTTCTGCCAGTGGCCCTCCTCTATATCTTTCACGTTGTCAAAGGGCTCGACGACGGGCGCGCAGATATTGAGGGTGAAGTTGGCTCCGTAGTCCCAGCCCCTCGGCTTGTAGTCGGACGTGGGCCTGTGCAGGCTGTCCTTGGGCTTGGAGCCATCTTCCTTGGCGGGCACGGCGATGTCTGCGCGGAGGTCGTAGAAGGCGCCGGAGCCCGAGGTGGCGGTGCACGGGAGGGCTGTCGTCGTCTTGTCGGCTTCGGCGGCGCGGGCGATGACGGAAGGGGCGGCGAGAGCGACCAGCGCAAGGAGGGCTGCCGGGTGTGCGAAAGACGACTTGGCCCGCGCGGGGCGCGTTCGGGAGGAGAAGCGCATCGTCAAGGGTGTGCTTGTCGGCTCGAGCAATGTGGTTCCGCCGTCGTTGGTGCTGTCGAGATTCTGTGATGACCTGGTCGAAAGGGTGCCGGGCGGGCCAGGCAGCGCGATTCTTATTACGTGGTGAGATCGGAGTTGACGGGGGCGGGCCGCTAGACAGGGCCGGGGTTGGTGGAGCTGGTGCTGCAAGGCACACCGAACAGGCAGCTCTGGGACGGAGATCCGATGTCACTGCGACCTGCAGTGTTTCGGCGAGGGCAGGTCCGCTTGTCGAAAAGGACACGGCTCCGGGGCGGGGTGCTCTTTGCAATTGGGTTGTTGTAGATCGTGTGTGGTCAGTCGTTGCATGCGCGAGCGAGCAATGAGCCAGAATTGGCCGAGTGCAGAGAGGGTGCCTGGAAGAAGTTCTGTCTGGACGTAGGGAGGCAGTCCAGTAGTTGTACGAGGTCCAATCTCTGAGGAGACAGAGCACAGGCTGCTTGGCAAGCGCTCCCTTTATCCCACAGTTCCTCCTCTGGATTCCTCTGGATACACTTTGGATAAGTCATCACTGGCAGTGTGCATCTCCGCTCAATAGACTCTGCCTCGCCGAATCAAGCCACTGTACGCCAAAGCTGCATCCGGACAGCGGCGACGACAGACTCAACCCTGTTGAGGTGTCTGTTTAGATGCGACTGCTCGCAAAGAACAGTCGGGTCGGACTTTGTGCTCAGGGATCAGTCAGGACAGGTGGTGGGTGAGATGAGTGGGTGCGAGCTCTCGAGTTTCAACGCGCGGCTTGCGACGCTTGTTGCAGTGGTAGCGGCACGAGCCTGGCAACTGCTGAGCGACAAAGTCCGTGTGACTGTCCCAAGCGAACCTTTTTCTTATGGCGAATGTTGTCAATCAGGAAGCTGCCATAGCTCCAGGTAGATCTTACGGAGAGCAGTAGCTGTAAGGATCAATTGCGCCAGCGTCCGCGGCTGCCGTGAGGATGGTGTGAGGCGGAAGAGCAGCCGCCGACGACGAGTGGGTCGCACGCCTCGCTTTGAGAAGCAAGGGCAGTGCCGGCTGCTGCATAATGACGCCTTCTATCCGAGCTTCCACTGCGCAGGCGCAGCGAGCCTTACGTAAGGCACCACAGACCCCTGCTCAAAGGGGATAATGACCTTGTTGGAACCAGGATGGATCGAGTTTAATTGTCGTGTCTGTCCAGTTGTCTGTGATCTCTTGCTCTGCTGCCGCTCCTCAGCCCACCCGGCACGATCTGTCCCGGCCCTGCTCATTTGTTTTGCTGCGCAACGAGCGGACCCCGCGAAAGAGCCCGTCTCCACGGCACGACACGCTATAAACCAGCCCCTGCCCGCTGCATCCCCTTTCGCGAGCCCTCCACAGACGTCAACACCACACCAGACGACGACACCACTGGCAGCAGACGACACCGAGATGGCGTCCTCCACCCCGAAGAAGGCGAACCACTTCGCCCACGGCTACGAGTTTGGCGGCCCGTAAGTCAATATGCGCCCCATGTTTCTTTCCCCACGCCAGACACCGTGCCCTAACGTCTTTGACCCAACAGCATCGGCGCCTCGCTCATCACACTCGGCCTGCCCGTCCTTTGCTACGTCTTCGCATTCGGCTGCAATGACGTCTCCGGCTGTCCCGCCCCGGCGCTGCTCAACTTCCCCAAGATCGATCTCGAACAGCTCAAGGTCGAGGTCGGCTGGCCGCAGAATGGCTTCTGGGGCCTCGCTAGCTGGGAGGCTACCGCCTGGACCTTTGCCTACTACCTCTTCAGCGGCCTGCTCTACCGCTTCCTGCCGGCCACCGAGACCCAGGGCATTACTCTCTCCTCGGGCGGCAAGCTCAACTACAGGTTCAATGGTACGATTGAGCCAACCGACGGTCCACGTGACAGCTCCTGTACACTCCATGCTAACATTAGCTCTTGTCATCCGCAGCCTTCTCCTCCGCCATCTTCACCCTCGTGCTGTGCGCCGCTGGTACCATCGCCCAGGGCGCCGAGTTCCCCGTCTGGACCTTCATCGCCGACAACTACGTCCAGATCCTCACGGCCAATATCCTGATCGCCTACGGCCTCGCCACCTTCGTCTACGTGCGCAGCTTTTCCGTCAAGCCGGGCAACAAGGAGCTCCGCGAGCTCGCCCCTGGCGGTGTCTCGGGTAACCTCATTTACGATTTCTACATTGGCCGTGAGCTTAACCCGCGCGTCACCCTCCCCATCATCGGCGAGATCGACATCAAGGAGTGGATGGAGCTCCGGCCCGGCATGCTGGGCTGGATCCTGATGGATTGCGCCTTCATCGCCAAGCAGTACCGTACCTTTGGCTACGTTACCGACAGCGTGGTCCTCGTTACCCTCATGCAGACGCTCTACGTGCTCGACGGCATCTATATGGAGCCCGCGATCCTGACCACCATTGACATCATCAACGACGGCTTCGGCTTTATGCTCTCCTTTGGCGACCTCGTGTGGGTGCCCTTCATCTACTCGACGCAGACACGCTACCTGTCCTCATACCCGCTGTCGCTGGGCTGGCTCGGTGTTGTGGGCATCAGCACGATCCTTCTCATTGGCTTCTCCATTTTCCGCCTCGCGAACCTGCAGAAGAACATCTTCCGCAATGATCCCAACGACCCGCGCGTTGCACACATCAAGTACATGACGACGAAGACTGGCTCGCGCCTCATGACCTCTGGCTGGTGGGGTGTCGCCCGGCACATCAACTACTTTGGTGACTGGATCCAGGCGTGGCCTTACTCTCTGCCCACAGGTTTCGCGGGCTACACGATTCTGGCCGCGGGGACCATTGTGTCGACCGCTGGTCCTGACGACCAGGTCTTCACCATGACCGATGGCCGCGTTGTGGTCCAGGGCCCTGCCAAGTACTGGGGTATGCTGTTCACCTACTTCTACGTGTTGTACTTTGCGATCCTGCTCATCCACCGCGACGGACGCGACGACGAGAAGTGCAGCCGCAAGTACGGCGAGGACTGGGAGAAGTACAAGAGCATCGTCCGCTGGCGCATCATTCCCGGTATCTACTAGTCAGTGGCCGTCCTCTTTGAGGAAGCCGACGAAAAGGGACCCTGGGTGTAAGCGATGGCTTTGCCTATGCTCAGCTTCGTATGCTAAACCCAGTACAACTTGCCGAGTTTGGACGGTCTGATTCATGACTTCCACTAAAGGGTCCGGAGGAGACATCGTCGTGGCGGTATCGTAATAAGAAGCGGAAGCATTGGAATTCCCCCCTTTTAGATATCAGGAGAGGTATGGTCTGGAGTGAAAGTAGACGCACGTAGATGAAAAGTAGGAGCGTGTATATATAGCGTCATGAAATGGCAGTAATGTGTAATCACTTTCCTCGTTGTTCGTGTCAGCGGCTTGCACTCCCAACCCCGGCTACTCCTCGACTACATCAGGAACGTCAGCGCAGCAGCAGCATATCCATCCAACCCCGCCTTCAACGTCGGCCTGATGACCGGCGCGAAGAATGCAGAGTGATTGCCGGGGACGTCTACATCCAACGTCCCCTCGGCTTCCGCCTTGTCCCACAGCTCCGGGTCCGTCCCGCCGTACATGAAGAACGAGTACGGCCGTCCCACCGCGGAGGCGAGGATGCTGAAGTCCTCGCTCGCCGCGAATTTTGGCACGTCCTTGTCATACTTGTCCTTGCCCTCGCCAAAGTGCGCGGCAAACGTGCCCTCCAGCCTACGCGTGAGGTCGACGTCGTTGATCGTGAGCGGGAACGACCGCGTGGTCGTCCACTCCGGGTCCCTGGTCGCCAAGCTCGCGAGGCTCTCGGCGGCCACGATCTGGCGCACGCGCGCGAGCACCCTCTCGCGCGTGCGCGGGTCCGTGGCGCGGATGTCGAGCGACAGCTCGGCCCGGTCGGCGATGACGTTCTCGGCGTCCCCCGCGCGCACGCTCGCGACCGTCACCACGGCGCTGGACGTCTCGTCGGCCGGGTCGATCTCGCGCGCCACGATGGTCTGGAGGCGCATTATCGTCGCGGCCGCCATGACGACCGGGTCCACGGACCGGTGCGGCATCGAGGCGTGCGACCCGCGCCCGTGCAGCGTCAGCCGCAGCGAGTCCGCCGACGTGGCGATCAGCCCGCGCCGCGTGCCCACGCTCCCCGCGCGCCGGCCGACCACGTGCGCGCCCAGCACGACGTCCGGGATGGGCACCGCGTGGCGGTCGGGCGAGTATAAGCCGTCGTCGACCATGGCTCTCGCGCCGGTGCCGCGCTCCTCGGCGGGCTGGAAGATGAGGATCAGGCGCGAGCCGGACCAGGAACTACGGCAGGACACGAGGAGCTGTGCGGCGCCGAGCAGCGTCGTGATGTGCATGTCGTGCCCGCAGGCGTGCATCACGGGCTTCTCGTCCGCGGCGGCGGCGGTGCTGCTGCTGCCCGACGACGACGACGAGGCGTGCGCGGCCATCCGCTTGGTGCTGGCGTAGGGCAGGCCCGTGAGTTCCTGCACGGGGAGGGCGTCGATGTCGGCGCGGAGGAGCACCGTCCTGCCGCTCCCTTTCTTCGTTGAGTCTGTCTGATCGGCACCACTGCTGTTGTCGAGCACGGCGGCGAGCCCGTGTCCGCCGATGCTCGTCTTGATGGTGAAGTCGGGCGAGATCTCGCGCAGGCGCTCGGCAATGTGCGCGGCTGTCGCCTCCTCGAGGTTGGACAGCTCCGGGTTCGCGTGGTAGTACTTGTACAGCTCCTCGAGGGGCGCGAGGTCCGGCCGGTGGGCGTTGACGAGGGCGGATATCTCGTCGGCCGCTGGGCCGATGGCAGCGGCGGCGGCGGCGGGGGATGTCATTGTGTAAAAGTTGGAAGGTGGTCCTGGTCCTGGCCGGGACTCTTCTGCTGCTACTGCGTGGTAGTGGCTTGGTAGAGTGGAGAGGACAGTGGATGATGATCGAGCTGACGTCAACGCGACGGATGAGGAGTAACACCGAGACCAGAAGTGTCTTGTCGGAAGTCTTGAGGAATGAGATCTTTGAGTTGCCTACCAGCCTGCCTGCCTGCCGTGCGAAGAAACATGTATCTCTGTCCTTCAAAAGCGGGCTCTCCCCAGGGCTGTCTACTGAGCCAGTCTCCAAAGCCAGTGAAGCTCGTCCGTGAGGTCCCGCTCGTGTGGGCGAAGGCAGGGCAGGCGTAAGGGTAGCGTGGTGTCACGGCACCCCTCCACTCCCCCACGTCCGGCGCCGGCGCGCTCCGCTGCTCGGGGCTCCACTTGCCCTCTCCGAGTCTCCGACTGGGCTCCGGCGCCGGGTTTCGGATGCAGGATATTTGCATTACACAGCCAGTGGTTATCAGTGTACGATGTATGTGGATAGCAGCTGGTATTGGAAGATGGCATAATGTGCCACACAAATACGTGCAACTTGTGCATCTGCCGTGGCCCTACCTGGGCCGTTGTAGTTTGGCCGGGGGCGGGTGCAGTTGGTCTCGTTTCTGGGCAGCCGCAGCAGAACCGCGTGTCCGACGTGGATCTTACATTGTGCAATGCTCAGCCGATTCTCTTCTTACTGTTCCTCTCCTTCTTCTTCTTTTGCTAACAAAGCTCCAATGCACCCTGGTCCAACAACCTCTTGGAGGACCCTCGCGAGTCAGCCCTGCAAAGTCCAGCAGTCTGTGCCCTCCTACCCTGGGCCTTCCTTGCTGCATGCGGAAATAACGTCAAAGTCCTACGCCCTATGTAGAAGATTCACATCTAACGTACGCCGCTGAGGACAAAAGCCGCGAGGCGGGTTTGTACAGCAACGAGCTCCAGCTGTCCAAGCTCCCCCCTGCGCGTATAGTACATGCACCCCGTCCTTTTTGCTCAAGGTCGATAACCACCCTCCGGCACAGTCCCGTAGTCGAGCCACCGAACTCGCAGAATAATTCAGTGCCTGGACCACTGAAGCGCGCATGCTGGGAGAGCAGATCAGGGTCTAATATCAACTCCCCTTCCGTCTCCCCTGTCATTGAACATACCGAGTACGGAGTACCTGTGACCGACCGCTTACCTAGGTGTAGCTACGCGTAAGTTTTTGCTTTTGCAAAAGCGGCACAGCCGCCTGCACGTTCAGCCACGGTAAACAACCACCCGCCCCTGGTGGCGTCCTGTGCCTGAAATTAAAGCGGCTGACAAGGAGAAGGATCCCAGCACACACGTCACCGTCAGCCACCCAATGAGAGAGCTGGACAACGTGCGGGAGCTATGGTGACCACCACCACCCCAATCTCCGTAAGCATACGTATCGCACGCTTACGCTTACGTATCATACCCGGTGTGCCTGATTCTTCTGCTTGTGTTGGGACTCCCCCTGCTGATTGGGTTATCCGCAGGCCCAGCCGATCTTTTCTGGTCACGTGCACGGACACACACGGGACAAGTTCTTGGAAGTAGGTACAGAAATGCTGAGCTTCCTGGGGTTTGTCTGCAGAGGGTCTGATGATGATGATGGCTGTGGTGTGGTGGAGTGGCGATGCCGGCACGGATCTATAAGTCTGCAAGCTGGAGGTGGGCAACTAGAGTACCAATCGCAACTGAGACATTGCTCGTGTGTTCGGGACAGGACTATCAGTGATTTTCAATCGACTGCCAGCCGTCTCAAGTACCAGCATGCGGTCATGCAGTCGGGCGGCAGCCAATATCACTTCTTCTCGCCGCGTGCGGATAACGGGGGAAAATGATACGGACAGAGCGTCGCTATTGAGAGAGACCAGACCATTAAACACACGCCCTATAGCGCGCCTCTGTCACGATCTCGGCCGAGTCCACCGCACACCAGACCACGTGATTATGATGAAGTGAAATTGTGTAGCTACGCAAACATATATTATATATAAAGGACCTCCAGTGGTTCACGTGAGCGATAACTACAGAAGTACGCAGATGGAGGAAACTAGGGGGAGGGGGAAAATGTGGAAGACGTTTTCTGCTTGCTATATCCAGAAGATAAAACCTTGTGTATACATGTCCAAAAAGTTAACCCTCTATATCTACACTGCCCGCACCTGCTCCTCTACCAGAGGCGTCTGGAGTGCATTGCCTTGCGGCACTTGATCGTGTGGTTGCCGGGAGCAGTAGGGCGGGGCTTGTAAGGTGTGTCACTGTTGCCTGGGCCATAGTTTCCTCCAGTGCTGTTCGACGGAGGGGTCGGAGTGGGCAGAGTGGTGGACGAAGAGGTCGGAGTAGGCAGAAGGGTGGACGAAGGGGTTGGCGTAGGCGAAGGGGTGGACGAAGGAGTGGGAGTGGGCAGAGGGGGGGCTACCGAAAGGATGTTCTGGACCAGGATGTTCTTGGTGTCGGCGCGGAGACCCGTGATGACGCCGTTCAGCGCCTTGGAGGCCATAAAGGTGCACGCGTCGGTGGGGGTCGTCACGCCCAGGCTGAGGAAGTACGCAGCAAGGCCGGCGACGTGCGGGGTGGCCATGGAGGTTCCCGAGAGGGTCTGGGTCTGGCCGTTGGGCGCCAAGCTGAGGATGGAGACGCCGGGTGCGTGGAGGTCGAGGGCAGGGCCGTAGTTGGAGAAGGCGCCGACGACGTCGCTGCTGTCGGTCGCGCCAATGGTGCAGACGGCCTCGGCGCGGGCGGGCGACTGGGTAGAGGCGTCGAGCGGCTGGCCGTTGCGGTCACCGTTGCCGGCGGCGACGATGACGGCGAGACCGGCGGCCACCATGCGGTTGGCGGCGTCGTCGACGGTCTGCGCGGCGTTGCCGCCGAGAGACATGTTGACAACCAGACCGGCGGGGCACTCGGCCTTGCGGGTGGCGGAGTCGGAGATGACAAAGTCCATGCCGGCGAGGACGATGGAGTTGGACGTGCGGCCGCTGGCGTCGAAGACCTTGACGGAGAGGACCTTGGCCTTCTTGGCGACGCCGTAGGTCTTGGAGGCGACGATGCCGGCGACGTGAGTGCCGTGGCCGTTCTGGTCCTGGGCGATTGTGTCGACCGTGTTGGCGACCTGGACGGCGCGGCCCTCGAGCTCCGGGTGGGTGACATCGACGCCGGAGTCGATCACGTAGACGCAGGCACCGGAGCCAGCGGCAGCTTCGTAGGTGTAGGTGGTCGAGCCGGGCTTGACGTTGGAGATGCGGCCAAGACCCCAGGGGGCGTCGGTCTGGGTGACCTGGAGGCTCATCTCGCCGTCCTGCTCGATGTAAGCGACATTGGGGTTCGCGCGGAGGGAGGCGATGTCAGACTCGTCGAGGCGGGCGGAGAAGGCGCCGATGTGGTCGAAGCGCTCTTCGGCGTCGGCGACGATGCTGTTGATGCACGAGGAGATCTGGGCACCGACGGCGGCGATGCCGAATTCGGAGGGAGCCGCGGCAGGCGCCGGGGTCTTGAGGCGGACAATGTACTTGCCGCCATCGCCGACGGGCTTGCGAGCCATGATCAGAGGCGCGGCAGCATCGTGGACGGGGGCAGCGAGGGCCAGCGGAAGCAGGCTGAGGAGAACGGCGGAACGCATCGTAAGAGAAGAGGTGGCGAAGTCGGTGAAAATGACAGTGGTGGAAAGACCGTGGTGTCTATACTTCTTACAAAGAAGACAGACGTTGGATAGAATTGTGGTGTAGAGACCGTGGGGTTGCGTTGGTGCGAGCTGCTCTGCGATGTGCTGCTGCTGCTGAGGCTCTAGAGCAGGACCACCACCGCGCCAGGGGCGAATCCGGCGCTTTATACGATGCCGACTACCCTAGGGCACCTTAGGCAGGCACGCGATTTTAGCCGCATGCAAAGGCCGCGCACATTAGTCGAGACTGCAGCTGAAGGAGCCCTGGATGTGCCTGCATGACGGGTCATCTTAAGTTTGCCCCCTGTCGAAACCGGGCGTGGTGGAGAGGAGGGTGGAGAAGAGGGTGGAGATGTGCGATGCCAATACGACAGCCATAATAAGTACAGAGGCGCCGCTTGGCAGGCACAGTCCGCTCTGATACGCTGCCCGGTGACGCTAGGCCCAGCATCGCTAGCTGCTGCTTCCGGGGCGGGCTGGATCATCCCACTGCCGAGTACCTCCAGGTACCCGAGTACCTCACACCCTAGGGCACCCAACGCTTCAGGGGCTCGACGCGCTCGCCTCTATTTGATACATGTCCAACATCAGCCTCTTCCCCAGTACACTAACATGCACTGCACAAAGACTCTTCTTCGCAGTTCAGCTGAGGATCATACACATCCATGCTCTTGACACCTGTCTTCCTCGCTCCGACCTGTCAACTCTCATGGCTCCGTGGCAGGCTTCGCGTGCACATGCTTCCCCAGATTGCAAGGTCTGGCCGTGTCCACCCTGGCCGACACCATGATCCTGGCATCTTGTCTACCCTAGGGTAATTGTTACCGATCAACCTTCCCATTTGCCGCATCGAGGCGATGTGCGGTACTTCTGAGACTGCAACAACCCCACCGGCATTTGGGCATGATTTACATCGACTTCCTTGGACACATGAGGACCTGCCTTTAGGTACATAGTCTCGTCTTCGGGCGCCTTGCAGGGCCACGCCTCGGGTTTCAGATGTCTGCTGCGACTACTTACCTGCCGAATCCAGCTCACGTGGCCGCCCGCAGAGGATGCATCGCGAGCAGGACGAGAGGCGCAAGGTCGGCGAGCTTGAATCCGCCCCGTGACAGCACGCTTACGCGGTATGCAGCAGGTACGCGCGCAGGCAATGGCTGGGCTGCATTGCACCATGGTGACGTGGTGTTGCGTCGTGGCATGGCTTACGCCCTTTCCAAGCCGACACCAAAAAAAGCAACATTGGCAAAGCAGAGCCGCAGAACTCTGTTAAAGTACCTTATACCTTAAGGTACGCGCTATCGTAGCGCGCCCACGTTGGACGGTTGATCGGCACCAGGCCACAAAGCCGAAGCGAAAGTCAACTTTCCCAGCCCAAATTAGATTATCGCCGCTTAACGGTCAGTTTCCATTGTTTTGGTTAGCGTCCCTTTCTCGGCGTCGACTGATGCCAGCACGCGATTTTGATTCTTCTGGCCGGATATCACCACAGCAGGCACATCAACACTGCACGGATGACACGAAGCCTGGTGCTCTGTTCCCAGGTGGAAGGTCCTTGTTCAAACGGGAAGGAATTCGGCTATGCCACAGAACCAGCCGAGGCTTTCCTGCCAGGGCCTTGTTTCGCAACGTCATCCTGGGTTCTTCCTTGCTTCTTTCTTGGTAGGAGACAGAAAAACTGCAACGTCGATCCTCTCCGCCGGTGACATTGAACCGCCTCAACCCAGGGATGTTTAACGGTCCCGGCATAATCGCAGCCTCCTCCTTCATAGTAGATCCACACTGCCTGGCCCGTTTTCTGTCTCATCTGAGACATTCGCCGCGGAATTATTCCCGGATCGTGCCGAGACATTTTGTTTGGGAATGCGTACTGCAGGTTCGCACAGTCCATGTTGAATCTTAAGTTTCCACGTGCCCCCACTACGAGACAGCGCGCGCATTTCTATTAAGGCTCAACATGAATGCTTTTCTTGTCAATTCTCGTGAGTAGAAGCACCGTCTCCCCATCTGCGACGATGTGGGTAATGACGTAGGAACGTGCAAATGCACCCGATATACCTACGTCCCGGAACTCCCTGCCCACGGACGAGCCACCTATGCACCTACACGTGCGCAGAGCACTCGACATGTGCACCTCATTCTTGAAAGAACAAATGTCTGTTCGGGATGGTTCACGATGTCTTAGCGTGTGTGGCAGTCCCCCGGATTTCAACGTTGAATATGATGCGGCACCAGACATGGTTGGTGGATCGCCAAGGATGGGCTTGCTAGCCTGCCTCAGCTCTGTTCACAGGGAAGGAGGTCCATCAACGATCCGACGACACGGCGCGGAGCAGGCAATATCGGCGATTGGCAGCAAAGGGTAGTGGCCACACGTTGTGGATTTGGTAGACGATCATGCTTGGTTCACCAACCAGCTGTCTAATGTCTAACTGATGTTGGCGGGAGGCATGCGGGCCGCTGCCAACTCGAATGCCCCGGCTGAGAGAACCCACTGAGCGGATATGCTTTCGAGGGTTGGAGAGCCGCACCATGATATTATTGATGTTTTGGCATGTCATGGGTTTCCTCCTGGACTCTGACAAAGGCTCTTCTCATAGAGAAGATGTATATGTCATGACCAACGAGCCGTCTAGAATTGACACAAAAACTCGCTGATTACAACACTGCGGCACATCTTTGAAGCTGTAAGCAGCAGACGATTGTCGGGTATGATACTAATGGCGATAGTCATCTTGTATAATGCAGCAAAACACACCGACACAATGCCCGGCGCGCAACCTGGGCCGAATGACCGCCGCCCGTACGCCGGCTGCAGAACTCCAGCACCTTGTGTGTGAATGTTATTCCTTTACAACAGAGGTTTCAGACATATCAGCGGCCATCTGATACCACACAAGTTGCAAACGATATTTGCCGGCACCATGCAGCTCCCCGGCATACCTGGAACTGGCCAGAACCAAGAAGTGGCCGGGAGCCGGTACCACACTCGGACGTTGTGATACGCAGCGGCATAGATTTGACAAGAAGTTTCAAACAGTCCACTTATAGAAGTCTACGCCTGTGAAAGTGGCCATTTCGAATGGGTAGTCCCATTCGCCGTCAAGCAGTCCCGTGCTCGAGCTTTGATGTTGCCATCTCTCTTCAGGTGTTTGTACGAAGAAAATCACTGGTGTCAACCACGCATACCTGCAGCTTGCAAACAAGGGCACACAATCTGCCAAACCATCTGGCGGGTCTCGCAGAGAATCGCCATTGCACCCAGAGGCAGCCAGCTGACGTGGCGTGGCAGAAACGGTTCAATGGTAACTGCAGCAACGTGATCCGCAGTGAAAGGCAGTGGGATCTTCGTAGTGAGCGACCTCGTTGTATTAAAGCTTCCTCATGTTGTGCAGCCTGACTTTCTCGGTTGTGTACTCAACGGAACTGCCTATGCCAGGATTTCTCGTCGCTTCTCCCCATTCTGAATCCCTTCGAGCACCCACCGCACCTTCGCAACCATGGGCAAGAACAAGCGAGCCGGATCCGACCTGGCGAACGGTGTCACGATGCCTGCCGCGGACGGACTCGGCAACCAGGCCACCCTGTCCAAGATCGACAAGCTCCGCGAGCTTAACGTTGGAGCAATCATCCCATTGCCTCAAGTACGTACTGCCTGACTTTGTCCCCATCGCGACTTTAGAATGACCGCGTTGACACTCCTGACCAGCTCATCGTCGTTGGGGACCAGTCTTCAGGCAAGAGCTCCGTGCTCGAAGGTCTGACGGGCTTCTCCTTTCCTCGCGCTGCTGGTCTTTGCACTCGATATGCCACTCAGATCACCTGCCGCCGCGAGGACCACGAAAGCGTCTCCATCACCATCATCCCCCGCCCGCAGGCCGACGAGGCCTTGAAGGAGAAACTCCGCGGCTTCCAGCGCTCCGCCACCAAGCTTGACAACAATGAGCTTGCCAAGGTATTTGAGGACGCGAACAAGGCGATGGGGATCCGCATGGGCACCGCGGGTGAGGCTGCTATTGGCGGCGCCTTCAGCGAAGACATTCTCAAGATTGAGATCTGTGGCCCAGCTGTAGGCTCAACATCTCCAGAGTAGTTCGTCTGGTCAAGTCTGGTGCTGATCACTTGTCATTCACAGCAATCTCACCTCACAGTCATCGACGTTCCAGGTATCTTCCGCAACGCAACTCCAGGTAGGTAGTTCCACACCATCAGAGAGCAGAGGATATCAGCTGAGCTTTGGTCCTATCCAGGTCTGACCACGGACAATGACGTCCAACTCGTTCGCAATATGGTTAAATCGTACATGAGCAACACCCGCACAGTGTGAGTGGTATTTCATCCGATATTGCGAGAGGGTTACTGATCAGATGAAAGGATCCTGGCTGTAATGCCTTGCAACGTTGACATCGCAACCCAAGAGATCATAAAGTTGGCCGAGGCGGCTGATCCGAACGGCCTTCGAACTATGGGAGTCCTGACAAAGCCTGACCTTGCCACGGAGAAGGCGACCCAGAATGCCGTCATCGATCTGCTTCTCGGAAAGCGCAGCAATCTGAATCTCGGCTACTGCGCGGTCAAAAACCGTAGTGCGGACGACAACGACTCGACCATGGCCGAACGTCGCTCCTCGGAGCAAGTCTTCTTCTCCGCCCCGGAGTGGTCAGGCGTGGTTGACAGATGCGGTGTTCCATCTCTACAGCACAGACTGCGAGAGCTCCTGATGCAGATCTCCAAGCGGGAGTTCCCGAACGTAAAGGTCGAGATCGAGCGCAAGCTAAAAGCATGCGAAACAGCCCTTGAAGCCATGGGTCTGTCCCGAGGTGACGAAAGCTCACAAAGGCTGTTCCTGGGCAGAGCTGCTTCCCGCTTTCAGAGAATTGCTGAATGCGCAGTCAGTGGTCAGTACATCGCAGACCCGTTGTTCAAGAGGATTTCTACACTCAAGCTTGCGACAAGGATGATGGAGCTCAACGAGGACTTCGCCAACGATTTCTGGAAGCGTGGCCACAAGTTCCAGCTCGGCTCTGACGGTGTTGAACGGGAAGAAAAGCCTTTCATCTCCCAGTCGTCTCCGGAGCTGTGCGGCGACATCAATCTGACCAAGTATGGCGCAATCGAGGACATCATTGAGACCGAGGAGTACACTTGTCCCCTCCCATTGAGAATGCCTCTCTTGGCACACGTACAGGACCTGTACAGGCTAAATCGTGGCCCTGAGATTGGAACGGTAAGCTTCATCGTAGTCGTCCTTTATCATCTGGCCCGCTTTCACAAGACATGGGCTAACGCAAGGGCAAAAGTTCGGTGGCACCATTCTTGGTATGGTATTTGAGGAGCAATCTGAGAAATGGGATGCTCTCGTGCTCACTCACGTGAGCAAGTCGATCGTGCTTGTCCATGACTTCATCGAGGACTTGCTGTCCGAGCTGTGCCAAGATGAGCAGGTTCATGAGCAGTTGTGGGAGCTGCTACTCATTGACAAGCTTCGAAGCGCCTACCGCCGCGCCATGGACCATGCACGCTTTCTATTGACAGTTGAGCGTGGTGGACGACCTACAACCTTCAACCACTACTTCAACACAACTCTTCAGAAGAAGCGGGCAGAGCGTCTGGCGGCTGGAATTGAGGAGATCGAGCCGGTGGACGCTCCCTTTCCAAAAGGTTCAACCAAGTACTTCACGGTCGAGTCTGTCAAGAATCATTTCGTGCCGAAAGACAACTCTGAGCAGGTTTGTACCGACATTGTTGACACCCTGGACAGCTCCTACAAAGTCGCGAGGAAGCGGTTTGTCGACACCATCTGCCAGCAGGCCATCAATCACTACCTTCTTGACCGGGAGGACAGCCCGCTGAAGATTTTGTGCCCCGAGCTTGTGATGGGTCTCACCGCGAAGCAGTTGGATCAGATTGCGGGCGAGGACAGCTCCTCTCGCCGCCAGCGCGATATCCTTACTCGGCAGCGCGACGGTCTGCAGGCTGCCAAGAAGGTCCTTCGGGAGTGATGCCGTTATGTTGTTTTAGGAGATCCGGGAAGAGTTGAGAGGTCTTGGCGAGTGATGAGAAGAGTGTCTGGGTCCAGGATATCTGATATTACCGAGATGGCTTTAGATTGGTCGAGTTCCATCCGCGAGGTAATTATTGGAGAAGCTTTTGTTTGACTGTAGAATAGATTTTGTACTCTGTGACTTGAAGAATTGATATTCGCAGAATCATTTCCCGAGTCTGTCGCAATCGTCACTGAACGTGTTCAATCGTCCAATTAGCAAGCCCCGGCAGACTGGCGAAAGGAGGAAGGTGCTTCTCTGTACCGAAGACTTCAATGCCATGTATTGGATCGAATGATTGTCGCCGTGGTGCCATAGGAGCAAAAGTCATGACCGCCTGGCACACGACAGACTTCAGTGCAGAGTGACACCATGGATATATGCACTTGAAGATTGTAGTGCTTCGCACAACTTCTATGTGTTTGAGATATGTACAGTCAAAGCTCATGCTCCCTCGGAGCTGCTATCAAACACCCACGAAACCACGCTTCGAAGCAACGGAACCCGTGCTGAAGAAGTGATCCCGCCCCATCCCTGGCCTTACAGCCACAACACCAAGGACAAGCAAGTAAATATATGAACAAGAAACGTATCCCCGCACACCGTACCACGACAAAAGTCCCTCTTCTCGAACCAAAAGGAAGAATCAAGAACTTGACCGCTCAGCAGGTGTTGAGCATGGTGGTCAGCGCGTTCTTCTCGGCGCTGGTGATGGTCAGGGCCCAGTACGACTTGACGGCGACCCAGCTCTTGGCGTAGGTGCAGTGGAAGCTGGTCACGCTGGGCTTCCAGACGTCCGGGCTCTTGTCGCTCTTGGCCTGGTTCACGCTGTCGGTGACGGCCCAGAGCTGCGGGCGGGTCAGGTCGTTGGCAAAGTCCTGGCGCTTGGCGGTCGTCCAGTCTTTGGCGCCCGACTGTTTCGCGTCACATGATGTGTTAGTCATATGCAAAACAGAAGTTGATGAATTCCCAAACATCAAGGAGCGAGAAGGGAGGAAGGAAGGGGGGGTAGAGAGTGGAAGGGAACAGGACGTACCACCCAGGCGTTCTTCAGGGGCACCATGTGGTCAATGTCGATGTCCGAGGCGGCGGTCCAGGTGGCGCCGTCGTACGGGCTCTTCCACGAGCCCGAGGTGGGCTGGCAGGTGGAGCTGACGACGACGTTGGTGCCGTCGCGCTTGAGGACGGTCTGGCGCGTGTTGCAGCTGCCCGACGAGATCCAGTGCGGGAACAGATCGCGCTTGTACGTGCCGTCGTCGACGTATGTCTTGACGGTCAGCGCGGCGAGCTGCGACTTGGCAGTCGCGGTGGAGGGGATGCCGGTCTGTGTGTGTGCTGGTGTGTCAGTTGGATGCTGTTGGGGGGAGGGGACAATCTTGTGGTACTCACGGGAGCGCGCTCCTGGAGGTCCTGGATAGGAGCGGCGAACACGGTCGTACAAGCCGACAGGAGGCTGAGGAGGAGGACGTTGGTCTTCATCTTGACGGTTGGAGTTGGTGTTGTTCTGTGTTGACCTGAACACGAAGCGATATCCTGATCGAGCTGTTGGGGACTGGTGATGACTGGTGATCCGGCACTGCCTGGTCAAGATCCAGATCCAGAGAGTTGTTGAAGGGGGGCGAACTGATGCTTCTTATGCTTCAAACTTGAGATGTTGAAGCCTCCAACTTGAGCGAGTTGCGGTACCTCACGGAACAGTTCCCAAGTACTGAAACTATCAAATTTCCGGAGACCGGCGGAAGCCCTGGAGAATCTGGATGAGATCTAGCCCACGTTGTCGTGCGTCTGGTGAGAACTGGGTGTGGTCGTCTAATCGATGTCACCTCGCAGAGGGTGGAGGTGCTACTAATACCATTTCTGGCTGCCCTGCTTCGAGTGCGGAGAAAGACATGCAGCTAGTCCTCGACCCTTGCAGTGGCTTCCGAGACAGATAGGTAAGCGAGACAAGGTCAGGAGGATGTCAAGACAGCGCTTGCAGCTTCCGCTCTGCCTTGTCTGGGACCTGAGTGGGAATCTGGCTGATGGCGATCTCGCGGTTGCAGCCTGTGAGTTGCCGAGTTGGTCCTTGGGCTCTAGCGCTTGTGCAGCAGCTGTGGCAGATGAACTGCCGATCCAGGAGTTAGTGGCTCTGGGCGTGCTGCGGCGACCCTCCTTGACCAACAAGTTGTCTCGTCGGTTTCCCGTATCATTGCGGATTGTTCCGGTCAGAGGTCAAACTCAAAGTGCACGTGGGGGACCTTGTTATCGACGCTCCGGCATGGACATCCAGGGTATTCTTGAGAACCCTGGCAGTACTCCGCGGACATGTGGTCTAGTGCCTGCGTATGCGATCTCGGCGGTCAGGGATCCAACACTGAGGGAAACACGATAGCCGCTGCCGACTTTAGGCATGGCATCAGACGCAGGTACAATCGGTGTTTACTGGTCTCGGGCCAGATTGCACTGGTTGCCTCCTTGCATTTCCAGGAACATCCAAGCAAGCCGTGTTGCGAATCAGGGAGTGCTAGTAGAAGAGAGGCCGCTGAACTCGCGACATCCGTAATCTGCCACAGAAAGTCGACCACCAGTAGGAAGGGAATCCCGATGGCAATCTCGGCACTTGTGGTCGCACATTGACTCAGCTATCAGCCAGGGCGGGCGGGGCACCGGGGACTGGAGGACCCTTCCAAGACAACCCCAGACATCGGCATAGAGCCAGATCCAGGCAGCACGTGCTGTCACTTGAGCGATACGCTGGCGAGGGCTGTGGGTTGTGCCCGAGACCCCTGGACCGATTGCGGTGCATGGCGGAATGGGCGTCGCTGAGAGGCCAGAGAGCCAGCCAAGGCCCCAAGGGAGCCAGCTCTACCTGCCTGTTCAGGCAGGTGTCCCCGCCTGATCAGCCAGTCCGGGGGTCTCGGCAGAGGGCACTGATGATACTGCTTGGCGCCGAACTATAACAAAAACACCACAGTGGGGGAGACGGAGAGGGGGATGGCACAGCAGTCCGGTGTCTGCTCCGTGGCCCTCCTCTGGACGAGACCTCGTGCTGACGATAGCCAGCATGGGGTCCGCTGGAAGGAGCACAGGACCCCGGCTCTGTCCAGCTGACAGCTGCGGCATATTGATGCTGGCCTGCCGTTTCATGTTTCATTCCTACCGGTCCCCGCGTCTGCTTGTGGAAGGAGGTTTCTCTTGACACTTGATGTCTTACCTTCACGGGCAGTCACATGTGTGAAGCCCAGCTTCTGGCCCGCCTCTCGACGGCTCCAATGGATAGCACGGGCTCGGGCGCACGGAGGATATCGTCATGTCCCGAACATGACAGGTCTTGTGTGCATCTCTTGGCGTGGGGAGGCCGCTGGTAATCGAGTCTGCTCCTGTGGTCGTTGCCAAGGGTCATCCTCACCTCCTCGTCCCTACCGTGAGCTTTCCAGTCAAGCTGCTCATTGCCATTACCATTGTGACTTCCGTTACGTATCCGCGACATGGTAGCAGTGTGCCACGAGTGGCTGTTCTTGGCGCCTGCAGACGACGAAGATCATGATCGAGAGCACGCTTCCACACTGTCTCGCAGACGCGCGATCATCTGTTGCACAACTACGCCAAGCTCGTTCCGCTCACCGAGGCGAGAGGAGCACACCTCGTCTCGAACGCCAATTCCGGAAACAAGTCAAGCCAATTGCGAATCGCCATGTCTTCATCTGCCGGCCTCCCGTCTGTGCTTCGGGGATTTTCACAGGGGGTGGTCCAGGGACAGTGGCGAATTAGCGAGCTCTCTCGAAAACGTGGGTTGGATCTCGCGTCAGCGTCTACTCTGCGCAAACAAGGATGACCCTCCAGGAACTTTTAGCCAGCAGATGCCACGCGCAAGTTTGAAAAAGAAGAGAAAATGAATGACCGGCTCTTGCTGTTCGTGCACCCGGCGGTTGCAGTCCAGCAGCATTCGATTGCGGAAACCCTTTCGTTGGGAGCTGAACCATCAACAACCCTAGCAAAATGTTCACGACTTCTCCTCTGCGGTTTGCGAGAACAGGACCGTCATCTCATCCTCTACTGGTTTTGGAATTATCTATCCACTTATAGGTGGCCATCAGTTCAAGAACTTATCCTGCACTCGGCCGCATTCTGTGCCATGGCCAAGGTTCAGTAACAGGTATACAACTCGTAGCCTGCCACATCTGGCGTTCTCACGCAGTTTTCAACCATCATGACCTGGACAGTGCCTACAGCCTTGACATATCACGAGCCCGTGAGCTCAAATCCCGGAGTCATCCTGCTCTGCACCCTGGTTCTTGTTGAACAGCGTGTAGTGTGCAGCCCAGTTCGTACAGGTCTCCGAGAAGTGCGGCACGGCGCCGGATTTCTTAAACATCTCACCAAGCTCGTTCGGAGACTCGATGAACTGCAGGGCAAGCCCGCCGCTCGCGTGCCATGCAATCTGCCACAAACCATTAGTACGGCGACCGATAACCACACAAGAGCGAAATGACTATCAACAAGCAACTTACATGACAATGCATGAGCCAGACTCCGGGGTTGTTGACTGCAAGACGCGCGTTAGTGTCAGGGACAAAGACCTGCTCGTGAGGGGGCGAGAGCTTACTCTGGAACGCAACGAGAAGGTACCCGTTGACCGGCAGGAGCGCGACGTCACGCCGCGCCGGGTTCACGAACGTTTCCTCCGAGATCTCGACGGTGCCATTGAACTCGGAGTCGCTCTGCGCGAGGATGACAAAGTCGTGGCCGTGGATGTGCATCGGGTGCGCGACGGGGGCCTGCGTCTTGTAGATCTTGCGCGTCGAGTTGTCGATCGACTCCTGGAACTTGCCCTCGATGAGCCAGTACACCCAGCTGTCCCGGGGGTACTCGAGGTACACGGGCTCGTAGCCCGTCGGGAACTTGGGCCGCCGCCAGGCCTTGTCGTACGCGACCTTGACGAGGCTCAGGCTCGGCTGGGACCAGTCAAGGTACAGCGACGAGTCCTTGAGCACCCACTTGTGCAGGGCCGAGTTCTGCACCTCCTCGTTCGGGAAGCCGACCAGGTGCACCTTGAAGGACTCGTTCTGATAGTTGGCGTTGGCGGGCGGCGTGACGTTCCGCGGCACGATGGGGTGGAGGTCCTGGCGCTTCTCATCCTCACAGCCGTAGCAGACGTGCCGCTCATCCACAGGCGGCGTGTGCGGGATCATGGTGGACGCCGGGTCGTACCGGATGATGCCCAGGTTGGAAGGGGCGCCGCCGACGGAGCAGTCACGCGCGTGGATCCAGAAGTCTGTCTCCTTGCTCGTCTTGGTGGCGTTGGCCTCGATGATGATGTCGTAGCGCTGGCCGATGGCCACGTTGATGATGGACGCCGGGTAGGGCTTGATGGGCACAAAGTCGGCGGCGATGACCATGAAGTTGTGGTTGTCGATCCAAAAAGTCGTGTGGGTAGACGTCGCCGTGTTGACGAGGCTCATCTTGTACGTCTTGCCTGCGGTGAAGTTGAAGGACTCGCGGTGCGACCCGCCAACGCAGTTGGGATCGCACGACTTGCACGATGAGCAGCAGTGGTACTTTCCCTTGCCATTCATCAACATGCTGTCTGG
Organism: Microdochium bolleyi; assembly: GCA_001566295.1. Lineage (NCBI taxonomy): Eukaryota > Fungi > Ascomycota > Sordariomycetes > Xylariales > Microdochiaceae > Microdochium > Microdochium bolleyi. The sequence continues at coordinate 3,804,259 of KQ964247.1, read as the reverse complement.
TTTGGGCGGACGGCCTGTGATTCATCATGATGGCGTTAGCCCTCATGGACACGAAAATGGTAACTCCCCGAGCACTTCTTTGCTTTCTCACATACCCATGTATTCCAGCTGCACCTGAGAGAACGCCGTCTTGTGGAAGTTGTCGGTAAGAAGAACAGGGCCAAGATCTTCGTCAAAGTTCATGCTTGAGGGCCCATTGATCTTGAGCGCACCGACCAAGCCATCCGCATCTAGACATGTCATCAGTACTGGGTCTTGCGTCATGCACACTCTCTCTTGACTGCAGGCTACCAGACTCACATTGAAGACTAAAGTGACCTATGATCGAAAGATGTTAGCGGGCCTCGTCTTTCTTTTGAGTCTCTGTGCATACGTACTGTGGTACCACGAGACACCATACTGTTCGGCTTTCCAGACATACGTGAACGATTCACCTGGCTGTTCTTGGGTTTAGCATGGCTTCCCCAAGGCCATAAAGCTACGGCGTGACACTCACAGGGGTGGGACATTCTGTGACCCCAGAGACACCATCCATCCAGTTGGTATTGAGCTGCCGGATACCGTGCCAATGGATGGAGGTACCGTTCAGGTTTTCCAGGCTGTTCTTCACAGTAATTCCTGTTTTTAAGAGGATTAGCAATCCTGAATAGCGGGGGGTACAAATAACGACTCACTAAATGTATCACCCCAGTTACCCTCCAGAGTCGGACCGGGGTATGTGCCGTTGAACAGCATCCGAGGAACACGATAGCCATCGGGGGCGATCGTGGTGTTTGTTACTTCTAGGTAAAACTGCCGCGAGGTCAACTAAAAACATCTTGTACCGTGAAGAGAATGGTCAAGAACGTTGACTTACGTCTCGAATCACACCCTCGGGCGCCTTCTTCTCGTAGTCAGTTTTTATGTCAAATCCATCTGTCCAGCAGTTGCGGTTGCTGGGCGTATTGCAGGAGCCGGCAGGGCTCTCGACGCTGCTGGATACACTTTTCACAGCACCTGAGCCGTGTATCTTGGGTGTGAGCTTGGTTTGATCCTGAAACTCGAAAGAGAGTAGGAGAAACTCAACAAGTCTTTTGAAAAAGCCCATGTTGGGTTTCGATGTTATGGATAATGTGAGCGTAAGTCTGGAGTGAATGGAGAGAACAAGGAGCAGTAATGCGCGGTCGAGAACATATATTGAAGGCCAATAAAGCAAGCCCAGTGTCCGAGTTGAAGCACATGGATGCACCACTGAGGTTCCCAAAAAGTGCTCCGTCCGCCATCATCCCGATGCGGGACATGCCGCGTTCCCCAGAGGCGGCCCGTTCCTCCACAGACACTGTGTCTCAAACTATTGGGTGCCCGATGGGGTTCATGGGCCGGCTCTGCGGCCAATCCAATCTTTGCCCGGAACTCTAATCACCGGCAATTCCTACAAACGGTGACTGATTGTTGGAAACAGAACTCTCTGGGATTCAGCTGAGGTCTTACCATCCCCAACTCAAGCTTTCTAGTTGGCTCGAACCTCAGCGTGGCTGAGAAAGGAACTCGCCACGTTGGCCGCATGCATGGGATTCTATGTTGCCTCGTGAGGTGTCTTAGACATACGGGCTCGTGGAAATCTAGTTCTCCCATAGACTGTGGAGACGAGACTTTCAGGGTCGTACTTGCATGTTGGGCCAAAGCGAGTTGTGTCTCTTGACTAGTACTATGAAGAGATAAAGAACTTTGAGTCTCATACCACTTCGTCAGCGCAGTGTTCAGCCACATTCTCAATGTAAAAACTTTTGCATGTCCTAATAGGTTCTTTCTCCGAGACCTAGAGATCCCTGGCATGAAGTATACGAGAACGACGTAGACACGGCCCAGAAAGCAAAGGCATGAACAGCACACTGATCCTGATCTGTGTCGGATGCATCAAGATGGCCAAGGATCACAGTGACACGCCAAATTCTGGGGTCAGGAGCTTCGAGCACCAAGGGTAGTACAGTTTAATGGCAAGAGCACACCAGAAGTCCGGTTCCACTGAATGAATGTCACACTTGAGCGAGATATAAAACCTCCAAGAGTCTCTGCTCATGAATGACGCTTCCTTGAGTCCATCATCGCACAATCGACCAATTTCAACATGTCTGCCCCAGCCGATCCCCTGAACTTCATCCCTGCGGATGTGTTTTACTCCAGCGTGCCCGACTTCGACAAGCCCGGCGCCGTGTTAGATGTTCAATCCTCCAAGTCCACGGAGAAGACCGACCCCCTCCGCTATGCGGCCCACGTGTCCCTCGCTGGCGCCTCCAGCACGGACAAGGCGTCGCATGTGCTGGTCCAGTTTGTCACGCCCGAGATCTGGCGTATTCGATACAATCCCAAGTTCCAGAATGTCACCGACTACCCCGACGCCAACTCGTGAGCACACCTAGGAGTTTGTCCGCTTATTTCAACGTCGCTCACACAATTTTAGGCGCACGATTGTGATGAACAGTTTTGGAGATCTCGTGGACGAACTCCAGCAAGAGAACCGAGATGCGCTAGCGTGGAACTCCCGCAAGGCAAGCGCAGATTGGTTCTGGAAGACGACCTTTGAGAAGCTGTCGGATTCTCACTGGGTCCTCACTGTTCGTTCTCCTGCGACCTGGCTGCTCGCCATGACACGGAACACTGACACATATTGTAGGCCGTTGAGTTCGAGAACGCACAGGCTCAGGGTCAAGCGGCTACCAAGCTGCACATCTTCGCCAATCCGTTCCGCATCCTCGTAAGTGCAGCCCGTTATGCAGAAACAGCAGGTATGGTAAGGCTCACTATCATCAGGCTACGAGAGTCTTGGAGCCAAGTCCTTCGGCCACCTTCCAGGATGGCGTCGGCGTTGCTGCACTGGCAGCTTCCGAGCAGATTATCTGGCAGACGACGGAGCAGGCTTTTGTGCAGAAACAGAACCCTAGCATTGGAGTGATCAACAACGTCGTACTCAACATCGAAAAGCCAGCGCCGGCCCAGTACCTCGGCTTCGGCGAGCAGGGTGGCCAGACTGTCCTCAAGAAGCCCACCTACATGAACTTCTTCTGTGAGCATTTTCAGCCCAGCCGGAATGCCAGCGCGAGTACTGATATTGAATAGGCTACGACAATTTCAACTACACTAAGGTGTACGGACAGGGGGCTCTGGATCCGCGAGAGCCACTGTACCACTCGACTCCTTTCTACCTCGAGATGAACGGCACCCCGGGTTACAAGAACGTCACGGGCTTGATGGTGGACAATTACTCGCAGGTCGCTGTTGATCTTGGCAAGAACAACGCCAGCACCATCGGAGTTGCAACGCGCTTTGGCACTTTCGACGCCTATGTCATGACTGCCAAGGATGTGCCGAGAATGATCTGGTTGGTGCCCAGACGAGGATTATGATGCTGAACCCTCTTCTGACTCGTCTCCTTAGGCAATACACCTCGCTTGTGGGACGCCCGAAGCTCAAGCCGCGCTTCATTCTTGGGCATCATCAAGGCTGTGAGTAATGCTGTTATACCTCAAAAAGCCTCAAACTGACACTTCTACAGGTTACGGCTACGATTCCGACGCCACTGTCAATGGTATCGTGGATGGGTATCGCCGGTCGCAGATTCCACTTGATGGCATGCATCTTGACGTGGACTTCCAGGTAGGCATAAAGCGTTCACATGCTTGACCAGAGCCAGTGACTAACGCGTCCCAGGACCGATACCGCACATTCACCACGAATGGAATCAACTGGCCTGATGTTAAAGGCTTCTTACAGGGCTTGAAAGCCCGCGGCGTCAAGAGCTGCACAAACATCACTCCCATTCTCACCTTCCGCGAGTCTGATAACGACCAGTACGCGAGCCTGCGTGCCTTTTGGGACCAGAACGACAAGCTGAACCACGCAAGCAAGTAAGTCGCCAGAGCTGTCTATAGTGCAAGGTCTGGAACGTCACTAATGATCATGCCCCAGTCTTCTCGTGGCAGATCAACGCTACGAAGACGGCCAACTTAGTGACTTCCCAAACAGAGGCTGCATGAGATACGATGTGGGTGTGAGTGGGCAAGTAGCCACACCGGCATATACGAATCCGAACGCACTTGCACAGCGGCTTTCCTTTGCGGACTATCCGGGCGCACCAATTTACAGGGACGAATACGTATTCATTGAGCCGGACAAGAATAAACCCCAAGGCAACTACAACAGCGGCTACCCTTTCCACGGGGGTGTCAGCTATGGCGAAAATCTTGGGACTGTGAGTCTGAGCTTGAATGATGAAAACAGTGATATCAAGTGGCTGACGTGAATAGGTTGGCTACTATCCGGATCTGAACCGGGCGGTGGCTCGTGAGACTTGGGGCAAACAGTACCAAGAGCTGTTCGACAACGGCCTCGAGTTTGTGTGGCAAGATATGACCACGCCCGCCGCAGGCTTCTGCTATGGCGACATGCTGGGGTGCGTGCAATTTCAGAGTGACCTCTTGCTTAGGTGTATGCTGACACTTGCCTGCTCAGGTTCCCCTCGCGCCTCCTGATGAGCGACGATACATACAAACAAGACCCCAAGGTCAAGCCTCCCACCAAGACGGCTATCGAGCTGTGGGCACTGTACTCGTACAATCTGCACAAGGCAACGTACCACGGCCTCAATAAGCTCAAGGGCCGCGAGACGAAGCGCAACTTCATTATCGGCCGCGGCAGCCAGACGGGCATGCACCGCTACGCCGGGCTGTGGACCGGCGATAACGGAAGCTCGTGGGACTTCTGGCGCATCTCGGTCGCCCAAGTCCTCGCGCTGGGCTACAGCGGCCTCACCATCGCAGGCGTCGACATGGGCGGCTTCACGTACGACCCGAACTCCAGCCTTCCCGCGCCGCGCTGGTGGGACCCCGAGCTGCTGATACGCTGGTACTCGGGCGCATTCCTGCTGCCGTGGTACCGCAACCATTACAACCAACATTTCGACACCAAGGTGTTCCAGGTTAGTTTTGATGTCAGGTGTTCTCGAAGTTGCGACTAATTCTTTCGACCCAAACAGGAACCATGGCAGTACACCTATGCAATTGACAAGTACCGCAGTCTCATCCCTGACGACCTCATCAACCTTTACCAGTCTGTGGAGCCGATCTGCAAGTACTACGTACAGCTGCGGTACTCTCTGATGCAGGTGCTGTATGACACCATGTTTGCCAACCTGATCAATGGTCTGCCCATCGCCCGTGCCATGGTAAGTCTCCGGAGCCCTTGTTTCAGTTGAAAAAGTGCAGAGTTTTCAGCAAAGTTAGCATGGAAGGCAAATAGTCGCCTCTCCACCCTCTTCTTTCACTACGCAACGCGTACTGATACGTGCTTGATGAAAAACAACAGCTCATCACCGACCCGGATGACACGACCTTGTTCAACTCCAACAACGACTTCACCGACTCGCAATACCTGCTCGGGCACAACATCCTCGTCTGCCCCGTGGTGAACCCGGGCGTCAGCACGCGCGACGTGTACCTCCCCGGCACTGAGGGCCTATGGTTCCCCTCGAACCTGCGTGTCAACATGGTCGGTTACGGGCCCGACCCGCTGGGCATCAAGCACGCCTCGGCGCTGGCGGCGCCCGTGGCGGCGGGGACCACCATTAGCTACGGCTGTGGCATCCCCGATGCCATCAACAACCCGGCGCAGGTTGCGTTCGTCACACCGGTGTATATTCGTGGTGGTGAGTGCTGGAATCAAATTTCTTTTTTATTAAATATGCTGAACACTCTCGGGTAAATACCACCGACACTTGGAGCACAACATACTAATTCGCTGCCATGAACAACAGGCGCCATTATCCCGCAACTCGAGGTTCGGCAGTCCATCGACGAGGGCAACTTGAACCCTCCAACAATCCACGTCTACCCAGGCACCGCCAGGACTGTAAGTGACATCCAGAAAAGAAGAACACGGCGAATCACCCAAGACCATGAGAGCCGCGCTAACCATATTTATTCCCCCTTTAGGCATATTCCATGTTTCTGGACGATGGGGTCAGTCGTGACAGCGCGCCAGATTGGCTCCCGCAGTATGCCAACCAGAAATCTCGCAAGGGGAATGACGAGGGCAAAGCCAAGAGCAAGTACCGCGAGGTCAAGTTTGTTCAGGTAAGTTTGGTGGCTGACGAGCACTCCGGACCACCCCCTTTTGACACGGCCAACTACCTTTCCATCCGTTCTTTCATTCATGGCAGGAGCTAACACCTTCTCCTCCAGAGCTACGACGCCCACAAACGCACCGTGCGCATCTCCCACGAGTGGGACAACTTCAAGGACGCCTCCAAGACCGTCGGCGACGTCTACCAGCTGGCCATCTGGGCCGCGCCCTCCGCAACAGCGCAGGGCGCCTCCCCGACCCCGGCGTCTTTCAGTGTTACCTTCAAGGACCAGAACGACCAGGAGGTCAAGGACGGCTGGCTGCAGGCAAAGTTCGACACGACCCGCTCCGTGCTGGTCATCACGGTGCCTGTCGACAGGGTGCCCTCGGTCCCGCGCGACGGCCCCGGCTCCCCGCCGACGGGAGAGGCGTACATCGCCATTGAGATCAGCGGGATGAATTAATTAGGGAATGAGTTGTGCGTAGACTGGTGTAATGTAGTCACAAATTGACTTGAGTTGAGGTTCCCTATCAGAGCGAAATGTGCGATGAACACTATTGAGCATATTAGGCAGCAAATGCAACCCAATAGCATATACCAATCTAAATCTGCAGGCCACTTCTTTCCCATATTTTCTTAGTCTCTACTGTATCGACGTGTTTGCAATCGAGAGGACTTCCGTCAAGACTAGGGATGGGGCGGTTGCAACGGCGGAAGCTCGACGACGCGACGCGCGTTTAGGAAACTGTTCTTACAAAGGTCGATTAGTAGCGAAGTCGTCAGCATCGGATAGGGCGAATGATCATTTCCAGCTTGGTTCACGGCAGGCACAGTCCGACGGACCCGAGCCATTCAGAACAGGGTGTCCCGTCGACATGCAAGGAAGATCATTTAACAGACAATAGCGGACTGTGGCGGGAGGAACCCCAAGGTACGCAAACCCTAGCTCGAGAGTTAACAACATCACAAGGGTGAGAACATATGTAGACCATGCACGCTACTGGTGAAATTATTATACAAGAAAGAGAAAATAATTCATTAATTCGTGGAGGGTATGCTACTACTACTACTCCTGCTGCTGTTGTGGTTTGCTTCAGTTCGCATAAAATACAACCATTCATATCCTCTGCCATAGACAGAAGATCCAAGAGATGATAACATTAGAAGTCACAAGATTACGTTTCCGTCTCGCACCCCTCCCCCCTCTGCGCCAATAGCGCTAGTCCGCTATGGTGGCCCATTTCACCTGCCTGCCACGCTGTCTCTTCCATTTCGGAAGCCCAACTTCTCCACGCTCAACCTTGGAGGTTGCACATTCTGCTTTATAGCACCAATCCTGCGCTTTGTACTGATGTCCCATCAGTTGATGCCTGTCATGTGGCATTGGCAAGCCAGACGTTTCGCGTTCTTCTTGACCCTCACTTTCAACCATGGCAGCTCCTACGCTTTGAGAATGCTAGAGAAAGGATGTTGTAATAGAGAGAGAGGGGGGTATCCGTTGGTGACTGAAAGGAAAAAACACTTCGCCAGAACACCTCTTCGAGTAAAGGCATAGTCCTAGATAAGAGACGTTGGTGCCTGGATGTCCCTTATAGATCATCCGTTACGCCCCTACAACTCGTCCCTCACCGATTCGACCGTCTCCTTGACCTTCTCAGTGGCAGAAGCGACAGTCTCTTCCACGACCGAATATACGGAGCTGGCGCCCTCAGTGACTTCGCTCGCGGCACTGGCAATTGTCTCGGCCGCAACACTGACGATGCTTGAAGCCGACGCGATGCCGAAATCATAGGCTCCGGCGAGGCGGGAGTACACAGACTCAGTGAAAGTAGGCTCCTTACCGACGATGAGTTCGGAGACGAGCGAGCTGACGGCAGAGTACTGGACATCAGCGGCGCTGCTAGCAGAAAGAGCATAATCATTGGCGGCATTGGTGACCTGCGAGAGCTGCTCCCCAGCGACCTTGGTTGCTGATGCAGCGTAGTCACCAGCGGAAGATGCGTAATCGCCAACCACCTCAGCAACCTGAGAGTACTGGTCGCCCGCGGCCGCCGCGTAACCTCCCGCGGTCCCGTACAGGTTCTCATACCACGGAGTGGGCACGGGAGCACCGTAGATCTGGGAGCTGACCGCGCTTACGAGCGAGTCCCAAGACTCACCAACAGTCTCGCCTGCATTTGAAGCAAGCTGACCGGCGTCGGAGGCCACCGATGCTGCGGCCTCGCCAGCGGCAGATGCTGCTGAGGCGGCCGAAGCGCTAGCAACAGACACTGCAGAGGCTGCTGAAGCGCTTGCGAGAGATGCTGCAGAAGAGGCGGAACCCTGAATGTCGGTTGGCGTAGGGGTGGCGGTGAGACTGCTCACGGCAGTGGAAGCCGCAGACAGGAACTCGGAGTAACGTGCGTAGGCGACACCAAGACCGGCATAGTAATTGTGCTGAGCCTGCTCCCGCAGCTTCTGGGCTTGCCTCTCAGCCGCTTCGAGGTAGGTACTAGGCGATGGCTCGGCCGCACCGACAGCAATCTTGGCAGCCTCGACTTGCTCAGCTGCGGCACCTTTGGCAGACTCGTACTGCTTGTTGGCCCAGCTCAGGGAGTCGTCGAGGTTCTGTTGAGCAATGCTCTGCACACGCTCCCAGTCGACCGATGGGACAGTGGGCATGGCAGGCATCCAGCGCGTGGTAGGGGTGCCGTAGACACCTGCAGAGGCAGCAGCCAGGCCGGAGCTGAGACCAGCATTGGCGGTGGCGAGGGCGGCAAAGTACGCACCCGAAACAGAGCTGTACATCTTCTCCTGGAGAGGCTTGGGCTCGCCCGAAATTTGGACAGAAACCACGGACATGGCCTTTGAGTATTGGTCGGCTGCTTGTGCGACGGCAGCAGTGTATGCGGCCTGGGCAGCTGACGTGATGCTCGCTGGTACATCAGCCGTGACGACAGACGCGACACTCTCAGCAGACTCGAGGTATTCCTCGTCGATGATGGGTTGCCTGGAGGGGACCGCTTGAGCTGCCGCACCAAGCCACGCCGATTTCACCTCGGGTGTTGCGGCAGGGGGTGGCAGTGGCTGTTCAGACTCCTCAACGATCTCCTCTGCGATTTGTTCGGGCCCATCCTCAAGGGTGGGCTCTCCGCCAGCCAAGGTTTCGTACGGCTCGGCCTCGTTGGTGGCGTCTGGGGCAAGGTCTGTGGCGCTTTCCGTGGGCTCTTCGGTGAGGCTGTCAAGTGGGGGAACCGCAGAGGTCTCCGTGTCGATAATCTCCTCGGCGGACTGGCCAGCAGACTTGACGCTCTCCCCAGCACGGCCAAGATTCTTCTGGGCCTCGCTACCGGCATCGAAAATGACTTCCGCAGCCGCTTCTGTAGCCTCGGACACAACAGACGCAATACTCTCGGTACCTTGGGCAGCAAGCTGCTGAGCCTCCTCGGCAACCTTGGCAGCCTCGACACGGGCGGCTTCCTCAGCTTCTGCTGCCTGGACTCTAGCAGCTTCGGCGGCCTCAGCGCGTGCCTTCTCAGCGCGATGGGCCGCAAGCTCCATCTGCTCCTCGTTGAAATTGTCAGAGAAATCACCAGCGATGGCCTTCCACCGGGCGACCTCCTTGAGCTTCATGAGCTCCTTGACAGCGTGCTCCGCAATGCCCATAGCCTCCTCGTCGATCGCCGCAGCCTGCTTCTGGGCCTCGAGCAGGGCGGGGTGAGTGACAATCAGGCGCTTCAGGTCATCGATCCAGTCGCGGAACTTGTCCTTGAGCTCGTGGTACTTTTGCCAGTCCTTGTATGTGATGCCGTCCATCCAGGCCCACTTCATGCCGATCTTCTGAATGGCAAGGTCGCGTGTGCTCTCCAGGATCTCAAAGTGCTCGTGGGCTGCAGCTGTCACCTCTTTCTCGAGGTCTTCCTCGAACTTCTGCCGCCAGTCTCGGCAGAGCTGAGCGGCGTTCTTAATCGGCAGGGCACTCTGGCGAAGGAGACCGCGCACGTCCTCATCAAGCTTTTCAGTGTTGCCCACATTCTCCTGCAGCGACTTGCGGATGCCTGCGTGGAGTGTTGCCATCTCGCCCAAGATGGTGTTGTACAGTTTGATGGTTGTCTGCCTTCCAACGGGTTGCAGTTCCTCCTCGAGCATGCGCGAGGCCACCTCTTCGATGCGATCTTCAATTTCGGACGCGCCCTCCTCGGCGACCTTGCTAAACTTGCCCTCCCATAGTTCGAGATCCTCCTGTACGGTGCGTGCGGCAGTCTCACGGATGCTCTCCTCTTTCTCTGGCTCGACTTCTTCTTGGACGGCAGTGCTGAGCGATTCTGTTGCTTGAGGCTCTTCTGAAGATGTTTGTGAAGTCACCTGGGAGACGATCTGCGACGCGACAGAAGCAAAGCTCTCGGAGACAACAGAAGCTGCGCTGGACACCGATGCGGACGGCTTGGCAAAGCTGGACTTGATTGTACTAGATGGCGTCTGTGTCAGTGTGCAGCTCTTCGGCGAACTAGAGCATAGACGTTTCACTCACGATTCGATCGTGTCCTCAGAGAGAACGGCCGTCTTGGTCTTCTTTTCGCTGTACCGTCCAAGACGCTCACCAATGCGGACGAGCTGCGGCTCGACCTTGGCAGCGTAGATGTCTCGGACATGTGGCCAAACGGTGGTGTCGAGGAACGAGTTGGTTCTGCTCCAAGCCCAGAGACCGGAAGGAATGGCAGTCGTCACGGTGAAGTCGTGGGCGGCGTTGTAACCCTGGACAGCGTAAGGCGCGACCGCGACGTAGGCAGGGAAGACGATCTCGTGGTATGTCTGGAGCGCATTGGTCTTGGCAATGCTGTAGTATGGAGCGAGCGCATCAGACGCGGTGTTCACGTGCGGGGCGAGCTTCTGATCATAGTGTCCCTTGGCTAGACCCTGATACTTCGCAATCTGCGGCTGTACGCTCTTCTCCCACTGTGCCGTTCCGTAGGCCTGGGCCTGCTCAACGCGAGGGCCAGCATACTTGACTGCATAGGTGCGGCCTGGAGTGATGATGGTACGGTCGATCGTGTTATAGTATGGCTTGGCCAGGTTGACGTACGGCGCCGCGTAGGTGTCGTAGTAAGGGCTGAGGTGCGGTGCGATCGCGTGCTTGGCCTCGAAGTAGGGTTTGCAAATCTGTGGCGTAGTTTCATTGCATGCCTCGAGTGTCGAAGGGCAGCGGAAAAGCACCGTGATGATTGAGTACCACGTGAGGAGCCTGCGACATCTCAGAGTAAGCACGCCGGAGCAGCAGGGCGTTTGTGGCAAGGACTAGGGCTGGGGCATACCTGGCGGCGATGCTGAAGAGCCGGCCAAAGAAGCTTGGTCCGGTGCGTGCCGTTGCAGATCTCTTAGTGACTGGTCCGGCGGAGTGGCCATTTGTTTTGGAGTTCTTCAACGAGCCATTTGTGTGGCTATTTGCGTGGCCATTGAGGCCGTTCGTTGTGGCGACAGCCATCTTGTGACGGACGTTGGCTTGCGGGTGTGAGGAGGAGGAAAGATCGCGGTCCGCGTGCGCCGGCAGAGGACTTGGACAGGAGTAATTATCACGGGTCGAGGGGACCGCATGCGACGGCGATGCGCTAGTCTGGCAGCTCCAGGCCACACAGACGTGCGTCGATGGTGCAAAAGCTGGTAGCGGAGGCGGGTGGGGCCTCTGGTCGCGAACTGGCGGCGTTTCTTGTGAGACCTGAACACAGATGACAGCTACCGTCTTCGTTAGCAACTGCGTGGAGAGAGAGAAGTTGGAGAGAGTTCGCGCAAAACGACGACGACCTGCAGTGTTCGCTGTAGGTTGGGACGACGAGCAAACGTGTCGCAAGGCTTATGTAAGGTAAACACGGAGCTCGGGAGAGTGTTTGAGACGGTGGCTAGGAGATCAGACTGGGCGTGGAAACCCGCCACGGGTTGTTTCATCCCAGCATCGCCCGCTGGGGCAGACCTCGGGAGGCTCCCCGGCCCAGCTCCACCAAGAGCAAGACCTGAGTGCTCCCAGTTGCCTGGTCGCAGGCCATGCGATCCTGACGAAGCAGAGCAGGGCTGGTTGAGGAAAGACACGCGCTCGATGGGTGATGCTCTCTCGGCTTGCAGCGTGAGACTTGTCCACTCGGATAGGCTTCACAGGAATTCCTTCCACATCGCACAAAGAAGGAAACCAGTCAGGACAAACCTACCTCGTGCTGCGCGACTCGATAATGCCGATGTGACGAGTGGATAGAGGCGGCCCTAGCGAGAGCGGGTGTTGAACTCGAGAAGATGGAAGGAGGAGTAGGTATTGAAGGAGGAAGAAAGCTCATCAAAGGTGGGAATTGTGCGAGGGAGCGTGAAGGGCTGGATGGCATGGCATGCTCCAGGGTCGCGCTAGGGAAACCGTCATGCTGCAACCATCACGGCCGTGTCTCGGACACCAGGAATCAAGCTCCGTGGGCAGGCGTGAGGGATCCATGGATGGCCCTGCAGTCCACCATGGATGTCCTGATCGGCCCAGCTAGTCTCGCATCGCAGGCGAGCAGGCCGCTTGTCACCAATGAGGCCCCGCGCCGCGACACACCAGTGCTGCAGCCACACGTGAAAATGCATGCACGCGTTGAACTTGGCAGCGGCGACGTCATCCCACAAACACCCGCCGCCCACATGCATCAGCTGGAGCTCCTCGGCGAGATGTCAAGATTCTAGTCCGATTCTGGCGACAGATTTGCTGCTTCATGCGAGCCAAATCCGAACAAAAACCTCCATCTCGCAGATATCCAACGTAAGAATCATGACACGGTTTCCACAGACGACAAGGAGTCCGCGAGCATTCGAGGGTCTCGTCTGATGTCTGTGCCTGCCTCGGCCACCACCCTGAAACCGGGACCACGGTCGCCAGCCAGGAGGACCTCCCCCTCCGGGTGGACCCCACGGCCGCAATCCTGGACAAGGCCTGGATGCCATGTCTTCGATGCAATGACGACCACCCGCCAGTCTTTCTCCGCGCTTGAATCTAATCAAGCTGTTAGCCGCCAGGTTGAAGCGAAGACAAGATAAGCAACTTGGCACTGGGGCAGCTAGCACGTGGGACCAGAAGCTCCTTGCCATCACAGCTCGCAACATCTGCTCCGTGCACAAGCATGGCGCACATCTCGAGCCTCCACGCCTCCATGACGCAACTGTCCGGGGTGTTGTGCAGCTGTGGCTTTCCACATGCTCATGCACCTAACGATGCCATCATGATTATCAGCTGTGAGTGGACTTCGGTCTTGAAAGTGTCATGAACGAAAACAAGCCCAGCTTCCCCCATCCCGGGTCTAACGATGGCTCGTGGACGACGTGAAACAATTTCTCGTTCTCTACCTAAAGGTAAGGTACTCAGTAGGTAGCTCTACACCTGATCTACCCCCGCAGGGCAGCAGTTGAACAGCACTGGACTCTGGCGAGCCATGCATGGCAAATGCTAGCTCCAGACTCTATATCGTCTGGTGGGGCCCCTTTGTCCTGGAAGCACCTGGAGCACCGCCAAAGTGTGGATGCAAGACGCCCATCTCAGATTCTGGCACCTGAGCCTGGCTTGTAGGCATGGAACTTTTAGAGGCCGCAGCGAGCTTGCTACCCGGCACCATCGTGGTAGTAGAGGAACAAGATACACGACGATCGCCCGCTCGTGACCTGGGTGAAATTACACAAGGAAGTTGCTAGCACCTGCGCACTCGTCCGTTGGCTGTGCTTTCGAAGGCATCCGCGTGCATCATTCGCTGCTGCCTCCCCCACTCACCCACAGGTACCCTGATTGATCGTAGAGCTGGGGAATGACGAAACGTCAAACAGGAGCCGATGACTCAGCAAGCCCCTCGCGCCTGCCAGGCCAGCACTGTACGAACCCTGGTCCTCCGCACGTATCCAGACTCGAGGCGATTGAACCTCCGAAATACAAGGGCATGACCGAATCGCCATTCTTTAGTACGTCTCCGGTGCTTGATGCCACACATCGAGGGGTGATCTCGAATGCGCACCACTCCCATCTTGACCCCCGAAGCCACGGTCAGCTAGCCACACCTACGTTCCGATCGCGACAGACACGCCTCATCGCTTGACAGCATCATTACCGCAGGACGACTGGTGCCAGCTCGTCGACTTGGGCAAAACCGACGCCGTACCATTGTCTACTGCACTACCCACACAGCCTCTACATCGCGGCAACCAGTCTTTTCCGACAGTTTTCAGATACAGCGCACCAGCAGACGCCTGCACGCAGATCCATGCTTGACATCCAAACCCGGCTCTACCTGTGCGCCAAGCAAGCGTGCTACCGAACAACGGATCCTGGGACTCTCCCATGGTATAGACGCTTGCCATATTGACCCCCCGGGGCCCCGACACAGACCCTCCCTCGAATCGAAGAAGAAAGTCCGCGCCGCGGCCCATTCGGACAATGGCAGAGAAAGAGACGGGCACAGCGTTTCTCGAGAGTCCGCCCAGTCATGGACCCACGAGCTCGACATCCCGGCCAAACATGGACAGTGCCACATCAGATCCCGATACGTGCCGCATATGTAGAGGAGAGGCTACTCCAGGAGAGCAACTCTTCTATCCGTGCAAATGCAGTGGGAGTATAAAATACGTCCACCAGGACTGCCTGATGGAGTGGTTGTCACACTCGCAGAAAAAGCACTGCGAGTTGTGCAAGACGCCGTTTCGCTTCACGAAGCTCTACTCGCCAGATATGCCAAAACGGTTGCCCTTCCATGTTTTCGTCACGCACATGGCGAAATACCTCTTCCGCAACGTCCTGGTATGGCTACGCGCCACGCTTGTCGCAAGTGTCTGGCTTGGATGGCTCCCATATCTTATGCGGTCCGTTTGGTCATTTTTGTTCTGGATCAGTGACGAAGGCTTTGGGCCGTCAGCATCGACACCGGCTTCCGAACTGCACGTTGATCCTTCCGGACGGCGCGGGTATTCGTTGTCAATTTCTGGACATGGCATCACAACATGTCCGTCTTCTCCTCTGTTCAACCTGCCGGCCCAGCCTACGACAGCCGTTGGCCTTAGCGAGCTCAGAAATAGTCTGTTGAAAGCGCTGCTCAAGCCCATGAACATTGCAACCGCGCAGCCATGGTGGACGGCAATCATGCGTGCTTGGTTCGGCGGCAATGCAGCCCTGAGCTATGAAGCAACCAGAGCGCCCTTGAACAGCAACACCACGGTCGACACTGCCAACGTGACCATCAACGCCGTAGAGACTGGGTCTTCGTCACTTTTGAGTGACGTGGGTTTTCTGCGAAATCTGACCCGGCATCCGGCGATAAATCGGACAATTATCACAGTCTTGGAGGGGCAGGTCATCACAATTCTTGTCATCGTGTGCTTCATTCTCATTATCCTTGTCAGAGACTATGTTGTACAACAACAACCGGAGCTTAACATGCGGGCCGCACTCGCTGCTGCAGAGGACCACGCGCCTGTGCAACCACCCCTAGGTCAGCCAGACGCTGGGGACCCCGACCCTTTCGAGGCGCACGAGGGAGTGGAAGACGAAGAGGATGAGTTTGAGGAGGACGAGGATATGGAAGATGAAAGCGAATCCGACGAAGAGTGGCCCCCTATCCGAACTCGTGAGGGATATCGTGCTCGAGACGATCTACCTCGCCAGCCTAGGCCCATAGCTGGACTCCGACGCCGAGCGACAAGGCAAAATATGCAAGACCCACCAAACATACAAAACGGCACGACCTCTGGTGCAGGACACCTTCCACCGACTGATGATAACGGCGATGACCGCCAAGCGGAGAACCAACAATCGGATTACAGGAGAGTACTACTAAGGACGCTTCCAGAAGATGCGCCGGAAAGCAGTGTCAGCATGTATCTGAGGATATATCGTGAGGCTGGAGGTGACCGCGAGCGTATCTTGCGGAAGATCCGAGAAGAAGGTCTAGAGGACCGCCTGCGTCAATGGGTTCGTATTACGCAGGCGATGCCACCACAGCCCGGCCCCTCGGATCAAGACAGCCTATCAGCGTCAACGGGCCCTCCACAAGACAGCATGAACGTGGCAGGAAGTCATGTGCCGATTTTCGGACGCGAAGCAGGCGACACATCTGCTAGCATGACTTCGCCATGGAATTGGGCAAGTCTGGAGAACCAGGCCGCCAGCACGATCGACAAGGGCAAGGACAAAGAAACTGTGGAGAGCGACGTAAGGGCGCCGACAACGTCTGAAGCGGCAAACCCACCGTGGGATACCTTTGGCCGACAGGCTGGTGAACAGGCTGCACTGCAGATCAACGACGAAGGTCAGGCATCGGCATTCCCATCATCATCCTCCACATACACCGGGCGGCCTCGGGCTGTGTCTGATGGCCCTCAGCGGCACGAGACTATCAACCCACTCGCGAATAATAATTGGTCGTTCTCCAGGACCCCGCAACTAAACCATGCCGAGGGAGCGACGCCACCCGTGCCCGTATTTGAAGGTTTCCGGCCAACGGTTCGAGATGAAGAGCACCAGTCTTCCCAAGATCGCGACACTCCTCGGGCAGCTATGACGGACGAGCGCGAGCCCAGCGACATCGAGTCGGTTCCCGAGAATTGGGAAGACGAAGCTGATTTGGCTGAAGCATCTGAATCTGAAGATGCCCCCGCGGATATTGCCCACGTAGGCGAGCCACGTGTACACAATGTTGATCGCCGCGATGAGCCGGCCGGGCTGGTCAACCGCGTGGCAACCTTCATGTGGGGCGACGTCGACGCAGAAGCCCTCGAGGATATTGCTCATGAGAATGCCGTCGACATTTTCGGTGATGATCAAGCCGCTCCATTCATTGACAACGGGCTTGCCGAGGCAGATGACGACATCATGGACGACGAACTAGCGCCAGATGTAGTCGACGCTGCAGTAGCCGCGGGGCTGGACCCCGACGCGATTGAGGATCAGGAAGACTTCGAAGGAATCATGGAGCTCATAGGGATGCGCGGTCCGCTGGCCGGTCTGTTCCAGAACGCCATCTTCTGCGCCTTCCTTGTGTCGATCAGCATTTTCCTCGGCATTTTTGTGCCATACAACATTGGTCGCGTGAGTGTTTGGGTCATTGCGAATCCGACACGCCTCATCCGAATGGCGTTTAGCTTCTCAAAACTCGTACAGGACTGTGCCCTTATGGTCATCGGATTCGCTGTCGCTCCAGTGTTCCAACTACTGGCATTCTGGCGTCGTGTATTCCACGTGGATGTGGGGGGCCAGACCTTGGAGCGTGTCAACACTCAGGCCATCAATATCGCAATGGGCGCCTTCAACCGCACCACGACCACTTTCCTTTCAGAGTTCAACTTGATCACTGCGAGTGAGATGCGGAACTTCTCGGCTATCAGCCATGAAGCATTGGTCTTTGTCAAGGCCGACATCCGCTACCTTTTCACCTGCGTCGCGGCTGCTCTGGACTACGTTTTCGGAGGCAACTATCTCACTAAGCTCGCAACTGCAAGCGAGATGATCATGTACGGCGTGCCTGTTGTACTAGGCTTTCTCCGCCAGCTACCCTCACTCTTGGCAAACAGCTCATGGAGCATCAGTCTCAACATCACAGAGTCAGCCGCTACGGCCAATCCAGGGCTCGCCAGCTGGGATACGAGCGACCGTACATGGGCGGTTCTTGCCGGATACCTTGCTCTTTCAGTCGCCGCAGGTCTTTATCTGGGTCGCGGAACACCGATCTCTTCCTCAGAAGCGACTCAGGATTGGGAAGCATCCATCATCGACGTCCTGAACCAGGCCAGCGGTGTTATGAAGGTCATCCTCATCATTAGCATCGAGATGCTCGTCTTTCCGTTATACTGCGGCATGCTACTCGACTTCGCACTGCTGCCGCTCTTCGACAACACCACGCTCAAGTCTCGCATGCTCTTCACGTATAACTTCCCGCTCACCTCGATATTTGTGCACTGGTTCGTCGGCACAGGGTACATGTTCCACTTTGCCTTATTTGTTGCCATGTGCCGCAAGATTATGCGGAAAGGTGTGCTTTGTAAGTCACCGTGTCTTGCCTGCTCACTACCTTTACTACGTCAAAGGCGCTAACATTGAATGACAGACTTCATTCGCGATCCCGATGACCCCGAATTCCACCCCGTTCGGGATGTCCTCGAGCGTAACGTTACTACACAGCTCAGGAAAATAATGTTTTCCGCTTTCGTGTACGGGGCCCTGGTCATCGTCTGCCTTGGAGGAGTCGTGTGGGGCTTGTCTCTGGCGCTGCCGAACGTGCTCCCAATCCACTACTCGTCGAATGAGCCCGTACTGGAGTTCCCCATTGACCTCTTGTTCTACAATTTCCTCATGCCTCTGGCTGTACGATTCTTCAAGCCAAGCGATGGCCTGCACTCCATGTACACGTGGTGGTTCCGGACTTGCGCGCGGGGCCTGCGCCTGACATGGTTCCTCTTCGGCGAGCGGCAAATTGATGAGGAAGGCAAGCTCGTACTTCGACCAGAACAACGACTATCGTGGTGGCAAAGGCTCTTCCTGGAAGTTACGCCCGAGGGCAAGATTGCGCCAAAGAGCTGGGCAAAGTTCTTCGACGGCGGCCATTCCACCCCAACAGCCAGAGTGAGCGACGAGAAGATGGAAGAACTGAGCGCTATGAAGGAGGCACTGGTTGCATCTGGCCAACTTGTGGGCAATGGCCGCTTTGTGCGATCGCCCGCTTCTGACCAGGTCAAGATTACCAAAGGGCAGCGCGTCTTCCTCGAGGTGTCCGAGCACAACGACCGCATCGACAACAGACCGGACCATGCCGATGCCGACACATATGCTGGCGTCCACTACCAGCTGGTCTATGTCCCGCCTCACTTCCGTTTCCGCATCTTCCTCTTTATCCTCTTCATCTGGCTGTTCGCCGCGGTCACCGGCGTCGGCTTCACCATCATACCCCTGGTCTTTGGGCGCCAGATGTTCAAGGCACTTATCCCCGCACACATCCGTACCAATGACATTTATGCCTTCAGCATTGGCATCTATGTCCTTGGCTCTCTCAGCTACTTCCTGCTCCATGCTCGATCGACGTGGAACGACCTTTCCCAATGGACAAGCGATCGACTGAACAGGCTGGTTGAGCAAGATGCGGTCCAACGTGGTCAGCAGGTTCTCCGACAAGCTGCACGCCTTGCTTACACGTACACAATGCTTCTCCTCGTGTTCCCGCTGCTCATCACGGTCGTTGTGGAGCTGTACGTAATGATGCCACTTCATACCTACATTTCCTCGTCCAACTCGAAGCGTCTGGATGGGCTGCAGGAAGGTCACACGGTTCGGGTGATACAAGCTTGGACGTTGGGCATCTTGTACCTCAAGCTCGGGTCCCGTGCTCTGACCGTTTACGGGGGAAGACCCGCGGTTGCTGTGCGGGCTGTTCTCAGGCGAGGCTGGCTCGACCCTGATGTGAGTGTCCTGACACGCGCCTTCGTTGTCCCCGGACTGGCGACCGGTCTTGTGATGATTCTCGGTCCTCCTGTACTCGCCAAGACCTGGCTCTCAGGCCTGGTAAATGAGGCCGACGTGGTCCAAGCCGTCACCCATGAACAGCGTGTACTGGCTTTCCGCATGGCTTACCCGGTGACCGCGCTTTTCTGGCTCGCTCTGCTCATGGCGCGCAGGGTCGCGCGCATCTTCAATGGCTGGCAGGTGCGCATCCGGGACGAGGCGTACCTCATGGGCGAGAGGCTGCACAACTTTGGCGGCACAGCGACGAGCTCGTGGAAGGGTCGGGCTCGGCTATGAAGAGCATATTTGACTTTCAGGAAGGTGCAGAGCGCAGTGAGGGATCTTCACCGAGGTGATGCACAACGGACATGTGAATTTCCGATGATCTCAACCACCAATTCGTGGAGAACAACAAGTGCCAGAGTGGTTTCCAGCACAAGAAGAACAACCAACCCCTAGCATAATCCAACCAGCGAATAGCATTCAATAGAGAAGCATCGTCTAAATCTTGCACCGGCTTGGTGGGCAACATCGGCAGGCATGTTCGCCTCAAGAAAAGAGACGCCCGATATCTTGAATACAATAAAATTTCAATAATCTTTCTGTACCATGATGAACAATCGATAGCACCACGCTATGCCATTTGTGAATCGGGGAACCGTATAGTGCCAGATCACACAGCCCCGGCCCACGTTCAAAACAGGGGGAAACAGGATAACAATGAAGACAAACTGATCGGGTTCGATGGTCCCGCCATCAAATTTCTCAGCCAAAACATGCCTTGCTGAGAGGGGGGTGTAAAACAACGACGCTATGCGATGATCTGGGCGGGAACAGGAAAGAGGGGAAAGCAAGAACGCTGAAAACACCGGACAAAAGATCTAAACCCAACGGTGAACAAGAAACAAAAATGGAAAAGTGGCCAAAGAAGGAGGATGACGAAAACAAGCTGCCACGATCCTTCGTAAGGCACAAGACCAACGACTCTTTGGCAAGAGGAACCAGCCTCCCACCTACAGACCCAATCTCCCATCCCCAGACTGCCTGCATCATCTCATCTCATCTTCCGATCCAGTACCCCAGCGCGCCGCCCTGCCGCGCCACGACCTCGGCGACCTCGGCGTCCGTCATGGTCTCCTGCTCGCAGACGGCGAACCACCCGCTGCCGGGCAGGAGCCAGTACATCTGGCCCCTGACGAGGCCCGCGCCGCCGCTGCCGCCGTACAGCGTGTTGGACGCCCACAGGCTCGCCATCTCGAGCCACAGGGTCCCGCGCGCGACCGGGTCCAGCGAGCGCGCGAGGTAGAAGATGGGCGTGTACGACCTGTCGGAGCGCGGGGTGAAGCGCGCGCGGAAGTTGCCCGACACGGTGCCGGAGTGCAGGGTCTTTCCCGACGACGAGGCGAAGTAAGGAAGGCAGGAAGAGCAGGGCTTGTGGCTCATCAGCAGGGCGTCGACGATCGGGTAGGCCCCGGGCGAGGTGAAGCTGGTGAAGTAGTCGAGCAGCAGGCTCTCCTCGGCGTGCAGGTTGGGCCCCGCGGAGGACGTCCATGTCCCCGGCTCGCCGCCGGCGAAGAGCAGGGACGCGCAGAGCTCGGGTGTTGTTGTCGGCGAGGTGGGATCGGCGGCGGCGAGGCCCGCGCGGACGTACTGGTACAGCGAGTTGAAGAGGCCCATGTGCTTGGCTGCCAGGACGATGGGCTGGCCCGCGAGGGTCTTGAGCCGGAAGGAGGGCAGCTCGACGAGGATGAACTGCGGCATTGTGCGTGGTTGTTGAGAAGTCGTCCGGGCTTGGGAGGGTGATTGTGGATGGGTTTGTGACGAGGACCCAGGCTGTCGAAGAAGTCTCTTACTAGCGAGTAGTGCGATATATCCGTAAATGCTGAGCGCTGATGATGATGCTAATACTGATACTGGTTGTTGAGCGTGTGCTTAATTTTGCAATGATGTCGTGGGCCGGCCAGTGTATTAAATGCTTCCGAAGGACGAGTCGTCTATCCGCCCAAGCTGAGCTTCGAGAGGTGCTAGAACGTGGCTGCAGCTATGCAGTAAGAAAACTTTTGGAGGTCCTGAAGCCGGAATGCAGTTCCGTGCTGCGTCGAGAAATTGCGAAAACCAACCCGTAATAATGAGATGCGGTGAATCCGAAGGTGACGAACAGAAAATGGCCGAAAATGCAGGAAAGAAGTGTAAGTGTTGTGCACAAGTGGGTGCTATTAAGCTGCAGTGGCTGGTTAGTGTCCATGAAAGTCTAAAGAAATACGAGGTTGTGGTGATGTTATATGGTGTCCTCGAGCATCGAAACTGCAGAGCAAGAGCATGACGATGGTGATGCTAATTTTGGACATCCGATCTCTCAACGATGCCGGTCCCCAGTGAGATGTGAGCTGACCCTCAGTGCCCTCAGCCCACAGTGAACAGTGTTCTTGATGAGACGAGCGCACTAAAGATCTCAGTTCCTGAAACCAAACAGGGGCTGAGAAGCTACAACGGCGGCATCTGCCTCGGCTCCACCGCGGATCTGTGTGGGAGTCCTCCCTAGCCCGAGAGACTGGTAAGCCAAGAACCATTGACGCCATGGACGGACCCCCCCGCGCGGCTCAAGAAGAGGATGTGGTGAGCACTACGGACCCTGGATGCCGTGGACAGACGTTCTGGCAACAGGGCAATGAAGATGACCTGCAGGTGCGTAGCCGAGGTGCAGCATGTGGCATGGTCAATGGCGCTCATCGGGCCGACGGGCACGCAGAAGCACGATGACGAGCCACACAACGTGCCATAGGGCTGAGCTGAGTCCGCCGAATCTGGTGTGGCTGGGCATGAGGGCAAGCACCTTCAGCAGATCAGCACGAGAGCTGACGCTGGGTAATGGGACTTGCCTCACTTCCTCAGCCAGCCACCTGCACTGAGACCAGCTCCGTGGGACGTTGTTGCGAGAAATGTAACCTGTGACGATGGCGCGCAACCGGCAAAGTCGGGTTCTCCCAGCATGACAGCATGGGGAGGCCTCGTAAAGCAGCAGAGATGCCACAGGTGCATCGTGGCAGGCGTGGGGAAAGCATAAGCACGATACCCGGAGAGATAGCCGGACTGTGTGCCCGAGGACTGGGCCACAGGTGGTTGTCGAATGCCGGGGGAAACGTCCAAAGTCGTGGTTGGCTGGCAGTTGACAACAAAAGTGGAACTCGGCATGGAGACGCCGCCGTGGCGTACCCAAAGCAGACATGACGGGATGGATGGAAACTGGCAGCCTGGGGGCCGGATCGACCCAGTGGCCTCTGCCCACAGGAACCCGGCGGAGTGGCTGAGCAGGCCTTGGCGCATCTTCAGCCCTACGGCCACTGCCCACGGGCGGGTGTGTCTGTGGCTGCTGGGATTCTTGCGTGCAGCGCAGCAATGCATCTCGCGATGGGTGGGGTCGGACAAGAGGCCCTGTCCGGACTGCCCGACCCTTGACTCATCATTCGGCAACTGTCGATGGGGAACTGCAAGCTCTTCACGGCAGAATCACCCCACGTAATTCTTGCAAAGTCAGCTAGCCACGTTGATCGGAGACCCTGCACGTCGGCTTGGACCCCGGCACACACATGCCGCCTGGGAAACGATACCGTTGGAGAATCGCAATTCTCTCCGACAATCAACGGCAGCGCGCTAGGCGGCTATCTGTTCAGTCTAGCGTAGGACTCTTTCTCTCCTTTTTTGCTCGAGGCTCACATAATATCCTGATACGCGCCACGACGAGGCTATGGAGTCATCTCAGCGTCAATGAGAGATCGATCGAGACTGCATGCCATGAAAGAACTCTGGACGAGGCAGAAATATGCGCGCGCTGAGAGCATCTCCTCCATGATTCTACTTGATCTCAATTGTTTTCAAGCTGGAAAGTCGTGATGCGTTCCTGACTCGAGGTCCAATGTCACCAAAGGGACGTTACCTGCTTCCTCCAACGAGATCCTACTGACTCCCTAACAGCTTCTTGTCAAGCTGTGACATCTTATGGGTCGAAAGATTGTAAAATGAATTATGGAGCGCCCCTTTCAAGTCCTGGGACGAGTTCGCGAGAGTTGCAGCTGCCGGACAGCTCACAGGCCGGGATGTGCACTTTCCCTTCGTGTTGGAGTAGACGAAGCTAAAGATTCGTATTCTGCTTCTAATCGGACCGAACAAATCACATGATACATGGAAATTCGTCATGGAGGAAGGAGCGAATGAACGGCACCGGGTAGTGTATTTATGAAAGACACACGATTTGTCAATGTTTTACGGATGGGCAACCTACAGCCCTGAGCACGCTCGGGAGGGTAGCGATTCCACTGGCTATGCAGACGCCGATAAGGAGAAGCAAGCGTGGCACCACTACGAGCGCCGGGGAAGCGCGGGAGCTCGAGGGGTTGGAGCATGTTGAGCGAGTTGTGACACAGCTCCCCTCCGTGTGCCTCCCACCGCACAGGGCTTACGTCCGAACGGCGGTCTTGGGCCCCTCCGAGCGGAAGGGGAGATTTAGGTATCACACTGCTCGCTCCAAATCTACGTGGTACTTTCCGGTGTCCGCGAAAACATCTGACCGTCTGCTTCGAGACAGTCCAGGAGAAAGAATACCGAGCACAGCACTTGGTCCCGGATCTGCGGGGATGGTGAACGGCCCCGTGACTTCTACTCATCTTTCTTCTTTTTGTCTAAATCATCTACAATACAGTGAAGTGGCTCCAGAGCGCCTGATATTACACAGTGTCTACGGTGCGTACATATCTACTCTGTGGTCGTACAGCTTGTCGTCCCGGAGCTGCTCGAGACCTCTGTCCCCAGCCGTCGAATTTCCAAACACGACAAAGACACAAAAGTCAGCCGGAAACCCCCAAAACTCCATGCACCCATTCATTGCTGCCAACGCTGAATACTCCCTTTGCACCAGCCATGCTGCATCAAAACAAAAGGCAGTAGCTAGAGCCAAATCCCTACCCCCTTTTACAAATCCTGCTTTCCCTGAGCCAGATTCCCACTGCTGGACACGGTGAGCATGCGCTCGAACACGCCGCCGCCCTTCTCCCGCATCGAGTTGACCGAGAACTCGGTCGTCTTGCGGATCTCCGCGCTGCATCTGTTGTCGTGGACAGCAGCAGGCGTCTCGGGCCTGTGGATGACGACAGTGACGTCCTCGTTGGACGCATTGCTCGTTCCAGCTGGGGATTCTGGCAGAGACGGCAGAGTCTTATTGTCGCCGTTGACTGCCTGCATCTCCGGCTTCTGCTGCATCTGACCCTGTTGGTGGTGGTGTTGTTGATTTTGCTGCTGCTCGCGCTGCTGCAGTCTCTCCTCCCTGCTGCTCCCAAAGTAGTACGACGGCACGAGCTTGGGGAACAGCTTGACCACCAAGGGACGCAGCTGCGGCAGGCACGAGCAGATGATGGCGACGTTCATCTCGATGATGGTCCACATGGTCGACGAGATGTCGAACGTCTTGTCGCGCGTCTTTGCCTGGATGTCGATGGTCGTGACGCGCAGGCAGGACGTGATGACGACAAAGATGCCCAGCGTGAAGACGAACATGAGCGCCATCTTCTGCACGCGCGGGATCTCGAGCGTCGTCACGGGCAGCATGGGCAGCACGAGGATGATGAGGTCGGTGGCGATGCTGAACCCGGCGTTGGCGTACCAGAACTTCAAGTTGTTGATGCAGTGGCCCGGGATGCTCGGGTTGAAGGCGCGCTGGATGGGCGTGCACTGGAACAGGGTGCCCGCGAGGGAGGCGAGCCAGTACATGGCCACGCAGGTGAGGACGAGGACGCAGGCGTTCCGGAACCAGCGGATAGAGCCAAAGATGCGGAGATACAGGAGCAGGATGGACGCCTTGGTCAGGTTGATGCTCGTCTTGTACGTGACCTGAGAGATGTAGAAGAGCTTCATGGCCTCGCGCTGATCCTCGATGGCCAGGGTCGCCCAGTGCCGGCCGTACCCGTGCGCGCAGCAGTCGAGCAGCACGCCGCCCGTCGCGAGGGCAAAGACGAGCGCAAGGACGTTGGTCAGGTCGTCCCAGCCGAGCGTGCCACCCTTGCGGGTGCGCGACCACAGCTTGAGCGAGACAGCGACGGGGCAGAACACCAAGAAGATAGCGATCGGGATGTAGACAGTGTAGGCGACGTTGTAGCGTTCATCGTCGACCCAGGATGTGGTATCGTACGGGAGCTGGCTGGACGCCATCTTGTGGGAGGGATGACGAGTGGGACAGAGAGCAGATGGGTTATAAGTTGCTGGTGTTGAGACAGACGAGGGTGCTGGTGTTTGAGTTGAGTGAAGGTTGAAGAAATTGTCACGGAAAGTGCTCGAGCTGCGAGATCTGGGAGCTGAAGAGACGTTGAACATCAATTGTGAGAGTTCGTTCATCAGGATGAGTTCACCCTCTTGCGGACACGTTGGCTGAATTGTGCCTGCTATCTATGGTTGCTAGGCAATATGAGATAGCACATACGCGCTTACAATTCGCGAGTTGAGCCCGTTGTGACGCACTTGTCGTGTCAAGAACTATCAGCATGTCTTAGGGGCATAAATGTGATGCTTCAGGAAAGATCTCGGTTGGGACAGGTGCCGAGAGACGATTTAGTTTCGCTTGGGAGGGATCCAATGCACTGGCTTCCCGTACCAAAGGTGTCTCGCGAGAAGTTCTCACCAATCTTTCAGCTGATGCTGAGTAAAGAGTGAAGCGAATGTGAAAGCGAACTCAACCTCAACCAACTAATAACTGAAACATTACTCCGTGCCTGTCGAGGCAGCCTGCGGAACCACTCAAATGCCGGCCAAGAGAGGTCTAAAGCTAGGATTTTTGGAATTGTACTTAGCTTTTGACTCCGAGTCTGGATATGTGCACTCAAGAGCTCTGAACGTTGACCTCTACGTTCAAGACCAATTCTTAGTCTTCCAAAAGCCCAGAAACAAAGACAAGGTCCGGAGGCTGAGCCGCGTAGCGGAGACGCTGCAGGCTTCCACTGCGACTTGCCGCTCTTCCCGGTGGACTTGAGATGAAGGCCTTGCCAGGCAATAACCCTCTGACTGTGGCTCTTCGACTGCCCAGATTCGTGACACCGGAAGGCGGGTTTCCGACCCGTACAGGCACAACGATAACATCCATGGCTGGTGGCATCTGAATTGCTATTTGTACCGCTACGTGACACAAGTGAGCCTCGGAATGGAACGTTCCCAGGCGTCTCCCAAGTGCCCAGGGAACCTGTCTCACTTCGCAGTTCGGCACTTGTGTTCCAGAGACATCCACGGACACCACTTCCCTGGGTGATACCAATATCCGTGTAACTGGAAGTGCCCTCATGACGGAACGAAGACCTCGGCGTCCTTTCCGAGCCCTTTCCAGCTGCTTCAAGCCTTTTGGATGCCATATATCTCGGCAAGGGTTGCGAATCCTCTCCTTGTAGAATCAAGGTTTCAGGGCGGTCTGGACGTTCATGCATGCTTCTCTACTTTGAGGTGAAGCTGCCCCCCGACTCACGCACTGGTCACCAAGACCTTGTGTGACCAGCCTTGCATTGAAGCTGGCTGCTCTTCCAGAACTAGCCCACCATTCGGGGCCAAGCAGGATGACGTTGCTCTTACAAGACGCTCTGCCAGCGATACACTGGACTACAGAGTGAATCAGTGGGCGCGACACAAGCTTCAACTGGCTGAGCGCTGGGGCCGGATGTCCTTCCGCGGAGGAGGATGCCGTGTCGAGGTCGGACACCGGCCGTTGGATTGCTAACGACACACAGAGCCATGCAAGTGGCATACTTGCAAGACTTGCGCGATGCTCTGCTGGCAGGGAGATCTTGGCCGTGCAGGTACTGCAGACAAGTGCATGCATGGAGCGTCGACTGCACCGCAGATCAGCATCTTTCATTGGTGCAAGAGGCTCGACACAGGTGGCCTGCATGGCGGTGCAGACGCTCTGTTCTGCACCTGCGTCGATGAACTATTAAAACTCCGAGGGGCACTTGGAATTGTGATCTTATGGTAAGGTATGGTGCTCGTTTTCCCTGCTCACCCAGTCTCAGAGAAGGAACTGCTGCACTATCCGTGAGAATTTGTTGTCTCTGGTAGCACCTTCCTCGTTGCCCCCGTGACGCGATCTTACGCGCTTTAGCACTCGCCCATACACCACCAGACCATCATCTTGGTGGCCATCCAAGACATCCACACCACCACGAAGGCACTCTATTTGCAAGACAAATGGCTCCCCTTCATCCATTGATAGCTCTTAGTCCTGAGGGCAGCTTGGAGACCGACGAGACGAAGACGCTACCTCTTTCCAAGAAGCGGCCGTCGGCAGATAGTAGTCTGCCCTCATCACTCTCGTCCGACTCGCACCCTCACATCGACCCCGAGGCCGAGCATCGTCTGCTCCGCAAGATCGACCTCCACGTCTACCCGATCCTTTTCGTCATCTACATGCTCTCCTTCCTCGACCGCATCAACATCAGCAATGCCCGGATTCAAGGTCTCACCGAAGATCTCAATATGCATGGCAACGACTTCAACATTGCTCTCTTCGTACGTGACAACAAGCCACCCCTCCATACTTGGTCACAACGTCGCATGGGAAGATGACCTCGCTGACCCAGATATCAGGTCTATTTCGTCCCCTACATATTGCTGGAGATACCGAGCAACATGATCTTTCGACGCTTCCGCCCGGCGGTGTACCTGTCCACACTCATGTTCTGCTGGGGTCTCGTCAACATGTGTATGGGCTTCGTGACCTCGTACAAGGCTCTCGTTGCACTCCGCTTCCTCCTGGGTGTCTTTGAGGCCGGAGTCATGCCAGGCATTGTGTACTTGACTTCCATGTACTACAAGCGCCACGAGTTCCAAACGCGGATGAGCCTGTTCTTCTGCTCGACACTCGTGGGCGGCGCTTTCGGTGGAGTAAGTTGTTTACTGAAGATCTTTTCCAGTACTCTGGTTCCATTTTTATGCTGACAGGCCAACCTCGTGAAGCTCCTCGCATACGCCATCTCCAAGCTCGGGGGCACAGCCGGCCTCGCAGCATGGCAGTGGATCTTCATTCTCGAAGGCCTGGCAACCGTGCTCGTAGCGATGGCCGCAGTCTCTCTCGTGGTCGACTGGCCTGAGGAATGCCGCTTCCTCAACGCCGACGAGCTCACCATGCTCAAGCAGCGCATGGACGATGATGGCCCCTCCCCTCACGTCACAACGTCAGCATCGGCACCGGCATCGCAAGGGTCCACACGCATGGACGCGCTCAGTGCTTTCACTGTACGCTTGATCCTGCGCGACTGGAAGATCTGGCTCGCCTCCGTTGCGTACATGGGCATCGGCACGACGGGCTACGCCTTGACGTTCTTCATGCCGAGCATTCTGCTTGAGTTCGGCTGGACCGCCGAGCTCGCGCAGGTCTACACTATACCCGTGTATGCCGCGTCAGCGGTGGCCATGGTCGGCGTGGCGATAATGTCGGACCGGCTGGGCCATCGTTACGGGTTCATCCTCGCCGGTGCGTTGGTCACTACTACGGGCTTCGCGATCTTGCTGTCACAAGGTGGGGGAGTGGCGCTGTCCAGAGGCTTCAAGTACTTCGCCGTCTTCCTCGTCGCGATGGGCGGGTACACAGGCACGCCAATGTGTCTGGCCTGGCTTTCCAACAACGTGTCGGGTCAATGGAAGCGCGCGGCCAGCTCGGGAATCCAGGTGACCATCGGCAACCTTGCGGGCATCGTCAGCGCCAACATCTTCCTCCAGAACGAGTCGCCCACGTACAGGACGGGCTACGGCACCGCGCTGGGCATGACGTGGATCGGTATCCTGGCTGCCACGGCGCTGGTTGTGGGATTGCTGCTCGAGAACAAGGCGCGGAGCCGCGGGGAGAGGGACCACCGGCTGGAGGACAGGACGGAGGAGGAGCTGCAGAACATGGGGGACTGGCATCCCTCGTTCCGTTTTACTTTGTGAAGCTTGAAGGGGGTACCATGAACGCAAAAGTCCCCGCGTTGGTCGATTCGGGGTCGTGGTTCTGTTGTGAAAGCCTGGTACATGCGTTGTGGATTTACAATAAGCATGGAGGCGATAGACATTTGTTCTCCAGGGGTGGAGCAGAGACAAGCGAGACTCCCGGCGAGGCCGCCACCGCGTTACATGTTTGGGTTTGTGAATCTGACAGAAGTCATTGTTGTTACCATCATGTAGTCAGCTAGCGCAAGGGTCTTTGCTGTAGTTCATTTAAATTGTTTCGTCGAGTGTTCCCCATGTCCTGCTTCCAGGGCTACTACCAACACAAGATATCCCGGCATGGAAATACCGGTTTGGAAAGCCATGGTCGGATCTAGCACAGGCGAAACACTGGCAATTGGAGCTTTGTACTCAGAAAGGCACCCGCACTTATAGTAGTCCTTTATGTGGAAGTTATCAAGCATGGCTGTGATTTATGCAAGTGACTGCGAGAGATATCTCATTCTGAAAATGCCTCTCAACTTTCAACGCAAACTGTGCTCTCTGAATAATCGGTTCCTACTGCTCAGACATCCTTCTTCGCCCCGACCTTGCCAGCCTTGCGCAGCCCAACACTGCTCGTGACAATACTAATCACGGCCGCCGCGAAACACGCCCAGAACGCGCCACGGTACCCCTTGAGCGTCGCCGTCGCGGCTTCTGCCCCACTGGCACCACCGTTCATCTCAGCCTCGGTCACGCTCGCGGCGATCATGGCCGTGACGGCCGTCCCGATGCTGTTGCCGAGCTGCGTTACCGTGTTGAACACCCCACCCGCGAGCGCCTGGCGCTTGCTCGGGAACTGCGTCGTGATGACGAGGTTGGCAATGTTGAACAGCAGATCCGTGCTGATCACGCCCAGACACATCCCCGGAAAGCCCGCAGCCCAGTACGTCCAGCCCGGTTCCTGGAGCGCATACAGCAAGGGGCCCGTGGCGCTGACCAGCCCGGACACGAGCACCAGTAGTCCCGCGGGGACCTTGTCAACGGCGTAGCCCGCTGCCACGTTGGTCAGCAACCCGACCACGACCATGGGGAGGAACCGCAGCGCGGCGTCGAGCGAGGTGAGGCCCTGGGTGTCCTGGAAGAACAAGGTCGCCCAGTACCCGAAGCTGTTGAACCACGCCCAGACGAGGAACACGGTGACGCAGACGGCCGTAAATTCGCGCTGGATCCAGATGCTGTTGGGCAGGATCGCGGGTCTTCCCAGGCGCTCCTGGCGGCCCTCCCAGAGGACGAAGAACGGGAGGAGCAGCACGCCCACCGTGACGAGGACGATGTTGTGCGGGGCCCGCATCGAGCTGCCGGAGAAGCTGACCTGCGCGAAGATGTAGGACAGCAGGGCCAAGCTGGTGCTCGCGGCCGCGACGCCGATCCAGTCGAACTCGTGCAGTAGGGCGTGACGCACGTCGGCAAGAGGCCGCGGGCTGGTGCGCCGGGGCAGCGTGAGGAACGCGAGGACGAAGGCGACGGCGTTGGCGGCGGTGGCGAGGTAGTACGCGGCACGCCAGCCCGCGGCCTGGGCGAGGAGCCCGCCTACAACGAGGCCCGTTGCGAAACCAATGGGGCTGCCGGCGCCGAAGCTGGCGAAGGCGAAGTTGCGCGGCCGGCCGGAGGGGAAGGTGTTTGTGATGGTGCTGACGGCGGTGGGCATGCAGAAGGCCATGGCGATGCCCTGGAGGGCGCGGAAGACGATGAGCTGGGGGCTGGTGCGGGCGAGGGAGACGGCGAGGGTGCAGGCGCAGTGGAGGACGCAGCCGGTGAGGAAGACGGGCCGGTTGCCGACAACGTCGGCGATGGCGCCGAGGAGGAGCAGAGTGCAAGAGAGGGAGAGGGCGTAGACGGAGGCGGGCCAGAGCAGCAAACTGGGTGGGATGGCGAGGTCCGCGGCGATGGCGGGCAGGGCGACGGTGAGGGTGCCCGAGTTGAAGGTGTTGAGGAACGAGATGCAGGCGAGGGTCGCGACGAGGGAGACAGACTGCAGGCGGCTGCGCGGGACGAGCGCGAGAGCGGCATCGTCATCGTCGTCGTCGCCAGGCCGCGGGTTGTTGTCGTCGTCTGTGGGACTGAGCGACGAGGCGTCTGCCGCGCCGTGTGTGACGGCCTCGGGGGCCGTGTTGGCGGCCTGTCGGACCATGTGGGAGAGCTCGTGTTGGTGGTGTGGTGAGAACTCGCCCGCCGTCTCGGTCGTAGTCGTAGTCGCCATGGTTGAGGGCGGCTCC
The DNA here is from genome assembly GCA_001566295.1 of Microdochium bolleyi. Lineage (NCBI taxonomy): Eukaryota > Fungi > Ascomycota > Sordariomycetes > Xylariales > Microdochiaceae > Microdochium > Microdochium bolleyi. The sequence goes on along the minus strand of KQ964247.1, from coordinate 3,772,497 downwards.
GGGGAGCACTCTATGAGTTGGTGTGCTTCAATAGAGGGCCCAATCCATCAATTGAAGCTCAAAGTGTGTAGTCGACTGAGATGGGGCAGGAGAATGCCCTTATGAAACCATTGTGGTTGATGGCGATGACGCCCTTGCGCGTCAGATCAAGGGGCGTCAGATCAAGGGCGTGCATCCGGTCTCGGTTTCCCGGCTCCGGGCCGCCGGCACCACCTGCCCCCCGGGGTAGAGGCTCAATACCCCGGACAGAGTCTCTACAACTACGCGTATGTTTACCTTAAGTGAATTGGTCCCGGCTGGCTGTCATAATATCAAGTCAAGCTCGCCTGGCCGTTCAATCACCGACATGCCCTGCCCTGAGTCGTGCTGCCTGCGGGCAAAAGACAAGCAGATTCAAGACCACTTACAAGTCGAAGACCGCCCGGTCCAGAGGACGGCTGAGACTGGACGTCTGGGCCCGGTTAAAGCAGCGGTCCTGCAAAGGCCGAGTTACACTAACTCCATCTCCGCCTGCCTGGAGTTTGACCAAAATAGGGGGGAATAAAATCCGAAGAGAGACTAATGTGGAGTGGAATGCTGGTTCGGGGACCTTGGGAAAGTTCACCGGACGGGACTATCGAGGTGAAGCCCAGACATTCGGGCATTGGCTAAATCCGAAGGTAAGGAATCAAGCATCAGCCGTGCCGTGGGCAGATTTAAGAACTCTGCAGTGCCCAAGGAGCAGTTATACTCAATTCGAATCTGACCATAGAGGCTTCGGAATTATTCCTCCCGCATTGTCACGACTTTGCCGCTCAGCGCATTCCATAAGAAGTCGCGAGAGAACCGCACCAGCATCGAATCCCCACGCTGATCACATCGCCAGTGACAGCATCACAACTCCGTGCACCATTACGGCATAACACGCTCACCGGCCACCTTGAGTCATCACCCGAACTAAAGCAGACCAACAAAATCAAGAATGCCGTCCTCCTGGACCTCGACGGTCCTGCGCCTCCTCAGCGTCGCCGTCGGCCTCATCCCCATCGGCTTCGCGATCAACTGGTACTTCAGCACGGCCTCGGGGCTCTCCTTCTTCCACCTGGTCCCCCCTGCGCCGGGCACGCCGCACGCGGCGACCGTGGACTGCCTGGGGTCGGTGGTCGGGGTACGCAACCTCGCACTGGGCGTGTCGATTGTCGCGGCCGCGCTGTGGCGGGAGAAGCGGACCCTGGGGGTGCTGTACTGCATGTTTGCGGTCATCGCCGGGGTCGACGGGGTCGCGACCAACAGCGCTGCGGGGGAGGGCGGCGGGGACCACTACGGCTACATCTGGCTCGTGGCGGGGCTCGGGGTCGCGAATCTGTGGACGGCAGGGAGGAGGTGAGGACATGTGCGGGGGAGCGGACTGTGGTCTGGATGCTATGATGGTATACTACCGTAACTTACCTTCTTTGCCTCTCAAATCTGGTCATCGAGCATGTCTTGACTAGATCTCCGGGAATTGCCCAGCTGTTAGACGAACCGCCCAGAAAGTCTGGTGGATTCGTGCCAAGGTCATCTTGTTCCCCCACAGCGGATTATTCCACCACTCGGAGTGTGCACCGGCGACCTCTGGAGGCCAAAGTTGAGGACGAAACTCCACGGACGGAGAAATTGTGGATGACATTTGTCGAATTCATGTACAATACAAAAAGAGAAGCTGGCTGTCCGGTACAGAGACTTTACCTTGGATTCTCCCTTTCTGTGACAAGTTGACAACTACATCTCACCATCCGTGACGCCCAGCACGACGCACCTGCTCTCTCCAGCCACGCACGGTACCAGAAACGCTTCAACCAAAGACCGCGCAAAGAAAGCCGTCATCTACTCCCAAAATGGCCGACCACGCCGGCGCCCTCCTCGCCTCCCTCTCCAAGGCCAACCTTCTCGGCCCCGCCGGCTCCGCAGCCGACATCATCCCCGCGAACTTCCAGCCCTCGACACAGCTTCGCATATCCTTCGGCCCCGAGAAGCCCGTCTCCCTCGGCACCTTTGTCCGGGCCGGAGAGGCCAAGCCCACGCCCAGCGTATCTTTCTCCGCTCTGCAGGACGGCGGTGCAGGCGGCGGGGATGACAAGACGTACCTGTTCATGATGATCGACCCGGATGCGCCGACGCCCGCGGAGCCCAAGTTTGCGTACTGGCGGCACTATGTGGTCTCTGGGCTGCGGCCGGGGGGTGATGGGGAGGGAAGGACGTTGACGGAGTATCTCGCGCCGGGGCCGGGGGAGCAGTGAGTATTTCTCTTCTCTATCCTTCCTCATCCACAATTATTCTTATCTATCTCTTACCACGACGCTGTGCGTCTCCGGAACGTTCGCTAACCTCGCCCCCTCGCGTTGCGAACAGGTCGGGACCGCACAGATACCTGTTCCTCCTGTTCGAGGAGCCCGCGGGCGGGCTGGGCGGGCTGACCAAGGAGGACGTCGGCGGGGAGGAGTTTGTGCAGCGCCGCTCGTTCAAGGCTGCGGACTTTGTGGCGCGGCATGGGCTCAAGCTTGCGGGCGTGGAGTGGATGACCTGCGCGTGGGACGGGTACAAGCACGCGGAGTGAGGCAAGAGGGAGCGAGCGGCGGCCCGAGTGCCGGGAGAGAATCATGAGCAAAAACACCCGTGGACTGTGGACTTGATATTCTGGTTGAGAAGGGCTAGACCCTTCACTTTTGCCGATACCTGTGACATGAATGCATTGAGACGTGCAGTGTGTGCTTCTCAAATGACTCCAATTGTCGGGTAATGGCTTGGATTCCGCGACACTCACGACAAGTGCTTACGCCACCTAAGGCATGTGGAAACAGATTCTCGGCTGAAGTGGGTAGCGATCACAAGCTTGCAAGGTGGGAATGTGGTGTGTGGTCCTTATGCATGGATGGGAGACAATTGGCTGCCTCCGATGTGGGAAGTAAGGTGAAGGTTGCGGTACCCTAAAATAAGGTTAGTCTTCAACAGGTACGAGCAATACCCTTTAGGGAAAGGATGTTGCTGATACCCCTTTCGTAGGTGGCTGATTGCTCTCTGAGATCGCCCACAGGATCTCCTGCCGACTGTAGAGCTAGTGGCTGTCATCACTGGAGGGAGTGCAATTGTCTGCTGCATGCCAAGAAGCAAATCTTGGAACGGGGACTTTAAAGTCTCTCACTGCCTTGGAGGCCTGACAACTAGGCCAGAGCTGCTTAAGCGCGGCCAAGAAAGCTCACAAAGTCACGCATTGAGTGTAAATCTAGCCCCGGTGGCGGCGCCGTTGACGAGCTCGGGAAAGACGGCTGCCAAATTGCCAATTACGTCAGCGCCCACGCGTCAGCCTCATCACGAGTCACCTTTTTCTCATGCCGTCCGCGACTCGTCGCTCTTGACTCCCAAGACAACCTTTCACGAGCAGATATAGGCCGATATGACCAAAGAAAAGAAACTGCGGTCCAAGGGGTTCGACTTCAATGTCGTGGGAACACTTAACAAGGCGGCGGAAGCAGCGGACTCGCTCGTCAAGAAGGCGTGGTAGGTCCATGTCCCGAAACCACAATCGCATTGTGACTCCACGTACCCCGCCATCAATCACACCACCACCCGCGGTGCTCAGGGAACGAGAGATATGGGTTGGACCCTCTGCTGATGTTACCGATCTGGTCACTCAAAGGGACGTCAAGAACCGCCGCGATGCAGCCAAAGAAGCCGAGGCCGCCGCCGAGGAGGACCGGCGCCTCGTCGCGGAGCGCAACGCCTTCCTGCAGACCATCACAGCCAAGCTGACGGGCGTCACCACGAGCGAGGTGCCGCCCCTCGTCGTCGACCGCACCACGACCCACCGCGCCGTGCTCTTCGTCACGACGCCCATCGCCTTCGGCCCCGTCGAGGTCAGCCGCAGCTCGTACAAGCTGCTCGCGCGCCACGTGGGCATGTCCATGACGAGCGTCAGCCACTGGGCGCTGTGCGTCATCGACCGCGGCCTCTCGGGCAAGTGCTGGGCGTACGACCTCATGAGCGACCAGATGGCCCTGACCATGCTGGGCAAGAACTACTTCCGCGTGTACGAGGTCACGCCCGAGTTCATAGCGACATGGAACTCGTGCTCGTACGTCGGCGAGACGACGAAGCCGCACGAGGAGATCCAAGAGCTAGGTAAGTGTGCTCGGCGTCGATCTGGTCAGGTCCTGAAAGATGGGATCCGCCAGAACCCTCGGCACTAACAACACACGACAGGCCACAAGCACATGACTTCGAATCCGCGGTATCACCTGCTCGAGAACAACTGCCAGCACCTGGTGGAGGCGCTGGTCGCGGAGCTGTGCAATGGCGCGCACGTCGAGCAGGCCAAGCTCAGCGAGGAGCTCGAGCACGTGTCGCCCCGGATCGCCATGGACCTGATGGCCGCGCGCCTGCACAGCCGGATGGACGTCAAGAACGAGAAGGAAGACAGCGAGGGCGTCAAGGAGGACGTCGACGTGCTCAAATCGCTGCTCAAGCTGTACGAGAAGTCCAGCCGCAAGAAGCACGGCAAGGACACGCCTGAGGCGATCGAGAACGGTGACACGCCCCTGGCCATTGAGAACGGCACTGCGCCTCTGGCGATCATGCCGGCGCCTCCGCACGAGAGTGCGCTTTCGGGTACCGATCAGGGCGTGTCGACGCCGGCGCTCTTGTACCCTCCGCCGGAAACGGCTCCGGGACAGGTCGCCCCTCCTCCGGCAGATAGGTCAGCGCCGACACTTCTGCACGCTTCACCTTACGGGGAGCTCTCACCGCCGCTCCCGGCGCGGCCTCCTTCCTCACAAGGTGCACCGCCCAATCCAGCATTCGCTTCGGGAGACACGTCGCCGGCACTCCTGGCCCCTTTCCCCGCCGGCGAGCTCTCGCCGCCTCTGCCAATGCGCCCCTCTTCTTCGCGAGGCCTGTCGCCCGGGCCAGGACGCGATTCGGGAGAAGCATCGCCAGCATTGCCGCCGAGGCCCTCATCGAGTATGGGCAACCATCCGGCAACACCGCCGTACTTTCCGCCGCCGCCTAATGGGGCTGGCTGACAGGTCTCGGGGACAGGGATGGACGCCATTTGATCGAGGAATACTAATATACTCACTTAGATACCCCAATACTATTTATGCATCTTCCGACTCGTATTTTCAGTCCCATCTGGCAGATGAGGTGCATGCTGAAAATGCGAGACCATTGTCTTGTCCTTAGTTTGACAATAAGCCGCACTACAAAGCACTGCACCAACGGACGTTTCCCCGTTGTGGAGGCACCAATGAAACGTTGGCATTCTGGAAATGATCGCCATCGCCGATGTGTTCTTGTCCGAGCACAAACAGGATCTCCAGATTCAACTGCGACGACTGCTGCAAAGAGCCATCCATGCCACTGCCGAGCTAGGGCGGGGCCGCGCCCGGGTATGGTGCCGCCGATCCAACTTCCCCCGGGGCATCCTGTCCGGGCCTGACAGGGCATGGCCGTGGGCATCGGCGAATGAGGAGCTGGCGCAGGGGATTGTATGGGGTACGCACCATTGTCCGATCGGGGGGCTGCGATCCTGGCTGTGGGACGGTCATCATCAAGTCGAGTCAAGACTACCAGGGCCAGATCAAGCTTGCGAAGAGTCGATGGGCCGTGACGAGGTGTCAAAGCACGTGGCAACCTGCCAAGTGAGCTGGTGGACCACTTCTCTGTGCCTGCGAGGCGAGGCCTCCCGGGAGGCGCATCTCGTGTCACGATGCGTTGTTGTCGGGCTGCTGTCGTCACGGCCTGTCACGGCAGAGTCATAGCCAAGACGCTGCCGTCAAACGAGCCACACCCACGAACAAGCATGCTCCGGCTGCCATGCTCCGTGATTCGGGCTTGCCTGAATCCAGACCTCGAGTGGCTTGAGGTTAATGCTCCGTAGGGCAATCTCCGGGTGCTGTGTGGCGCTCCTGGCGGGCAATCACAGGCATCTGGGGCAGGCGAGCAGGCATGGCCAGGGGGCTGCCCACGGGCTAGTGATGTCATGAGCAGGGCCCGTGCCTGCACCTTTCCCGCCCGCCCCTGCATCCGCGTCCGTCACTGGCCCGGCCTGAGGGTAGCTTGGGCGCTTTTCCCAATTCCTCGCCCAGCTGCCTTCCACAACACTGGCATGCGAGCAAGTCCTGGGCGTGACTCGGAAGCTGCCGTTCCCTGCACACCCTGATTCATCCTGTCTTGTCTCATCTTTTGATCGTCGACTCTCTGACGTCCTGCTCCTTCGCCCACAATCCCTCGGCAGACTATGCACCATCGTGCTTGACTCCTTCCTCAAGCCAACGCACGCGACAGAGGACCGACAATGCCACGAGCTTGACGCTCTCACCACACACATACACACACCCACCATGGCTCCGGTCGAGCTCCTCAAGCCGTCGACGGCGCCCATTCGGCAATCGTCGTCCGACTCGTCAGAATTGCACATCGACGATATCGGCTCCCCGGACGAGCCCAGGCAAGTCATCCGCGACAGCGATGGCCATGTCGCCTTCCCATCCTGGGTCCCGCCGCAGATCGACTCTCCAGATTCGCCCATTCCTAGTGCCAATCACCAGACTGTGTCCGCGGTACAGCTCGATCAGAATGCGACCACGCAGCAAGATGCGATCCCATCAGGCCCCGCAAAGCCAGCGCAGAGCAAGACCCAATCGAACCCGCTGCCGGACAACAGCACCGACAAGAAAGATGGAAACACGGTCCGACCATCCATCGACAGGAAGTACGTGACGGACCTGCCGCAAGGCAGTAATGTCGATCCCGATGCGCCTCCGCGCCTCAATCGCGCGGCCACGAACGCTTCCCTGCTCAACTACGCGCTGTGGACGCCAGCACCGGGACCCGAGAGCGATTCCTCCTCCGACTCGGATACTGATGAGGAGGATGGTACATCGGACAAGTCAGGAACGAAGGCAGCTGATGCGGCAAAGGCGAGCTCTCAGCACCACAAGAACAAGAAACAGGGCGCCAAAGACGATCGCTACAGACGTTTCCAGGTCGGCAACGATAAGTACAAGACGAAAGGCAAAGTAAAGAAGGATGGCCGTCTCAACATTACCGTCAACGATACGAGCAACACAGGCTACCTCGCCAAGGCCCTTGGCAGCGCATTCAAGACAGTAGTCACGGGCAATGACAATAGCAAAGACGGCGGCAGCAGGGCTGCTTCTCGCACACCATCCTTCGCCTCTACGGGCACATCAATAGCCGCCAGTCGCCCGAAACTGAACATCGTCATTATGGTCATCGGATCCAGAGGTGATGCGCAGCCATTCCTCAAAATCGGCAAGGACCTTAAGGAGTACGGCCACCGTGTGAGAATCGCCACACATCCCGCCTTTCGCGATTTTGTCGAGAAGGACTCTGGTCTGGAGTTCTTTTCCGTCGGCGGAGACCCCTCGGAGCTCATGGCCTTCATGGTCAAAAACCCAGGCATGATTCCGAAGCTGGAGAGCGTCAAGGCTGGTGACATTGGCAAGCGGCGAGCTGCCATGGCTGAGATGTTCGATGGCTTCTGGCGGGCTTGCATCAACGCGACAGACGACGAAAAGGACGGCGCCAACCTCAAGATGATGGGCACCAAGACGCCTTTCGTTGCGGACGCCATCATCGCAAACCCGCCCAGCTTTGCTCATGTGCACTGCGCAGAGGCACTTGGCATCCCCCTCCACCTCATGTTCACGTTCCCGTACACACCAACACAAGCATTCCCTCACCCGCTGGCAACCATTAAGAAGACCAACGTCGACCCGGGCTACACTAACTTCATTTCATACCCTCTTGTAGAGATGATGGTGTGGCAAGGCTTGGGCGATCTCGTCAACGATTTCCGCGTGAAGACGCTCAAGCTTGACGCAGTGTCTACCCTCTGGGCACCTGGAGCGACCTACCGCCTCCACGTTCCATTCACATACCTGTGGAGTCCCGGTCTCGTGCCCAAACCCAAAGACTGGGGTCCGGAGATTGACGTGTCTGGTTTCGTCTTCCTGGACCTGGCTTCATCATTCGATCCGCCGGACGACCTTGTAGAGTTCCTGGATGCTGGGGAACCGCCGATCTACATTGGTTTCGGATCTATCGTCGTTGATGACGCCGACAAGTTTACCGAGATGATCTTCGAGGCTGTCAAGCTTGCAGGCGTGCGCGCCCTTGTCTCTAAGGGGTGGGGTGGACTTGGCCAGGACAACGTGCCGGAGAATGTCTTCATGCTCGACAACTGTCCTCACGACTGGCTATTCCCACGGGTCAAGGCCTGCGTCATCCATGGCGGTGCGGGCACGACAGCCATTGCGCTGAAGTGCGCGATACCTACCATGGTCGTCCCCTTCTTCGGCGACCAGCACTTCTGGGGGTCGATGATCGGAGAAGCAGGGGCCGGGCCGGACGCCGTGCCGTACAAGAAGCTCAATGCCGAGGCCTTGGCTGAAGGCATAAAGTACTGCATGACTGACGAGGCACGTGAGGCAGTCGGCAAGATAGCCAAATCCATTGAGGATGAGGGCGACGGCGCCAAGAACGCCGTACATTCCTTCCACCGTCATCTGGAGCTCAGTGGCGTCGGCTCCATGCGTTGCTCTCTCCTCCCCGAACAGGTGGCAGTCTGGTCCGTTGGCCATACCAACCTCAAGCTCAGCGCAATTGCGGCAGAGGTCGCCGTCAGGCAAGGTTTCATCTCATGGAAGAAGTTGAGGCTCGTGCGCCACAAGGAGTGGAACGATTTCGAGGGTCCTGGTGAACCTGTCACTGGCGTGGCCGGAACCGTCGTCGGGACAGTGGGCAGCGTTTTCGGTGGGGTGGGCAGCGTTCCTTTCAGACTTGCCAGGCTCGGCCAAAAGCGGGCCGAGAGGAAGAAGAAGAAGGAGGAGAAGCGTAAGAAGAGACACGAGAGGCATGAGAAAGCTCGGGCCGCGCGTGGTCATCCTACACGCCAGGAGACGGAAGGATTTCCCTTCCCCCCGGACGGCGCACCGAAAACCAACTCGAACGCGAAAGCCGGTGTTGACAACACTCCTGATCCGCTTATAGGGCCTCTGACCGGTCCGCTCACGGCAGGCACCACGCCTGGTACGACAGGCCTCGATGGGAATCCAGCCGAGGAGTACTTCCAGGAAGTCGCCGGTGGTTTGGAGGACACAGGAAAAGCTCTCGCTCGCGCGCCAGCCGACCTTGCTCTTGCACTGGCACAAGGATTCCACAATGCACCTCGTCTTTATGGTGACGACACTGTGCGACCCCCGGTGCGCGTGACCGGCATTCGTTCCGGAGTCCGCGCGGCACGGAACGAGTTCGTGTACGGAATCTACGATGGCGTCACCGGCGTCGTTCGCCTCCCGGTCCGCGGTGCGAAGAAGGATGGCTTCAAGGGTGCGGTCGCAGGCGTGGGCATGGGCCTTACCGGTTTCGTTCTCAAGAACCTGTCTGCAGTTATCGGGCCCTTCGGATACACCGCGAAGGGTATCGTCAAGCAGGCGGGCCGGCGCAATCTGCCCACTCGCTTCATTCGGCGTGCTCGCATCATGCAAGGACATCGCGAAGCCGCGAATCTCGACACGAGTGTGGAAAAGGAACTTGTGGAGAGAGTGAATGAAGGGTGGAGGGTCATGCGAGAGCTGGCAGACCTCGTCACGGAAGATCACGGCAAGAGGAGCTTAAAGTCACGCTTCATCGGACGCGAGAAGGCAATCGAGAAGGAAGAGCAACAAGACCGCGGTCTGGGTAGTCTTGGGCGGGGGCCGGCATTTGAGAGTGTGGAGACCGCCGAACAGGCCATCGCAGCCATCAAGAGAGGCGAGAGCGTCGCTGCTGTTATGGGGCAGAAGTCCTGGCTGCCAGATCTGCCACGAGCGAGCACCGGCCGGCGTAGCGGTCAAATAGACCGCGAAGACGAAGACGACAATGATGATGATAGCGACGACAATGCTCACGCACCAGCTACGAAGGAGGCTGGAGCGGCGAAGACCAAGACTCATTCGGGCAAACTCACTCCACATAAAGAGGTCCCTGCGCCAGATTACAACACCAGCAAGCTCGACGCAGATGTGAACCCGACAAGCCAAAACGCGAACAAATCGGGCGATGCTGACGATGATGATAACGGCGGGGCCGGACAGAAAAAGAGCCAGCATGTTGCCTTTAAGGGTGATGAGAAAGAGGACCCCAGCGAGAAAGGTGGCGAAGAGTTGAGAACCGCAGAGCTGCTGGAGGAAAAGACTGCCAAGCTCCAGAATGGCGTACAGCAGAAGACAAATGGCGTGGCTGCTCATTGATAGAGTGGCTCACAAGCACCAGCACCAGAGACGGGGATCATCTGTCATCCGCTTTCTCACTTCACGCGCCATGAAGCGCAAGCGGTGGGAACAAGGACGACAACGCCCTGCCAAGCTTTTTTCCTTTTTTTATTTCGAAAACCACTACACTATACCCCATACTGTATGTCGAGCGATTTGTCGTAATCATACTGCTTCTTTCTGAGCGGGTTCTTCTACTTAGCGGTTTATAGCAAACAACGATTACAATGCGTTTGACTTGACTTACCTTGATGGTCTCACCATTCCGATTGCGCATGCACGAGTGACCACAGGCACGTGAAGAGGATTGCTTGGCACTTTCCATGCGTCGCTGGTTGAGGATAGCAATTCGTGAGACGCGCGCATCCTGGACACCTGCTGTACCTGGGCCGGGTTCCAGGGAGGTGTAGGTAGGTCACTGCTGCTGTCGAGGTGGCAGCGCGGGTGGGGGAAACTGGGGTGATGTCGAGGTGTAAGTGGGAAGCAGGGCAGGCATGTCATGGCTCAACCCCCTGGCTCATGTTGGAGATGCCAAGCCAATTCACGAGATCGGACGAATTCAATGAGCTTTGTTTTCTTTCCCGAATGATGGGCGGGCGTAGGCACGGTTTCTTGAGTTGTCGCTGTGGAAGAGTAAAGTCTTTTGTCATTGGAACGGCTTTGCGATCCTGCCCGTCCGGATTGCAGGACGAACCAAAAGTATCTTCGTTGGGAGCCGCCATCTGTGGGGTTTCTTGTTCACGGTACACGCATGACGAGGGTGATGAAATCTCTTTCCGTCTCAACTACAGGTTCAATTCTGCAAACTGGCAGTTGAATCTGCGAAGTGAGCCTCCGTTCTAATATCAACAACGACAACGACAATAGGGAAGAACTGGTCAAGCAGAGATGACGAAATATCTTCCGTCACCATCATCCGTCGGAGGTCATGTCCCCCCCGCAACTTGCCGGGGTCGCATGAACAACAGAGTTCAATAATAACGCCCCAACACCGATGCGCCGCACTGGGGGTGCCCGTCCTTGTCCCTCGGCTGGGGCCCCTGTCCTCTTTCGTCAACGGCCATGACGTTTTGTTCCCTCCGGACCCCAGGCATGCGGGAGGAGGGGGAGTTGAACATCCTGGCAAAACATGGATTACCACATGATTGTATGCCTGCGATACTGTTGCATTTATGGCCCGTCGGTGGGATTTTCACGTGTCTTTCTGTTTGTTCATCGTTGTACTCGGCGGGTATGGCGCCCGTGTGGATGAAAGGCCTGTTTATGCCCCCTGTCAACCTGGGTCAGTTGGATGATCACCGTCTTATGGTCCGGCATATCATGTAGTCTTTGCCCCCAGGAAGAAACTTCTTGAAGTAAGGCAGCTTCCCACCTCTCCCTCTTAACTTCTAGGTCCTCCAGGATAAAACAGCTCTCACTGCGGACCTCCTGTTCCAGCCCAGCAGGAACCCAGCAGACATTCAAGACTCAGGACAATATGCTGTTCACCACCAGCACCGCCCTCTGGGCAACCAGCCTCCTCGCATCCATATCCCTGGTCTCGGCCTGGGACTTCTGCAACAACTGCACCAACGCCTCCCCGGAGCCCATCCTCCTCGCGCCCGCACCCTGGATCCTCACGGGCCGCGCCTACGCTGTCCCCATCCTCGCCCCGTCGCTCGACCTGCCTCAAAAGACGTTCCACCCTCTCGAGCGGGAGTCGGGGTACACCAACGGGACATTCCGCGGGATCCTCGGCACGATCCTGCTGGTGCGCTACGATGGCAGCCCCGTGGGGCCGTACGACGAGTTCATCGTGATCCCGGGGTCTTTCAGCTACAAGGGCAAGGAAGGGAGGGAGCAGTTGAGGTTGAGAATCGGGCGGATCTATGTCAGTCAGAAGTACACGACGTGGAACGGGCGCAAGAGTGAGTCTTCATGTTCCCTTCCATTGTCCCGACGCTGGAGCCATGTCTTCGGTGGGAGAGAAGCAGAGTCCGGGAATGGCCAGGCGAGCGGAAGTTCCGACCTTACTGACTGACTGCTCGCAACCAGACTGGAACATCCCCAAGCACCTCGCGCGCTTCGACTGGACCTCCACTCCGAACGGCGGCGAGTCGGTGAAGATCTACCCCTACGACACATCCCCATCCTACGCCGCCTCCCTGGACGGCCAGGAGACTGGCCCCTCTGAGAAGCCCTTCTTCAGCATGACCTTCGCCCCCACGATCCCCATCTCGGTCCCCTTTACCACCGACGTGTTCGGCTGGCTGGGCATGCAGGCCGCCACGCTGGGCCACCCGCCCGTCCCGCAGGGCAAGGGGCTGTACGACGAGCTCGTCGGCACAGACTTCTGGGCGCATACCGTGTTCGGACTCAAGGGGAGCAAGGCTAGCTTGGGGTTGATGGACCTGAAGCAAGGGAATGAGGACGAGGTTGCGGGCACGGGGAGGAACGCCGTGGGCGATGAGAATTATCCCAACTTCTGGCCGGGCCTGCCGCGGTGGAACGCCGCGCTCAAACTGACGGGCGCGACGATCTCGTTTAGCGATCCGGAGACGTGGGTTGTTTGATGCGGCGGGAATGAGGTGAAAGCTTGGGTATTGGGAACCGAGCGGAGTGTGTGTCTGGCAGTTTCCATTCGTTGGCAACACTGTCACGGCAGAGACCTCCTGATGATTGCGTGGTATGGCTCGACAATTTGTTTGAAGAGGGTCCTCAATCGTGTGATGGTGTAGGGAACAATGCCCAAACTTGCGAGGTCTTCTTGTAATAATGACGATGAGTCGATACAAGCCAAGCAGATGCCAACAAGGGGCACCAATCTCTGTTCTTGTCATGCCACCGTGCCGCAGCATAAACCCAATCGCATTGGCATACAAGCTGGTCCGCTACAGTTACATATTTTCTGAACTTACATTGATCATATTTACAGGATAATGGAGTGAGATGATCCACAAGATACACAAGTTCCCAAACACGAAACCCTAAAACGCCCTTTGGTTTTTCCCTCGAGATCACTACGCACACATACGCCTCTGAACCATCGCCAAGACGCTCTTCTTTATATGACCCTTGTTTGTCGTTCTCCAAGTATTGTACGCTGAATTGCTTTCACTCTTATTCGTTTCCGTCAAAAATGCCTCCCAGCATGTGTCACAGGTTATACGCCGATTCGGTGCCCTCCACATTGACGTGCGCGGCAGGATGCCCGTTCATATACGGGTTCGACGCAGACAGCAACACCCCGAGCCGCAGACTCCGCGGCAGTCGTATCCGCTGGTTCGTGGGGTCGGCCAGGTTGTGCGAGTCCGGGCTGGCGCCCTCCCGTTTCCAGTGAGGGGGCGTTTCGTCCCAGACGATCCGGGCCGGCAGGTCCATCATCGTGTTCCACATGCAGATATGCATCGCGTCCTTGACGTCCTCGAAGCTGTCCATCGTGCGGTCGCCCTGGTTGCGCACAGCCTCGAGGTAGATGCGCCAGAATTGGTCTTCGTAGATCGGATGCCCGTCAGAGCTCAGGACGGCGAGAATGCCAATCCAGAGATCGACTCCCGTACTGTGCAGCCCCTGCAGTGGGTCGTCCTCTGCATCGAACATCCGCTTCATGCGCGACAACACGGTGACGGGCCCGGACGCCATCGGTGCTTTGCCACCGCCCAGGAACGCGATGGACTGGATGAAGCATAGGCTCACTAGTCCCTGGGCAGGCCTCAGCTTGTTCTCCTCCTCGCTCTCGATGTACCAGCGGATAAAGTGCGATATCATCATGGAGTAGATGGTCTGCACGTCTAGAGCATCCCATTCATGCTCATCGGGTGCCTTCGTCCATGCTTTGCGATCGTGCTCGAGACACTCCATAATCTTGACTAGGTGGACCAAGTCTTCGTCGAAGCCGAGCTCCGAGAACAGCCGTGTCATAGGCGCGGGCTTCTTATATGAAGGCGAAGATGCTGGATAGCCCTTGTACATCTGTCCAACCAGCCCCCGAGGCAAGAGAAAGGACTTGTGCCAGCAGATGCCGACCTGTGGAACGGTGTGCCTGAGGAGAGTCAAAGGTCAGCTCGGCAAATCGCTACTGCTCGACTCCAACGACGTACCTGACAATAAGATGCTGCAGCATTTTCGAGCTAGCCAGTCCATGCACGCCACCTCTCAAACGGATCATCTCTTTCAAGCCGTTCATATGGGCAATTCGCTGTCGCTGGTCCGCATGGAGTTCCTCCGTCTGAGGCACCTCCGGCAGGAACAGGTTCTCTTCTATGCACATCAGGTTGAAGACTGCAGCAATGTTCTCATCCGACACAGCCTTGACAGGGTCGGCGAGACCCTCCTGTACCTTCTTGATCGCATGCATCTTGTGGTGCTGGACGAGACTTCGGAGCTGGGTACGCTTCGGCTGCAGGATGCTGAGCTGTAGCGCAATCAGACTCAGCATGGCATGCATGAACGCCGACTGCTGGAGCGAAGGCACCACCCAGTGGGCGTGGATCGTGGCCGAGTGTGATATGGCTGAGCCGGCCATGGGCACAATTTGGGGCGAGACGGCTTTCATGACTAGATGAAAACAACAATCAGTACTGGGCGGTGTGCTCCCCCGTGCCCAGCGAGAAGAGACTTACAGAACTCCAGCAAGTAGCTGGTTGGGCCGTCCATTTTCACCGAGGTCATGTTAAAAGGGTCAATCTTTCCGGAGAGGACCGTCTGAGAAGTGACGACGGCCAGACTCGCGCTGCATGTGGCACACTGGGGCTCGGCGTCGGGCGACTCGGCTGTCTCCAGCTCATGCTGGCACCGAGGACAGATCCTCGAGGTTGATGGTTTTCGATTCTTGGGCGAGTACTGCTGCGGTCGTCGTTTCCGAGTCTGTGGCTTATCGGTGGTTGATCCTTTGCGGGGTTTGCGAGCGGCAGGAGTTTTCTGGTCTGAGCTCACTTCACTGCCTGCATCGGACAACTTGCGCTCCCCAGCCCCGTGCTCATCCCCGTCGTGCTGGTCTCCCGAGTGAGCCGCATCCTGGGCCTGAGAGGCCTTGCTGCGGGTGGTCCAGGGACGGGCGGCGCGGGCATTGCGCATGACAAAGGCCCGAGCCGAGCGGGAGGCCTTGTGGCCGGCGGTCGAGCTGTCGCCGGTGGTGTTGACGAAGACAAAGGCGCCGCCGCCGGCCGAGCCGGGGTTGCTGCCGTCTGGAGCCATGTTGTCGCGCCACGGCCCGGTCCGGGCTGCCAGCTCCGGCTGGCTACTGTCTCATGACGGGAAGGGACGCCGAGAGGTCACCCCTTGACGGCCAGGCGGCCGGGTTGATTGGTGAGGGCGAATGAAAGGGCCAGGACGGGTCGGCAGCTGCAGACTTCCAGCTGATGGCTGCAGGCGTCTCAGCCAGCAGTAGCGAGCATGCACAGACACGGGCTGGCTTGGCTGTATGAGGTGAGAGAGCCCTTGTCGGAGTGTCGTCCGAGCCGCTGAGATCCGGCTCCGCCCAGTCTCTGCAGGGTGATCGTCGAACCAGGAGAGGTGCCGAGAGGAGGAAGTCGGGCCGATGACGCTGGGAGAGGCGCTCGCTGCGAGAGGTCGGACAAGGCTGGCCGGCTGGAGGTGGGGACGCGGTCTGTCGCGGTGGGTGCGATGGGAGGAAGACGCTTGCTGGGCCATCGCAGGCTCGGCAGATGAGGCTGGAGCGGGCGTTGATGGCGCTCGACGGGCCAAGCAGCGGCGGGCGGGGCTCCGGCCGTTCCTTCCCCGCTCGTCTGACCAATCTCGCTTGTCCTATTTCGGGCCTAGCGCTGAAGATGACACTGCTAGCGCGGAACTTATCTTATTCCCACTTCGGCTTAGCGCCGACTTGTGATTGGAACGACAACTTCCGACCTCGTTATTGTCCCTCTGTTATTGACGAGGTTGTGCCTCAACCCTTGGTGGAACATATGGGCTTTTGCTTGCTGGCCAATTTCCGGGATCACTGGCGAGGTACTACCTTGACCGTCTTCCATCAGTTGAGAAGGCTCAAGTCGCTCGGGAACACTGTCGAATTACGCCCAATGCCAAATGGCCAGCTTTCTCTTTTCAGCTCAGAAGATTACCAATGTCATATTGCCACTCCAGGGAGTTGTTAGCACCGGACCGACAGTCCAAAGTGTCTCAGCCCCTCGATAGTAGTGGCGAGCCTTCACAAATATCCATCTCGGTATTTTCTCTTGCCCTCGAGCATGACCTTGCGAATTAAAAATGGCGCGAAGGCGGCATCCTCCTTTATTTTCTGTGATCGCGTCATCGCCGAAAGGATTGAGGGTAGTTCTCCCTGTACATGTGTGCAATAGATGTGATGTCTCGCGAGTGGTAAAGAGTAATTTACTTGTCGGACTCTATAATTTATGGTATAAGACAGTATTGGCGATTCGCGAGAGCGTGCGGTTTAAAAGACTGAGGTAGTCTGCTACTCGGCATGAATGTACACAGGCCTCACATCCTCAGACGCTCGTGACATGAAAGGTGGGGTCTGGCAAGGCAAATGTTACGAAGGCAGGGAACGTCACACGTCGAGATTTAGTAAATTGATAGGGTATATTTTCACTGTCCGCGGTCGAGGCACTCCCTGAAGAAAACTCGCCGCTCGGAAGTGGATACATGCCTGTTTCATTCAAGATACTGATGTCCGAACCGAGGTGGTATTAAATCCGCATAAATAACCGGCAAGTCGTCTATCTATTCGATGTCCCCGCTCGGAGCTGTGGCACTGGTCGGCTGAGTTGACAACCACAATCTCCGAGCAGCTTCATGCTCGGGCAACTGAGGAGCTGTTCGGAGGAGCTTGGCCACTTCAACGTGACCATAATAGCAAGCCAGCTCAATAGCTTTGTGGAAACAGGTATTTGTCCTACCCGCGCTCGTAGCCCCCACGTTAAGCAACAGCTGAACCATATCGAGCCGCCCTTTTTTTGCTGCCAGGTCAAGTGCCGTGTGGGGTAGAACTTCCTCACAGAAATATTCGTCAAAGTAGCCAAAGGTGGCAGTACTGTGTGCAGCTCCGCGGTCCAGAAGAACAATGGCAAGTTCCAGGTCGCCATTGTTTGCAGCGTAATGTAACGCCGTCCAACCATCAGCATCGAGCTTGTCGACGCCCACGCCCAGATCGAGGAGGTATTCAACAAGCGCGCGACGCTGGGCTGCCTCTGACGCTGAAAGGGAACCCGCCCAACAAGCTGCGTGCAGAGCAGTCCTGCCAAGACTACCAAGACTACCAAGAGCAAAGGGGTTGGCACCTAAAGCAACAAGCTGCTTGGCAAGGCCAATGCTGCCTGTTTCGCAAGCAGCCAGTAGTGGGGTGCTCCCCTTCCAAGAGCGGCTGGTGAGATCAATGCTGTAATTAAGCAGTCTTTGCATGAGTGAATGAGATGCATTATGCTCAATCGCTGTGCAGATGACGTCAGCATCAGGCTGCACACCATGGTCGAGGAGGAAGTTGGACAACTCTGTGGGAGCTCCACATTGCAGAAAGATTACGAGCACAGGCGCTGCAGCCAGGAAGTCCAGATGAGCCTCGACGAGCAGGTCTTTGAAAGCCTGGACTTCATCTTGTCGGACACCGTGGTAGCTCATCACGCCTTCCAGCAGACGCGTGCACTCAGATGTGTCCATCAGGTTAGCGCCCAGCTCGTGGAGCAGCCGCATGGCCGTCAAGACGTGCTTCAGGGTGCGTGGATGTGCACGTGTACCCCACGCGCGGTAGCATGCACAATATATGATGGACCCCGATCTGCAGACGTAATTGATCTCGACGGTGGCCTTGCCGTTGATGCCGACTCCCTGTTTGATCAGCCAGGCCACCGTGCGACGGTCGTTGTCCGCGGCTGCCTCGGCCATGGCGGGAGGGCCGACCTGTGCCAGATTTAGCCCAATGTGCAGCAGCGTCTCCACGACTGTGATTCTGCATCCGCCAGCACGGCCGACGATCACGGCCACCAACGAGGGGCAGATTGTTGCTCCTCTATTGACAAAAATGCTGAGGAACCCGGCCCATGTGTCTTGCAGAATGTGGGGAGCCGCCCATTTCGCAGCTGACTCCGTGATGCTGTGATGCGTCACAGAGTGAAGCCCGCACACAGCCCGCGTCGGGCCCTGAGCATCGACCTGTAGCCTCTCACGCCAAAAGTATAAGCCGATGGCTGCGGACCACAATTCGCCATCTCCCTTCTGCGCGCTCAACCCCCGCAGCAGGCCGGAGAGGAAGTCATCCTGGAATCGTCCTCGGCGGTAATGCAGCCACTCTTTCAGATCTACGATGCGTGTCTGGACGGCCTCGTTCGCGAGCGCCTCGTCCACGCCACTTGCTGCAGAGCGTGGCATCGACCCGCACCGCGCCATCACTAACATGGCTTGCTCGCCGATCCGGACAAGCTTGGCAAATGCGGCAGCTTTGAGGTCGGCATCCGACTCCGCGCTCAGTAGCCCCAAGCACACAAGCTTGCCTCGCATGTTCGCAACGGCTTTCTCGTCCAAGCCGTGCCTTTCAAGGTCGTCCAACGCCCGCGAGTCAACACAATTTCTGCGCATGTTGTGCAACAATGCTGAGCACATTGCCTCTTGGTCGTGAATCTGACGTGTAGACGCAAAGCTAAAGAGTGAAACAATTTTCCGGAGGTGGCGCGGAAAACTGCAGCAGTTGAGAAACGTGTGCATGCCCTGCGTTTCTTCTGCGGCGGATGACATGGCTCGGAGCACATACGGTACGAGCTCTGCGTCGCATTCTTGAAGCGCTGTCGCTGCACTCCGACTTGTCAGCCACTCGCGGCGTGGCTTTGTATGCTTCAGCACAGCCTCTTCAAAGCCTCCGTGCCACCTGTGGTTAAAGATGAAGTCCCACAGGGACGATTGTGCTACGTGTAGAGAGGGAGCATCTGTGCTAAAGAACAGAGAGAGGAGCCCAGAGCCAATGCGTGTAAACAGAACTTCCACCAAGTGTCTGTCTCCCAAATCGCGGTACCGTGTGTTGGTTATGCGATTGGACAATCTGAAGATCGCTTTGGACAGAAAATGAAACTGGTCAATCTCGAGTGTGAGGGCTTTTGTGGATTGTAAATCTTCGTCATGAGGACGAAAGAAAGAGGTCGGGATTTTGACATAGTTGAGCCTCTCAGTCGGCAGCAACTGTGCCGTGAAGACATTGTGCCTGGGCGAGTACTGCTTCGTGCCAAGGGGATCAGAGATAGAGAGATCTATGAACCGATGTCAGTATGAACTGTTCAAAGGCCCCGTCGGTGCTTGGCGGGGATCCCTGCGTCACTTACTGCTCATGAAGCCGAGAATTTGAAGGTATGGGAGATTTCTGAACATGGTCTCCTTCCAGGCAGTCCATAGATCTGTCTTTGGCAAATCGGCCGAGGCCGACTGGTGCAGATCTCGCCAAAGAGCAGTGTTCGTGCAGTTGCCGGTAGAACGCGCGCTGGAGGGTTGCAGAGTTCCGGGTTCGAATCTAGCCAGCGGTGGTGGTGATCGCGCGAGCACCATGCTGCGCGGAAGTGAAGACGACACTGGGAATATGACCTCTTGTGGGAGAGGGACGGTTCCATGAGATCTCCGCTGCGATGAGAGATGGTTGCTGTGGGTAGATGTCGACACCTGCTGATGTGGTGGCTTCGAGCGCAGGACGGTCATGTGTTGTGGACCCTGTCGTAAACAGCGAGCTCGAGCTCGTGCCGAACACTCCAATGGTGACGGCGATCGAGGTAGGAATGAGCCGGCAGGCTTCACGGAAATCTCCGGAGGTAGCAATAGGGGACCTGTTGATATACAACAATATCAGCGAGAGCATCCTGCGTTTGGCCTACTGAGAATCACCCCACGTTGAAGCACGACGGGCAAGGCAAGCCGGGCACCCACCCTGAGTCGCACTGCGCCTTCCAACCGGGACATTCCTTCGAATCTCCTTCCAGACCTTTACCCACGGGATGAGCCGTCCATGGAAATAGACTGCCGGGGTACCACCCCTCTCCATGATGGGAAGACAATGCGTCCAAACAGGCCACCAGTCCTCCTTCTGCATTCGCTTGCGAAGTTGTAAGACGTCTCGTATGCGTGTCTCGTAGATATTCAGTCTGTGCAGTGAATAGACACTTAGTATTTCCCAAGCAGACCAGTGTTGGATGTGAGACAAGCTATAGTAGACTACCTACGGTACTTCAGGAAAGGCGTGCTTTTCGATCAGGACTGCCCTTAGTGCCACGAGGGTATGTTCCTTCTCACCGCCCTGCCCGAAGAAGTAACTCTTGATTATGGCTCGGTTCTCTGTCCAGAGCTCAGTGGTATCGGCTTGCCGGGGAGCGCATTGGAGTCCGTCCATGACTCTTCCGCTGGTCCAATGCTGGCGATCTGGTGGTGGCGAGCAAAGGGTGCTTCGGAAGGACAGAAATCATACGAGTGATGAGTATGATGGCCTCCACAGCTTGGATGTTTGTTGTCTACTCGGATTAGGTCAAAGCCTGGGGAGACCAGGCTCATTTATGCGCGGGCGGCTGTCAACCGTGAGGGTGTCGAGCTGATCAGGGGGATGGTCCGCCAGCTGCTTCCCAGTCGCCTTGTCCACACCCTGGCCAATCAGCGAGACTATTCTCAGCCTCTCAGGCAACAAAGCTGTCCATACTCTGACCAATGAAGGAGTGCAGATGACCACATGAAGCTGTCCACACTCTGACCAATGGCGAGCACAGCTCACGGCTTGAAGTTGTCCACAGTCTGACCAATAGAGAACACTGACGTGGCGGATATGATGAGACAACGAAAGGGTGTGTGGTCGGCCTGCAGCCATGTGATTTGGGGCAATGCAAGCTCAGTGACCAGCAGCATAATTGCATGAGCTTCGGGTACGGTAGCAGGGGTCACACCGCCGGAACGCGGACCACAGCAGACGTTCAATAACAACGACAAACTAGGCTCATCGGCTTGCGATTTTGTCCATTTCTGTGATGGCTTCGCATTCCAAACACGAAACATACAATGGGGTACAGGCAATACCTCCTCATAATAGCTATAGCAAAAGACTAGAAAAGACTACCTTGTAAAAGCTCGCATCAGAAGCAATATTTCCACAGTTCCCGCTCGACCTTGAGCTCCTCCGAGTAGTCCCCGAGCCGCGCAAACAAGCCATCCACCACCCTCAGCCAGCGCCACGAGACCTTCGTGACGTAGTGCGCCTTGGTGTGGTCTTTCAGATCCACAGAGATTGACGGGCACTGACATCGGCCTTGATCTCCCACAGCGGCTTCACGCCATCCGAAAGACTTCCTTTCACCAATGGCGATCGGAACCTGTACGACTTGATGAACAAGTCCGGCGATCTGTGCGCAGCCAGCACCCGTGGTACCGTAGAGGTAGCAGCGTGACCACGACACATGACCTCCCAAACCTTGACCAACTCAGCGTGCACCGGGCCCTGCACATTGCCTGGAGGCAGCTTGATATATCGACGCTCACGCCGGCTGCGCCGCCTTTGGGCCTATGTACGATGACCGCCCTCAGAAGCTGGGCTCCGGGCCTACCCACAGACCCGGCCCTGGCCACCATGGGCGTCGGCGGTGCACAAGGGCCAAACATCCCGGGTGCCGAGTGGCTTCCCGTCTTCATGATCGTCCCACCCAACATTGTGGTGGGGCTCATCGCGACGTGCTGCACGTGCTTCGGAGTAGGAGGGCACACAGGAAGCGAACGGCAGCACCGGTGCTGGTGTAGATTGTCGTTGCGGAGAAGAGTGGCTAAGGGCCAGGGTAACGTTAAGTGCTGCGTGTTTTTCAACGTTTGGCTGATCGTTCATATATCCAAGGGTAATCAATGTTTATCACAGCACGAATTCCGTTGCATAATAAGTCGCTAAGACAACCGTGGTCACTCCTCTAGCCGATACGCTTAAGATTAGACCGGGAAAGACGCCTGCTATCGAAAAGGATGAACACTCATAAGTTCCTCTCTACGTGTGTCTGATAGTCATCCCCCCATCAACGGGAATTGTCGTGCCGTGTAGATACGACGAAGCGGGCAGACAGACACTGACCGTTACTAAGTCGTGCGAGCAGGAAGTGTTAGCCATTTCCGCAACGCCGACCTTCGAATCACAAAGATACAGAGAGTGTGGTGGCGATCCTATCCGGGTGGGACAGGCAGGACTTACTCTGAGCAACTTCTTCCGGGTCGGCGTAGCGCCGCATCGGCACGCGGCGCTTAGCGTAGGAATCTCTCATCTCAGAAGGGATCGCGGCCGTCATGCCGGTCTGGTGAGGTCCCAGTTAGCAAGGTGGACTCTTTCAGCGTGAAGGACTGTTATGGCGGTGGGAAGATCGGCAAAAAGACTTACGATGATAGGGCCCGGGCAAACGGTATTCACCTGCTCGAATTGTCAGATCATTCCTTCCTTCCATTCTTCCTGGCACCGTTTCCCACTCTCTGACACTCCCGAAGCCACAAGTAGAAGCTGACAAAACGCACCGTGATATTTCCATACTTGCCCAGCTCGACGGCAAAGCTCCTCGTTAGGCCCGTCACAGCGCTCTTTGTGGCACTATACGGCGCGTTGGCGGGTCCTGTGACGAAGTGCTCCGTGCTCGCGATATTGACGATGCGCGCGGCGTCGCTCTTGAGCAGTGTCGGCACACACGCCCGAATGAAGATGGCAAGCGCCGTGATGTTGATGTCGATCGTCTGGTCCCATTTCTCCTCGAAGATGGAGTCCGAGTCGAAGGCGCCGCCGCCCGGGGAGATGCCGGCGTTGTTGATCAGGATCTGTGACCCATACGTTAGCTAGCACGCGTGGTCAAGAAAAATGAGTTGTGGCAAATATTATCTCTCACATCTAGTCCGCCGAACTGCTCGATGACCTCCTTGCACACGTCCTTGATCCTCTGCCGGTCCGCGACGTCACAGACCCAACCCGCGGCCCGCCCCTCGTGCACGGCATTGATCTCACCGACGACCGCGTCCACGGAATCCTGCTCCAGATCGAGGACGGCGACGCGCACGCCTTCGTCGGCGAGCAGTTTGGCCGTCTCGCGGCCCATCCCGGACGCGGCGCCCGTCACGATGGCCCTCCGCCCGCGCAGCGAGCGCGAGAGCTTGGTCAGCCTGCCCGGGGGCGGTGCGACGTTGGTGAGGTGTGACTTGAGGGCCTCGACGCGGTTGAGCGCGCTCTGGAGGTGGGCGGGTGTTTTCGACATGTCTGATGCAGTCTGGAGGCTGTGGTTGCGCTCGGTACGCGTAGCAGGGTGTGAGGGAGAGGTTGACGTTGGGGGCGACCCTGAGCGGGTTGTGGAGATCCTCCGAGCGCCTGTGGGGAATCCCTGTCTAGGCGCTCTCTTCCCGTAACGGACCTCGGCAAGCAGTATGAGGCAGGACCGCTCCACGACTATCAGACATGTTCAGTCCACATTGCCCGTCCTGTAGACATGGAAATTGGTCAAATACTACACTAGGGTAAGGAGGGGGAAAGTTGCTGTGTACAGCTCGGGTTAGGGGTCCGGGGCCGTGAGGCTCTCGCGAAGCCGCGTCGTATTTCAGGCAACAGTATAGACGCCAAGTAAAGACCACAGACGAAATTCGCTCCACCCTGAGAGCGTATTAGTCTAAGACTTTCGTGACGACGTGTTGCCATTTTGTCGGGTGTGGGAACTATATGGCTTGCCGACGCCTCACAAGTAGAGAAGCAACCAGGCTTTCGAGGCCGCCTTATATGACTGGAAGCAAGTATGGATGGTTGGTACGCAATTCTGGCCTAAGAGGATATCAAGAAGTTTAGAGATTAGCCGGTGCCTCGCCAAAAGACTGTCTCTTGGGCAGAGCAACTCTGGACACCACGCTATACTTATACCCACTCATCAGGACGCCTTTTGATTTCAAGCCCTTATAACAGTACTTCGCCACTGATCCACGATTATAGATGTTTCCACGTCAGCCTTCTCGACTTGTGGTCATGGTGATTGAGCTATTGCCACACAGAATGAGCCGGGAATTACTACCGCTCCTTGACGCCATGCATCTCAATCTTTACATCTCCCTTCCGCTGATCCTGCCACTGGACTTGGTGGGAACTCTGCTCATCCATGGCCTTCTACCCCGCAGCAAGCTGCCGCGCATCCCGTCGCTCCTGCTTCGCCCGGTCTCGCCGCTTGTCCCGCCTCGGGAGCCAGCACCACCAGGTACAGCAGCCTGCGAGCCCGGCGATTGAGAGCGGCAATGCGATGACGGGAATGAGTATGTATTCGTTCTTGTACCAGGGCTTCTGTATATCGTTGCCGCATGGCGGGGCCTGCGCTAAGAGCGTGCTGACGGCGTCGCCGGGCACCCAGGTAGGCAGCTGGAGGGTTACGCAGGCTCCGAGCGCTGGAGGCGCCAGAGTCATCGAGGACGCGTCGGACAGGGCCCAATGGATGAACCAGGGCTTGTGCATTGTGACGAAGTCGTAGTCGGACATAGTCACCGTTGTGGAGGATGGACCTCCTCATCGCCCGCGGAGCGAGCATCCATGGCAGGCGATTCTGGCGCAGATGCGACAGAGCACGAGACTTCCCCGTCTTCACGTCCGCGAGACGCATGGCGGAGAGCGGACGGCCGGATGCGGTCATCATGTGCCTTGAGCGCGGGGCGTCCGTCAACGCCTTCGGAATGGTCCAGTTGCTCGATGGGCGTGGGCAGAAGGCGCATCTGCCTTTCCCTATCCATGTGTATCTCGAGTGCATACACGACTGGAGCGCGCAGCCTGTTGATGCGCAACGGCTGACCCCGACCGAGGGTCTCGAGTTCTCGCTGGGCCGTGGAGTCGTGAGAGGTGTCGACGGCATACCGGAACATGACACTAGCTGTTTCCAGCAAAGTCAGCGCGGTGCTCCGTTGAGGCCGCTCGTGTGCTTCCTCTTGCAGAGGCGGGGGTTCCGGAAACTGAGGGAGGACGGGTTCTTCGAGACCATCAAGTGGCTGGCGAGATATGGATGTTCGAAGGAGAATGTCGATTGGCTGGTGAAGCAGTTCGACGGGGAGACCAGGGAAACGCGAGGTCTTGTCTTCAGAGACAGATGGGTAGACGTCTTGCAGGTTTTGTATAGGTCTCATCCTGTGGTGGACATGAAATCGAGGTCGACGTGGCAGCACAGTTGTTGGCATTCTCGACTCGGAGTATCCTTATTGATGAGTCAATATCATGCGTAGAAACCTGGCACTTGAATACAACTGTACCAAGTACCGATAAGCCATCAATGTCATGAAGCCGGGTTATCAGAGAACCAGAGAACAGGAAAGGAGAAATAGCATGTATAGGCTCATGCTGGTCTTCACGACGGGGATTACATTTGACGGCATATCACGATCGATTTTGTGCATGTTCCAATACCTCTCAACATTCACAGGTTCTGGCTATTTGTGCAACGACACGGAGCAAGCTTCAAGTTCCCTGTTCAGCTTTTGTTGTGAGAGTAGTGGCTAACCAAAACGTACTAAACCACACCTAGGTTTTGTACAGCCAGCAAGGTCACCGTGACGTACACTTTACTAAACAGGGGCAATTCTTGCTAGATACCTACTGCCCAGTGTGCAGTGAAGCTTAATTTTCATAAGATGCAAACTCTACCAAATCGCCGTGTCAGCGAAAGATGTTGGTCGGCCAAGGCTCCGACAGCGCGGGTATATTTTACATTTTCCCCAAGCTGTAGAGCCGAGGTGGGTGCCAAGAAAAAGACCCGCCCCAATAGCCAGGCTGATTGGACAACCGTTACGACCGTACTCTTTCCCAGCTCACTTTCCGTCCGGTTGAGCGGCATCATCTTTGCCTTGCACTGTTTCATCCCACTTCTGTTGAGACGCCTGCTAGTGGCACAGTCTCCCGTTGTAACTGAATGTAAGGGCAGTACTCGCCGGTTTCGAGAGTCTGAAACCGAGGCCTCCTCCCACTCATGCTGTGGGACCCAGCACTATAAGAATGGCTGTATCGCACTCATCTGTCCCTCGCACCCACCTCACGTTTCTTGCCTCTCCGCCACCCCAAGAACTTGGGTCATCTGTTATCCTCGTGCAATCATCATCCGTCGCAACTGCAATCATGTCTCCAGAGACACCCCAGCCGCAGCCGCCACTGTCCGACAGACTATGTCTATGCAAAGATCTGCACGCTGGCTGCTCCCGCGAGACATGCCCGCAGGCCCAGTTCGCATTCGACAACGGATACCCGAGCACCACGATCGCCATGTACCGTAAAAGCGGCGAAGGAAAAAGCATGATGTACGTCTGGACAGATGGTGGCGAGACTGGTCCACGCCCAGCATGTCCGACTTGTGCAGCGATCGCGCGGGCGCTGACCGAGCCCGAAGACATCGTGCGGACCATCAAGGCTTCTGTGGCGGACCACCTCAAGAAAGACCGCACGGGCAATTTCTGGGGAAGCCTCGACAGGCGGCAGGTGGATTATCTCGAGGAAAGCTGGGAGAACACGTACGTGAGCCTCTTTGCGCCGCGGTCAGCAATGTCGGCGGGCCGCAGGATCATCCGGACAACACCATCTAAGTATCAGTATTCCAAAGAAGGTACGCGACACTTCAGTATTTGGCGAGAGATGCGAGGCGGAAACGAAGACTCGGGTGGTTGTCGGGCTTTATCCTCGCTCTTTGGCCAGCCCTTAGAGCGCACAGACAGCGAAGCAGCCACTGGTCAGCTCAAGGCCTGGATGGCTAGATGCGACCAACGACACGGCTGTGTTCCAGCCGAAGGAGCTCCAGCACCGACCAGGCTCATCTGCGTCGCCGACAACCAAGTACGCATCGTCAAGACAGGCGGGGCAGTACTAAGGTACACCACATTGAGCCACCGCTGGGGCCACAACGAGCAATTCAAGCTTCTGAAGGCTACAGAAGAAAGCATGGCACGAGATATCCCGTGGGATACGATTCCAAAAACGTTCCGCGATGCGATGAATCTGACGCGCCAGCTCGGCGTGGATCACATCTGGATCGACACCATCTGCATCATGCAGGACGACCCCGACGACTGGAGGTTCGAAGCGACACGCATGAAGGATGTCTACAGCAGTAGCCACCTCAATATCGCAGCAAACCATTCGCTTGGCTCCAATGGTGGCCTCTACGCAGACCGCCAGACTGCGGGCGACTTCCCGATCTGTATCATGGCCGAAGCTGGCAGCAAGGACAGTCCACAGAGCACCTTGTGCATCCGACAGCTGCCCAAAGAGTCCCACGCAGCCTACAGCACCGACGACATTAAGACCGACGACCTCGCTTACTCGCCCCTGCTAGGTCGCGGCTGGATCCTGCAGGAGCGTGTCCTGTCGCCGCGGATGGTCTACTATGACAGCCAGGAGCTCAAGTGGGAGTGCCGCGGGGGCTGCGACTGCCTGTGCGGCGGAATGATTACAATGGCAGGGTTCGTCGTCGCCTACCGTAACGCTTTGGGTATCAGTAGGCGTGACGCCGTGCTTCCCCCCTTGCAGCAGAACTACTACTACCTGCCGATCCGCTGGATGCTCATTGCCGAGAGGTACTCAATGTGTGATCTCACCTTTGTCGCAGACCGCGTCATCGCGCTGGCCGGCGTCGCTGAGCAGGCACTCGCCTCAGACATGCCTACGGGCCGGTACCTTGCTGGTGCGTGGGAGAAGGATCTGGCGAACCAGCTGTGCTGGGAGGTCTTGGATACGCACCGCAAGCCTCAGGACGTTTATCTCGCACCGAGCTGGTCGTGGCTGTCGGTGGTCGGCAGGCTCAGATTCCCTAACCGTGGCGAGGACGAGATGTGCAACCAGGACATCGCCGTGGAGATTACACAGGCTGAATGTACGCTCGTGGATGACTCGCGGCCAACGGGACCAATCACGGACGGATTCATCAAGGTCAACGGCAACGCGATGGAGTTCGACGTTCAGGTCGTCGATCCCGGATCAGTATCGGAGCCGCAGACGTTCACCCTAACACACCGCGAAAGAGGCAGGACACTCCAGAACATGTTCAAACCAGACTATGTCATGACGACCGAGAGTGCGTCGTCGCTGGGCACGGTGACTCTCCTGTACTGGGGATACATGCCGCCGAACTGCGACGTCATGATGGTGCTCTGGCACGCAAACGACAAGCAGCGTGTGGAGGGCAAGTTTGAGCGGCTGGGTCTGATTGTGTACGATCTTGACAAGATGCTCGACGAGTGTAACGAAATCAGGGACTGGTTCGAGAAGCGGGAAGGTCTAATCATCGTCTGAGTGCCCTTGGCTTTGATATTTTTCTCACCTGTTTCCGTGTACCATATGTGCAAACGTAAATGAAGGTGGTTGTGGTTCGGAAAAGAAAAGTGAAAGAAGATGGTGTACAGAGTTCAATAAGGTGAGAGATATGCTGAAGGATGTATCTCTTGGTATGTTCTGTGCCTGCTAGTTCGTGCTGCTGTCCTGCTGGCCGCACCCAGATGAAGTTCCCCAATGAATGAAATCATGCCGTTTCTGTCACGAGGCTCCATTGACCGGGCATAAGCTCCCAAAAGGCTCGATCACGGCGAGACGTTACACACGCCGGCCTGTCCAAGAAATCATGACAGGACTGAGATGAGTCCTTGTGGTCTGACAACGCGTAAACAGCCACGTCGACAATCCACCTCACCATAAGGCTGCGCAAAAACCCTAGATATGGTCTAGATACTCAGAGACCATCCGTTGGTCGAAGGTTTGCTCAGGTGTTGTGGCTTCGCTGATGCTACCAGTGACGCGAATGGCGCGGAGTTGAGCGAGTTATTTTGACATGTCCCAAAATAGCTCATTCCCCATTGCACTCCTAACCCTCCCCACTGTTACCAGCTCGGGGAGCTCCGGTAGGAAACGTGGCGTGACAAACGTGGGCCATGACGTAGCTGGGAGGTCAGTTAGAGTTGGGCGGAATGGCCGAACGAGGCTAGCAACCCACTGGAATGCAAAGCGTGGTGTTGCCGCAACGTTGCTGAGCTAACAGATTCTCAGGCGGGCCAGCTGAGTTTATGGTTCAAGCCACGGGTCGAGTGGGAGGTCTGGCCCTTTCTTGCCGTTCACGTGGTTTTCTTCAACCAAGACTTCGAATTATTGGGGCAGGCCTTCCAGTGATGAAGATAATTCGTGTTTCTGGAGTGAGAGAGCACAGCTCATGTGTATTGGGAAGCCGAATGCACGTCGCGGTCTTCCTCCCTGAGTTTATGTTTCCGCGGGAGAATTGGCGGGTAGTGGCAGAGAGTTGCTGTATTTGAGCATACTATGCTCCTTGTCGATTGACGAGGAGTGGGAACTCGGCCTCGATACGATAGCTCTCAGTGTAGTCGTCACGTTCCGACTATTGTACGAACATATCGGTGGTGTTGAACCTTTGACCAATAGGAACAAGACGAACCAGACTTCCGAGTTTCGGTAGTCGGTGGCCTGCTGCTCGACGAGAACGCGAGTCCCGTCATTGGGTTCAGCGCTAGTCTCTAGTGCCCGCCACGGGCCAGCCCACCTCGTAACATCGAGCCGTCTGTGCCGAGAGGGTTTCCCCGAGCTCAGTGAGGAGAGGTAACGTGTTAAGGGACCCTTAGTTACGACTATGCAATTGTGGATTTTTGCGTGGAGTGTCGAGGGTTGCATTGCAGTGCTACTCCAATTATACTCCACTTCTGACGGCACAACCGTCGTCATCCTCGAGAGCTGCGAACATCGTCATTTCCAGAAATGGAGATACTGGATCTTGCATATAAGGCGGCGGCCTGTTCCCCAATTCCTGCCGATTCTTTTCTCGTCATCATACAACAAACAGTCTCAGGATCACTACACTACACACTCTCAGCACAACAACCTTGTCCGTTTTCCACAACAGAAACCCACGCTTTCAGCCAACCACCACCTCGATCAAAATGCAGTTCACCATCTCCAACATCATCATCGCCGGCCTTGCTGCCGTTGCCACGGCCGCTCCCACCCCCGACACGGCCGAGGTTGTTCCCCAGGACACCTTCTTCCTCGTCGTCCAGTCGCAGGACGATCGCGTCAACGGCCGCTGCGCCTCGCCCTACCACACGGGCGCCGGCCTCTCCGACACGACCATTCAGCAGTGCGGCCCGGCCCCGCCCAAGGACTTCCAGTTCGCCGACAGCAAGATCAGCTACCTCAACTACGGCAACGGCATCAGCTCCAACGTCCGGGCCAACGATGGCCAGGCCTCGTACGACAGCTGGGCCAGCGTCGTCATCAACGCCGGGGACGAGGGCACCACCTTCACGTACGACCCGGCCGCTGGTTTCCTCCAGGAGGGCAACGGGCTCGGCTTCATCGCCTGCACCTGGGCCCACGCGGGCGCCTGGCAGCTGTTTGCCCTGAGCAGCGAGGACGCGCCCATCCAGTCCAACTGCGCGGCCGTCACGGTCAAGCGTGGCTGCTACAATGTTGACCCTGGCTGCGTCAACAACACCTGGTAGAGCAGGCCGGCAGATCTGCATAAATACTCGTTGCCCCCTGGTTTGTCTTCAATTGTTTTTATCGGTTGCTGTTTATGTGTTTCCTGGTTTGAAGAACGAATCATTCATCTCTGGTCCTGCTCCCCAAGAAAAACGCCGATTATCAGAATAATGTAATAGTTAGTACTGCACATCAATGAAAGAATCATTTTAAACTCCATAAGGCGGTCGCCATGAAACTGAACCCCAGTCTCGCGAAAGGCAAAACTTCGTTGCGCACCCTACGCACTTGCCTTGGGCGGGCAAGTACGAGGGGACCCCGCACTACTACTGACACAGCCTCGCCGCCGGCGATCGACTCGTCCTCGCAGGAGCCCCTCCTTCGTTGTCCTGTGCACTTCACGACGCACAACCAGCTCTCTCGAGATCACGATCCAGGCATCATGCGGTACACCCCCGGCGCCGAGCAGCCCCTGTGCGTGTACTGCTCAGCCATTTTCCCCCTCCAGGCCATCCCGCGTCCCACAAGGATCAACCACTATGCGACCGTCGGCGACCTTATTTCTGCGGCAGGCGAGACCTCGTGTGCTCTCTGTGCCGTCATCCAACAGCGATGGCCGCTAGACGAAATGCGACAGCACTTCCCACACGACACAGAAGCCGATCTGCACGGCTTGCTGCTAGAGTTGAGACTTCATAGTGGCATCCAGCCAGCACACCCTGAACCTGAGCAAGGTGCAGAACTCACTCCAGTCCCCATGGGCAGTACAACACTCCACGGATTTTTGCATTCGATCAAGCACGATGCCAGGCGCGCGATCTGGCTTGTGATTGTCACCTATAGCGGCACAGGAGGTGAGTAATGCAAAGCGATGTTCCATATTGCATACCTACGCTAGTCACTCGAACCAGACTAAGTCACACGAATGAGAGCAGACGCTCCAGCCATATGGACGACTTCAGCCGCGACGACCTCTAAGACTGAAAAACTTGCAACTATCGCTTCTTGGGCGGACGACTGCGAGAAGAAGCACGCGCTCTGCTGAAATTCCACTATTGGCAGGCCAATGCCGTTGCCGAAGCGGCTCGTAGAGCTTGCTGCCGTCGATGACGGAAGGCCCTCGCGCTTGGTACTTGGCGAAGACATTGTCCAAGGCAATGGTTCCGATTGTGTCAAGTACGCAGCGCTTAGTCACTGCTGGGGCACCAAACTACCGCTTAAGACTACGAGGGAGCGCTTGGCTGGACTCAGCCTGGTCATACCAGGTTGCGACGGCCAATGGTGTGGCACCCCAGACCAAATCCCCAGGACTTTCCGCGAAGCCATCGATATCTGCCGTACTCTCGGACTTAAGTACATCTGGATCGATAGTCTTTGTATCGTCCAGGACGACCCGGACGAGTGGCGTCTCGAAGCCGCGCGGATGAAAGACGTGTACTCAAATGCCTGGTTGACCATTGCGGCTGCGGACGCTCAAAGCAGCGCTGAGGGTTGCTTTGTGGACTGCAGCTGTGAAGTCACAAACAGCGCAGGTGCCAATCTGCAGCAAGTCGTTCGATTCGACATTGGGAACCCATCACCGGGCAGTGGTGGCATCAGAAGCGAGGGCGGGCCCCACGGCGCCAGCGAAAGGGGCACGAAAGTCCTCCATGTTCGGGTCTATCACAAGCCGCTCGGACATCGTACTAAGTCTTCCGCCCTTAGTCAGCGAGGCTGGGCTCTGCAGGAGCATGTCCTGTCCAGCAGAATCATCCATTGCACCTTTCCCGAGCTTCACTGGCAGTGCACCAGCACTTACATGACTGAGGCTGGTGTAGAGATGTTCGCGAACGACCTTGAAAAAGGCTACATGAAGACAATACGGGAGCTCGAGACTGGCAATGACAGACAGCCCCTCGAAGAGGTCGTACACCGCGCGTGGTGTCTGTGGATGAATCAGTACTCAAGCAGGAGATTTACTTGCGCTTCTGATCAGCTTGTAGCTTTGTCTGGCGTGATGCAGAGGACTGCCGAGGCAACGGGGTACACGCATCTCCTGTGTTGCTGGGAGGAGACAATGTGCCACGACCTCGCCTGGATCAACGATAGCCCCAAAGAGCGCGTTGACGACGGCCACGTGTTGCCGCAGATCCCGTCGTGGTCGTGGCTATCTCGGACCAAGAATGTAAATATCAACTCTTGGTATACCAGTCTGTCGACAGCAAAGCCATATCGAGCGGTCGAGCGGGTCGAGCTTGTCGACAAGCACATCGTCTGGGATGGTGTGCCTCTCGTGTCGAATCTGCTATGTGCAGAACTGCTGCTAATGGGACCAATGAGGAAGATACGACTGACAACAACGCCTGAAGCGCGCAGTTACGACCCTCCATACCTTAATGTCGACGGCGACATCCGGAATTGGAGCGCCGAGAAACCTATACCTTGGCGCTGTGCAGGGGGCTTTGACGAGCCGCCAGTTGGGGGCGAGTACAGGTTTCCCAATGACACCTACGACTGTCTCCTACTGCGTACAATGTACACAGTTCCAATCAAGTCGTATCAGCGAGAGGATTTCCTCATCCTGGAGCTTGTGCCGTCCAGCACCATGGATGAAAGAATGGCTAATGGCACTTCACAGCCGTTTCCGGGCCCTTGTGCGCCTTGCTACCGCAGGATCGGAATAGCATGCCTGAACACCGAACCTGGTGACAAGGCATATTTTGCAGATGCCGAAGACACACTGCTAAGACTTATATAGTATTCTATTGTGACCGAGTCCCTATTCGAGTTGTATGGGCATAAATATCTCGCCTCAGTCTTGCCTTATTAGACACCACGGTTTAAAGCGGTGAAGACTTTCAACTGAGCACAACAATTGGAAGTGTCGGTCTCACGATGGCACAGCCTCAGGCGCGCCGTCGTCCACCCTCAGCACGCCTTCCTGCATCCTTGCTCTCTCCATCCTCCGATCCACCATCCGTCTCCAGGGCCCGTACACCAGCACCGATCCCAGTCCGACAACCAGGAACAACGCGCAGATGGAGCCGCCGATGACGTCAAAATGGTCGCTGATGTCCGAAAGGCCGTCCCAGAAGGGCGAGTCGCCTTCCTCAGGCTGCACGATGTTCTGCGCCAGCGAGAGAACCTGTATCACGCCTATGAATGCAGCCACAGCGATGGTGATGGTAGTGAGGACGATGGAGTAGTACAGGATCGCCACGCGGTCGCGTGAGAAGGCCTTGGAGGTGTAAAGGGACATCATGAGCGCGCCGTCGGTGGTGTCGAGCAGGCACATGCCGGCTGGGAGGTGGGTGTCAGTCATGATGCGCGAATGAATCGGATGAGACCTCTGCACGTACCAGTAAACAGAAGCGGGAAGATCAGGATTACCCAAAGACTCGTCCCCTGGGCGCCTTGCACACTCGCAATACCAAGTATGGCAATTTCTGAGCTCGTGTCAAAGCCAAGGCCAAAGAGCACGCCCAGGGGGTACATCTTCCACGGCCGGTCCACGATGCGGAACACCTTCCTGAACACGCTGGCGAGGAAACCCGCGCCCTCGAGCTGCAGGTCGTTCACAGCAGCATCCTGGCCGGCGTCGGCAGCGGCACCGATCTCCCGCGACTGCCCCGGGCCAACGCCGTACTGCCGCGCCTCATCCTCGCGCAGCGTGCCCCTGAGCTGCTGCACCAGCCGATACAGCACCCAGCTGTTCCCCAGGCACAGCAGGATCAGGAACGCCGCGCTGACGCTGGTCCCGATGATGCCGCCAATGTACGCGAAGTTGTCGAACCGGTCCCTCAGCGCGCCCGACGTCGCGGCGACCACGATGCACGTGATGATGACGATCGTGGAGTGGCCGAGACTGAACCACGTGCCGACCGTGACGGGCCGCTGGCCGGACGCGATGAGGCGCCGCGTCATGAGGTCGATGGCGCTGATGTGGTCCGCATCGAGCGCGTGCCGCAGCCCGAGCGTGTACGACAGGATGGCCGGGCTGATGAGGGCGGGCGGGGAGAAGTGCAGGACGATGCCGACGGCAGCCCAGACGAGGATGTTGATGGTCACGAGGAGGGCGATGATGCGCACCACGGGGAGGGGCAGGCCCTTGAGCCGGTCGGGCACTGAGAGGCGGAACCGGGATGCCATCGTGGTGAAGCTCGTGCTCGTGCGGCGGCTCTGGCGGTGGCGCGGGCGCGGCGTCGTTGTACTGGGAGGGCCGGGCAGCAGGGGCTGCGTGGCTGCTTCGTCGTGCGGCGTCATGGTGGTGAGTCGCAGGACGCCTATGCGCAAAGAGAGCACTATTGCGAGGATTTATCGCGTCGATTAGGAACGCCACGCGCGGGGATAGGGTTTGTGAAGTCTCTGAGGTCGCGATAAGGGCACACAACGCAAGAAGAGTCATCAACGACCCCGCACCCTGAATTGGGGAAAGAGACCCCGCATCTGGACTCAACCCCCCACGTCGTGGTGGGGGTGAAGTTGAGAGAGAGAGATCATTGACGCAAAGGTGAAACAGACCGGATGGGCGCCGCGTCGACAGTGCTTCAGCCACGGCACGGCGCGGCTTCAACAGATTTAGACTCTGTGGTACACTTACGAGCTGTGTCATGTTGGGAGTAAGATTTCGACAGGGAGCTTGGTTGTATGCTGCATATGACGCTCAGTCGATGTCACGAAACGTCGAGGTTGCTGTGCGTCTGGTGGGTAGTATACACGTGTGGGAGTCCGATGTCTTACATATGACGCAGGTCCTTCACTCGAGGACTGCAGGGTGACCGAGCTGCATCACCTCGACACTCTGATGGGAGATGTGTCTTGGTCCCGAGGTTGCTAGGGTTCTCCACAGTAGTAAGATGCTCCGGCCGCCACGAGCCTCCTTGACGGCTCACGGTAAGGCCGAGTCTGCACCACTCTCTGGCCCACTAAGCACTTTGAGCTTCCACGGAGAAGTTTCTAGGTTTATGTCCTGTTTATGCTGAACTGCCAATATCTTTTGTCCTTTCCTGCGTACCGTGAGGCGGTATGAATGCCCGTCTTCGCGACGAGCTGCTTGGAGGCCTCACAAACATGTATGTGCCTTGGCAGAACATTTGTCGTAACAATGCCATGGCTGTCCGGCACACACTGACTGCCATCCACAAAGGTTGCTTTGTTGTTTCGGTCGGGGAAAGGGGAAACCTACCCCGAACCTTGGTTATGGGCAAGCAAATCACGCACGGTGGCTGGTTCCCACTCACACCTTGACGCTCTGACACTTCAGTCCACCCCCGCACGACCACTGCTTCGCCACAGATTCCTCTCGGTCCGTCCCGCCAACGGACCCGTGAAGTGCCGTGAGACAATGGATCGCATACGGAGTATACACTCTTTTGTACGTCAAGAGCGGCGGCTCACGGTCTGACAACGGACGACATTGAAGATCCCGATCATCCTCGGTGATCAGGATCCTCTGCCACAACCCGCTGCTTGCCTTCGAGCTAGAGACGCCCGGGCCCGGCCAACTCTCTCAGGGTCCACGGGCCCACACAAACTCACGCCAGGGCAAGGGGTCTGAGGAGGACTGAGGAGGGTCCTGCCACATCTGACGACGTAGCTCGCGAACGTGGCTTCAGAGGCCGCCATTGGTGTCTCGCGCGTGCATGCCTTGGCTCCAATGACGTGGCCCCGTCCGGCGCCCTGCGATGCTGCAAAGAGGAGCACCTGCTGCCCGGCACGGCAAACTCGGCACAGGCGCGTCTCGAGCATGCGGGACATTGCTTGCTTCGCGAGAGGCCTCACGCGACCCCGCCCGGCTCTGTCGACACTCGGTCGTGACTGCCCATCACGCATGATACATTAGGGCGTGGCCGTGGCAACGGCATCGCGGGGTCATCTTGTGGATATAGTATATATATCTGTCCCGCAGCCTGTCGGTCCTGTCCCGTCTTCCTGGCTCTTGTCCAGACTCACATCACAAACACACTCTCACCTCTCTCCCCAATACAAACCACAAACACACACGCACACATCCATCACCATGTCCTTCTTCGATTCCTCCCAGGACGTCCGCCTCGAGGACAACGTCCTGTACGCGACCTGCTGCACCGCCGACGGCGAGTGGCAGCCGACCCAGATCGACCTCAACGACGTCCTCGGCAACTCCAGCGGCATCTTCGAGTGGGGCGGCGGCGGCTGGCACGGCTCGGCCACCAACTACCGCCTCGAGGGGCCCGTCCTCGTCGCCCAGCTCGACAACGGCGATGGCGACTGGCCCGAGGCCAAGATCGACCTCAACGAGCGCATCACCAACAACAACGGCAACCTTGAGTTCCTGGGTTAGATGACCTGACCCTCCCACGGGCTTGTTGCGCGAATCCAAACACACACACACATACACTTCCTTGCATACATGTATATATCTCGACGATCTGGACGAGTACATCGACGGGGGGGAAGGCAACGTCAACACATATCGGGCGACCTACCTACCATCCTTTACTCGTGAAAGGGACAACAGAACGTTGATGCCAATGGAAGACGTACGGGGTGGGAGACGCACTTAAGCTACACCAAACTACAAATCAAACAAAATTCATGACAAAGCACTTCATTGACTGCCCAGCTCTCAGTGACTGCAATCGCGTTCAGACGTGACATGGAAAGCCACATACTTGATGAGCAGGCATGCCAGGCCAAGGAAAACAGACGTCTACTTGGTGGTGATATCCTTGTGATCCTCTAGTGACTTGTCCCCGCTACGGACTTGGGCGCTGGAACTTTCTGTTCACTTGATGAGTGAGATGCAGGCGAGGTCAGTATGCCTCTTCCCCGCATCAAGGCGGCACTGTTTCTGTGTCTCTCGCGGCTGCGGGGGTTGCAGAGAAGTGTATCAGGTCACCTATCAGAAGTCTGTCCGGTTCCCTTGCTCATGAGAGGCCCTGGATGTGGGTTGATGAGAACGCTGTGTCACAGATGGCCCATGGTTGCATGTAGAACAGCGATGACAGCCTCCAGGACCGTCACAAAGTTGATTACACAAAATATAACTAC
The DNA here is from genome assembly GCA_001566295.1 of Microdochium bolleyi. NCBI lineage: Eukaryota > Fungi > Ascomycota > Sordariomycetes > Xylariales > Microdochiaceae > Microdochium > Microdochium bolleyi. The sequence goes on along the minus strand of KQ964247.1, from coordinate 3,734,799 downwards.
TGCTGTCACCGGGTTGCATACTGTGGAATATAGAGAACGAGGTAGAAAAGCAGGTTTCGAGTAATGTAGTGGATTTCCTGTTTCCCCGGCGGAGCGGTATCCCCTGTGAGAATTTGTTTTTTACTTCATCTTTGTGTTTTGTCAGCTGTTTGCGAAAAATTCGCAAAGGTTGACTATAATATGATGTCTGAGTGCATCCTCATAATTTAGGGACTTTTTGTGCCAAGCAGAAGCGAGTATTCGAATACGGATCTCTATTCACCCCAGGTAAAGTCAAGCTTTGATACGGTAACGCGCTTCAGAGCGCACTCAAGAATCCAGACAAGCTGACTGTGTCGTCTGTTTATGGTTACGTGTGTAGCTGACTATAAGTAGCTTGGCTGACGTGACTAATCCTATTACCCTTTCGACCTCGGTAGTGCTACAGAAAAGCATGTATAACGTCGGAAGGATTTCCGTGCTGACGTCATCACAGCAAGGGAGTATATGATCGAAGGACAGCAGGAGACTGCCACCCGGGAAATTATAGGGGGAGCATGGCTTTCGTCCTGTTTGTACGAGGAAGCTGATATTTTCCGGCAGCGGGCCAGCTGAACCCCGAAACATGAGCACAACAAATGGCTAATTCGCGCTCCCGAAGCAGCGCACCGTGCAGCAACGGCTTTCGAGAAGTTGAATAATACTGCTAGGACGACACGCTACGAGACTTGCGATCGAAAGAAGAAAAGACTCCGAACCTCTACTCCTCCTCCCCCTCCTTTTAAGCCTTGGCCTGCTGCGCCGCGAGCTGCGCGCGCTTGCGTGTAATGCCCGCGACGACCAGGTCGTTGGCGTACGTGCTCTTGACCGAGGGGATCTCGGCGACAGCGCTGGCCCAGCGGTAGAAGGCGGGGGCCTTGGCCTTGATGTCGTCGTGGAAGTCGGCGATCAGGCCGGCCTTGGGCAGCTCGAAGAGCCGGATGATGAAGGAGCCCGTCTGGACCTGTTTTGTGAGTAATGCGCAAGTTCATTGTCAGTAATGGGTTCTCTCTCATGTCGTGATTATTTTCCGATCCCGAGATGCCGAGGCCAAGAACAAGAGCCATACCTCTGCGAGCGTGGGCTTGTCGCTGCCGCCGAAGAATGGCGCGGCGTCCGCGAGGAGGGGCTCGAGCTCCTTTGCCGCGCTCTCGACGAGCGCCTGCGCGGCGGCGTCGAGGTCCGTGCCGGGGAGAGCCATCTGGAGCTTTCCGAGGGAGGGGTTGACCTTGGACACGAAGGTGTCGACGAAGAAGTTGATGCGCGCGCGCTTCAGGGCGCCGTTGGGGTCGTTGGCGGCGGGTAACAGGTGCGAAGGGCCGTGCAGGTCGGCGATGAACTGCGCGACGATGCCGGACTCGGTGATGATCTCGTCGCCGTAGGCGAGCGAGGGAACCAGGCCGCGCGGGTTGATGGCCAGGTACTCGGCCGTGCGCGGCGTCGCGAGGTCGATGATCTCCTGCTCGTGCGGGATGTTGAGCTCCGCCAGGATGATCTCGGCACGCTGGGCCCCTGGGTGGAGGCGGAGTTGATTCAGTCAGTCGAAGTTCAACGACACTATGGCTTGGGATCAGGTGACGACATACAAGGGCAAGCGTGGTTGGTGTATAGCTTGATTGGAGGGGCGGTGGCGGCCATCTTGACAGTCTGGAGCTTGCTGATACTAAACTGATTATTGAGGGACTGTAGAGTAGTCGATGTCAATGCAGATCTGGTGCAAGCGGACGGGGATCGCTTTATGTCTTGGCAGAGAAATGGTGGGAAGACGCAGGCTTATAAATCAGCCGTCGAAAGTCGCCGGCCCCGTCGGGGGTGGAGTCGATAAAGATTGTCCCATGATGATGTGATTTCGCGAATGCGGGGAAGCCGCCATCGATATACGGTACCACAGGCTCTAATGCTCGCAGCGTACGTGGGGGGATACTCCGATGACAGCAGCAGCCTGGGGACTTGTTCTGAACTCCACTCGCAGTTTGCATGACTAGAGCATCGTTGCGGCTTCTATTTGTTACAAAACACTACGGACCACGGGCACGGGATCAAAGTGGTCTGTATTGTGTTGTTCGACCATACCAGGTCACAGAACAGGATTGGTCATGCATCATATGAGATATGCTCCAGATTCGGCCGAATGCCGCTCCGGCTCGGCGAATTTTGCTGACCTGCGACGCCTCAAGAACCTCGACCATACAAGCACCACGCAGTGCCGAGCGCCACCGCGGCCGCGAGCCACGGCATGCTCTGCCGCAGCCTGGTCCGGATGACCTGGTTCCCCGACTCCTTGAACAGCACAGCGAACGACTGCGTGTCGTTCAGCCTCGGGAACGGCTCCTCTGGCACCTCCTTGCTCAGGAATGCGCACAGCGGCTCCCACCCGTCGCCGAGCCTGTACTCGAGCCGCCGCTCGGCGGGCACCATCTGCCGCACCTGCGCGTAGTACGCCTCGTACTTGGCCCGCGCCACGGTCTCGGTGATCTCGTCCTTGCTGCGCACGTCGAAGAAGCCGAGCAGGATCTTGCGCATCGCGTGCCCGCCCCGGATGCCCAGCAAGCCGCCGACGAAGCGGTTCACACCCGCGGCGGGCTCCTCGAGGAACACGAGGATGGTGCTCTGCATGCTGGCCCACCACGCGTCAAAGTCGCGCTGCACGACGACGACCTTGGCGTCCGGGTACGCCTGAATGAGTTGCGGGACGAAGGGCGACAGGATATCCGTGACGACGTCGTACTCGGTCGTCCACGCGGCGTCCCAGTCTGCCCGGGTGAGCTTGGGGCGGCCGGGCTTGACGCCGGGGACGGACGGCCACGTCGCCTCGGCAGCGCGCTCGATGGAGACCCACGGCGTCTTGGTCGGGTTGACGGTCGGGACGTGGTGTGTCCGGTAGCCGAGGCGCTCGTAGGCGCGCGCAATGGACATGGTGCCCGTGCGATAGAGGCCGGCGTGGATGACCTGGAGACCTTGGCCGCGCTGGGCCTGCGACGGCGGCGTCATACTAGTTTGCCGCGGACACGGCCGCAATCTCTCGGTGCAGCTTTTGCGACAGAGCAGAGGCAATACACTTGTGCAGGCGGTAGTAGCGGATTCTGAGACACTGTCGAGGTGTGATTGGCGTAAAGGAAGTTGAGAGAGCTGAACTCTCGACGGGACGACTATTCTCCTTTCTGGGCTGACCTTGGCAAGGCTGCTGACTTGAGCAGCAGCCCCCACTTTGGAGTTTGCTTGGGCTTACATTAAGTACAATAGCGTAACCAGGGCGATTGAGGAAATAGTTCCGGAAGTGGGTTGCTACAAAGACGCAGTATGCGACATCGGCCCAAGATAGCCGCGGGCATATGGCTACACTAAGGTATCATAGGATGCATTGGACCAATGCCGCAGTTGACAAGTTATCGGCAGCGTCATAACTCGCATCCAGGAATAGGCTGCCACCAATGCCGAGATCCACCCAGAGACACTCATACGAGACAGCAAATGCCTGACACACGACTCGGGTCTAGGGATATCACACGGGGACGAAAAGGCACAAAGTTTCCATTTTTGGAACTCCAGAAATGTTGCAGACATCAGCTACACCTGGTCTGCACCTTGTCTCTGCCTTGTCTGCGCCCCGCCTGCGCCTCATCCTTGCGACGATCTTACCCCAACGTCGATGCAATTGCGCAGAGGGTGTGGTAAATGCGATCCTTTCTCAGCCACCATTGCCAGGCCCTGTTCTCGCCGCGAATGCGCCTTCTTGTTTCTCTACCACTCTGCTCAACGACACCAGAAAAGGTCTCCCGATTTTACACCTCCTCGTCATTTCAACTCTACTCTTTGTCAAGCATGATATTGGTTGACAACCCGTCTTAAATGTCTCCAAAAACATCCGAATGAGCCTGCAGTAGACTCCTTGAGATCAGCGATAGCAATCATGGTCAGCAGCCGGGCGTTCGACTATGAGTACGACTGCTCCCCCCAAGCACTAGTGGACCGCTACCAGGGCCGGGAAGTTGGCCCCAACCCTGATGTAATGGGTACAGGAGTAAGTTGGAAAGAGCCCAAATCGCACAACGTTACGCGCTGTAGACTTGAGACGTGCTAAATCCCGCGACAACAGGTACTCATCGGCTTTGCGGGATCTACGACTCTGGCAGTCTTGCTGCTCATCTTCAAATACATCTATACGCACGAACCTGCGACCTCCCCGTTCTCTTGTGACGACCGGTCAGGTGTCGATGCTGGGGTCCACAATCGTCACACCTGTCACTCATGCAGCCAGTGGAAGCCCAATTCCATCGATGTGGAAGTGCTATCATTCATCAGGCGATGGGCCAAGATCCCGGACCGTGGAATCCGGTCACGGACGGCACGCATCGTCGATGAGGTGTGTTCTTACCATTCCGACAATAAAGAGGAAAACCGCTAACGCTCTGCAAACCAAGTGCGTTCTCGAAATGTGCGATGTGCAAGCCATCACCGGCATGGCCATTCTGGTCAGCGGGTTCCTCTCGCTTTGCCACCCAGAGGCGCCCCTTACGGCGGCTGACTGGCAAACGCTGGTGTACCTCGCGTGGTTCTCGGCCTCGACACACCTTGCCGGCTTGACTTGCCTTCGGGCCTACCTCAACGAGCGGCCTCGCCTCAAATTGTCTCGCATCTCTCTCATGTTGTGCCTCCTCATCTGGCTCATCGTGGCGATGATTCCGACAGGTTTTTTCGACTGGCGAACCTTCAAGCGCGGGTATGATGGGGAACTCCCCGCGCCTCTGTCGCCCGCCGTGTGCTACTTCGACCTGTCGACAGCTAAAACGTTGTGGAAGTTTGCCCAGGTCCAGAGATATCCCTGGAACCGCAACCCATCACTCATGGAGAAAGGATCCATGCAGTCGATGATAATGGGCGTGGTTGTGCTCCTTGTCGGATTTGCCACCCGCTGTGTGAAACTTTCTCCAGCTCTGTCGCACAAGGTTCAGCTGTATACTCGGGACCCGATCAGATCAGGCATGAGATCTCTCCTGACCTCTGCGACACGGTGGATCGAAGACCCAACAAAGGGAACACCGAGCCCTGAACCGCACTCGAGTCAAATTTGGATAGATCTTGTGCTCCTGCCAGGGACCGGTCTCTATCTATGCCTACGATGGACAGCAGCTATGTATAGCTCTATGTTGGCCGAGGTCAGTCACCACACTCTATCAGATAACAAAGAGCAGATGACGAGCTCATTGCTGGCCTCCATCACAGAACGCCAGCTGACTAATCGCAAACATTCTAGATCATCTGGATCATTCTCGTGGCTGCCTGGGGCATGGTGAAGCTCCTCGCCAACCGCATCCTGACCGTCGACGAGCAGCTCGGTCCTGATCTTGCCGGGTTCCACACCTGGAGCTTCGGTCAGATCATCGCAATCGTCCTGCTCTTGTCACCAGTGTTCTCCATAGCCCGGAAGTTTCTGGAGGACCCGCGCCCCGAGGAACTCCAAGAGGCGCGCGACTACGACCGGGAAACACCAGGCGACGCGTTGGAGCAAGGAGCAGCATTCCATGACACCCCACATCATACACCGGAAGCCTGGCCCGTACGCTGCCATGAAAAGGAAAATGAAGAAGCCACAGAGAGCCCGACGGCACCGACCACGCAACAAGATATCGTCCAGACCACGAACCAGGCCAAGCTCGACATCATCGACCAGCTGTTATATCCTGGCAGTCCCGCGGTCCCACGGCGCTGGGTCTCAACCTGCTGCGCCCTCGCGGGCTCGTACTGGCTCGTGGTGGCCGGCATCGCGTCTGGGTACACCAACAACAACATCGTCCTCCACGGGGCGAGAACCTGGGCCACTGGGTGCTCCACAATGTCCAACATGGTTGACTTCTGGATCACGTATTTCGGCACGCTGTTCTTCCTCCTGTTCTGCTACCCGGCCGCGACGGCCCTCACCGCGGCACTCGGGATACAGCTGGAGGTCTTTTACAAGCGACACAGAGCATCCGTGCCCGTGCCCACACGGGCCATGGCCGTCTTCTTCATGTCGTGGCTAGCCGTACAGATCGGCACCTTCTGCGTGCAGTTCCGCTGGGTATACCATTACGGTTTCTATCTGCCGTCGTGGGCCAAGGCACCCGTCTTGGCCATCCTGTATTACGCCGTTTATGCTTCCCTCTGTGTCGGATTCTCACTGGCTCACGCTAGAGATTCGTCCTCGCGTGCTACACAAGATCAGTATGCGACCTGAAGGGGTCTCTGGCGGCGGTTGCTGCTTCAAAAGCTGGTATCTATCGAGGTATTGCAACGTGTGACAAAATCAGAAGGCTGTCACTTGTAGATCGAGTTGTTAGAGCAATTAGGCAGACAGGATACTACCAGTGACCATTGATAAGATCGTGACTTGCATCTTCTCTCGAACGTCACCACGTTGCTTGGCATAACGTCACAAAAGATCATTACATTCGTCTAACGGACTCAAGAACATGCCAAGCGCAATCAGATTATACATCCTCTGATATTCTCAAGACAACTCTAGGTAACACAGTAGGAGCACGCTTATATTCTAGGAAGGAGAAAAACATAATCCCACGTATCCTCACGGCACCAGCCTCCGCAGCGGGTGAGCTTCGGTGTTGAAAACAAACTCGTCCAGGCTAATCACGCTCGGGTTGCTGAAGATAAGGTAGAAGTACTTGAGCGTCTCGCCCAGCCAGAACGACTCCATGGAGTCGGACTGCTGTGGTTTTTCGTCGGGCTTCGATACGTCCCATACCGCGGAGCTGGCAAATTTCGTCTTCGTGACGCTCTCAATTGCAGAGAACATGTCCCACGCAGACTCGAGGAGATCCGCGCGGCCCGTGGAGCGGTACAGCACGAATACGCTCTCGATGGCTTCGGGTCGGAGGATGTACCGTCCATCGGGGATAGATGTGAAACCCTTTGGGACGTGCTTGTCCTTTACGATCTGGTCGAGCTGAGAGGTGCTGAGGTTCTCGACGTCCTTCTCTCCCGCCTTGCGAGCGACCTCGCGCTTCCATAGCGACTCGTCCCACGCGCAGTTGTGCTGTGAAGTGCAAGGTAGAGCGGTGAATATCTCTGGCATGATGCCATGAGGCATCGCCTTGTAAGCCCAGATGCAGCCCTCCACGAGCTTCGTCGCGGCGTCCAGGTCCTTCTGGCGGTTGAACATCTTGCCTCCGACGACCATGAGGCCTCCGAAGAAGCAGACCAGATGCTGACCCTGCGCTTCCAGCTCGACATCGCGCCCACCGTTCTTGGTATGAGCCTGTCCTGCGATGAGGATGTCCTCGTTGTTGGGAAGCATGGGTCTGAAGAGGTTGTGTTTGAGCGCAGTGTCGGCGGCGCGCTCGTACATGGTCTGATATACTTCTAGCTTGCCGCCAGTAAGAGCCGACATTTTGGGGAGGTACTCGTAGACTGAGTCAGCCATGGCGCCGAGGGTGAAGGCAGTGCCACCATTGAAGATGCGCTTCTGGGCGTCAGCGACCAGTGGCCACAGGCCGGGTAGCTCTGTGGAAGTCTGCTGCTCCGCCATGAGATCCGTGATGGCCTGGACCGCGTCGAACCACTTGGGGTCGCCGGTGAGGATCGACAGGCGTGTGAACTCCATGGACAGACTGCCAATCTCGGCAATCAGAGTCCCCGAGCCGGCAACCTGCTTGCTCTTGTCGTTGCGCATCGCCGCGTGGATGTCCCACCGCGTGATGGGCATCCTATTAGGAGTGTCGAAGGCCTTGTAGAGCATCTCGCCGATCTCGACGGCCTTGCGGAGGAGGCGGTAATCGCTGCTGACATCGAACGCTCCAAGAAACCCTCCCAGGTAGCGGATGGTGGTCTCGAAGACGTTGACCTCGTTGGACTCGGTCTTTGTGAAGTCGATCGTGATGGCCGCGGCAACGGCCTCCTCGAACTCCTCGCGCATGTCCATGATCCAGAGGGTGTCGAGGGAATCTACCAGCGTGGCGGCCCAGCCACCGAAGGTGCTCCGCGAACCCCCCGAGACCGGTGTGAGCTCATCGGCGAGCCAGGCGTGCTGGCGGTATGACGACCAGCATCGCTTGAAGGTGTCCTTGACAGCATCTCTGTGCTTCACCCGCAGCTGGCGAGCCTCGGCAGTCTCTTTGAAGGCTGAAGCCTGGACACGAGGGAACGAGGTTGGCTTGCCTGTTGGTAGCGGGCGGATGGACGAGGGAGGGTAGTGCATCGGCAGGGACTTCCAGAAGTACGAGTCGGCCTTGGGATCGCGCCATTCTGGAACGTGATAGGGCGCGCCGGCCGGCCAGCGTGCCGTAGATGGGCTGAAGCCGAGAAGATATAGACTGAAGATGATACAGACAAAGAGGGCAGCCCAGGTGCAGGCACTGCGGCGATGGACGAACATGGTGGGATCGTGCGTGCTGTTCTGGTGTCCTCAGAACATATTGCAACCGTGGAAAGGTCGTGATGGGGGACAGATTGAGGATGGCGAAGTCAGGACCTGGCCTGTTTTGAGCAGGCCAGGAGAGAGAGAGATGGCATACATTGACCCGGGCCGTGTTGGTGGAGGGTGGCAGCGACCAGGGGCGACCTGAGGCAGGCAGGGGTGCTTCCAAGTGGGCGGCTAGGCACTCTCTCCGATGGATGTCGTCGAGCCGCCGGCTCCCCCTGCCTGAGTGCCGTGAACCAACTGCATGAGGGTGCAGCCAATAAATGTCGACAGCCGTCTGCCGTGGTGGGGGCTGCCCCTGGTTGCTGCCGTCCACCTCCGAGCAGCCGTCAAACTGACGCGGCCTGTCCTGAAAGAAAGCAGGGGCGGTGCTGGGGCCGCGGACTTGAGGTCGGATCGTGACAAGACGTCGCGGCTGTCTGGAGACTGGCCGCTCCGCGCAGGGTCAGCAACGTGGTCAGCCTTGAGGCGCTCCGCGTCTGCTTTGCCGCCAAGTCCGGATTCTCGGGTCCGCGCTGTGCTCCTCAGTGGGTGGACAGCCCGCCAGCGAGGCACGGGGTAGAAGTCGAGCATTGCCAATCTCGGCTGGGTCGGGCACCTTGCTGTGAGGCCATGCCAAGAGTGTTGGTCGTGACGCTGAAATTGGCAGGGAGGGGAGCCCGCGATGCAAGCCACCAACACACACGGCGAGGCACGTCGGGCAAGGGCAGACCAGCAGGTCACCATGGCAGAGCTGCGAGCCTCGCCCGCCAGGCTGTGCTGTCTCTTAACTCTGTGCATCCGCCTCTGGCCGCCATTTCCGCGGTTGCTCCTGACTTGTCCAGATATCGCAGTCCCTTTTAACCCCCCGACTGCATGTTGATGCTCCCTCTTCCACAGCTGCGTTTCCTGTGATCGCCATTCCATCACCGTTATCCGGCCGGGCGCGATGGCGAACAGTTATTCCGGACACTCTCGCAGCCAGAGCTTTGTCGTCTCCATCACGCTGCTGTTGTTGGCTTTCATCCTTCACGTCAACGCTGCATGCTACTACCCCAACGGCAACCTCGCTCCCAACGACGTTCCGTGCAAGAGCAACACCGTCGCCGCCGCCTGCTGCGGACAAGGCTACGCCTGCCTCAGCAACGGCATCTGCCAGCCTACGGGCAACGAGCTGCTCGAGCCTGGTGCCTCAGGCTTTGTCCGGGGAAGCTGTACAGACCAGAAGTGGACCAACCCAGGCTGTCCGTATTTCTGCATAGATCCAAAAATCAACAATGTCGCAGGAGGGCACGGCATAGCAAAGTGCAAGAACAGGTCGGATGATTCGTATTACTGCATCGACTCGGAGCATGACGAGACGACTTGTGCCAAGGGCGGCTTCTTGTTCTTCATAGGTGTGTATCTCTCACATATCTTTCCTGCCTTCATGTGCAATACATGTAGAGTCGTGACCATTCCGTGCTGACTTGCGACCGTGTACATCAGGGAAGCCATCTGCGCTCACCACTATCGGAGTGGTTGCACCGACGTCTTCATCAACAACCAGCTCGGCACGTTCGTCAACTTCTGCCGAGAGTTCTGGCAACACGCTAACATCAACTACAATCTCTGCGCCGTCGACGCCACCACCACCAGCCACGGCCCCGGCAGCCGCAAACCCATCCTCAGATCCCCCCAAGGACAACACAGCCCTAATAGCAGGCGTGGTCGCTGGCGTCCTCGGTGGCCTCATCCTCGGTGCGGCAGGAGTGTGGCTCCTCCGTCGCTTCTTCCAGAAACGCAAGGATGCCCGGGACGCAGCCGCAGCTGCAGCGGCTGGGGGGAACAACTACCCCATCACAGTAAACAACAACGACGAGTCCAAGTCGACAGCCGAAGCACACCACTACTACCAACAACAGCAACAACAACAACAACAAGTTCAGGAGCAAGGACAGAGCTATGGACTGTGGAGCACAGCTGGCAACAAACCGGAGCTTGATGGGGGACACAGCCATAGTATCGGCGGCTCCACGGCAATATACGAGGCCGGCACGCGATCGCCCCAGGAGCTCCCTGCTGACCCCCAAGGATGGAGATAAGAGGCACCAGCGCCAGCCCCTGAGTAGCTTCATCCATGGCATTTACGTTCACGAATTCATGTACACATTTCCCAGCCAATATACCATTTCCTTCGGCATGCCATCATGATGACCTGTGAAGCCCAAGCTGCTTGAGCGAGGGCACGCAATATACAGAACAAAACATAACAATAGAGACTCATGCCTTTTCTCAAGTGTAATATATGTATATATATTCTCAATCGTCCAAGTAGTATTGCACAAGAAAAGTGGAACAGGTGAAACTTTGGTGCCACACTACAATAAGCGCGGCTTGCTCTTCCAATCACGGCTTAGCCTATCCTCCTGATCATGGCCGACCGGGAAGAGGCCTGGGCCCGACAATCTGCCGGCGCCCGGAGCCGATGCCCTGCGAGCCCTTGTTCTGGTTGTCACCGCCGGTGTAGCCAGCCCACTGTCCGACGTCCCAGCGGCCGCCGACTCCGCCGCCGATACCTTCGACGCCGTCACCAGAGCGGACCGCCTTGGCAGTTTCGGCCTGGGCCTCCTCCCACTCGCGCTGCCGCTGGCGTTCCATCTCCATCTCCCGCTCAAGTAAGGACTTGCCAGCCCAGCCGCTGGCTTTGGTCTTGGTCTGTGACTGTGCGCGCCGGCGGTCTTCGGTGTCCTGCTCAGCTGTGAAGCCCAGCTCGCGCGAGTAAGTTGGCTGTGGCGCCTGTTGGGCAGGGGCTGGGTTTGACGCAAGGAAGCGATCAGTGCGAGAGGCATAGGCCGGAGGAGCAGCCTCCAGCGGAGCCGTTGCAGGAGTGGTAGGTTCTGGCAGAGGGCGAGAGTTGGACTGCGAAAGAGGGCTTGGCTGGTATCCCGACGGCGTTTGGTTCTGCGACCGACCAGGGACAGGGAGTGGTCTAGACTCGCCTGTCCGTTGCGGCTTGACCGGTGGGGTGGGCAGCTTCTCTCCGGTGCGGTGAGTCTTGATGGGTGGCGTCGGCAGGTTTTCGCCTGTGCGATGGGTCTTGATCGGCGCAGGGATGGCGGGCTTCGGCGCCGTTGTAGGCTGAGGTAACGGGCGTGATGGCTGGGCAGCCTGCGGGGGTTGCTGTAGGTGCTGATCCTGCTGGTAGTTGTCCCACTGTGTCTGCAAGATCTCACGCTCGCCGGTGCGCCATGAGTCCTGCCTGCTTGGTGTCCTCTCGGCAAGCCTTGGCCGACTTTGTGATCGAGCCCGGCTCTTTGAGCGGTCTCGCCTGCCCGAGCGTCTCTGCCGCTCATCTTCGTACTCTGTTTCGCGTTGCCTGGCTCGTTCCAACTCATCCTCCAGCTGCTTGATGCGGTCCTTGTACCCATCAGCAGAGGCATCAGACGATGCCTTGGTTGCACGTCTTTCCTCGGCCATGCGTGCTTCAGCAGCCTCCTCGTCTTTGCGTCGCTTCTCCTCAGTGAGTCGCCACTGTCGCTCCTCTTCCTCCCATCTTCGCTTCTCTTCGTCCGCTTTGCGCTTCTCCGCCTCACGAGCCTTGCGTGACTCTTCCTCCCAGCGCCGTTCCTCTTCCAGTTGGGCTTGTTCCTCCTCCTGTCTGCGTTTCCGCTCCTGCTCTTCCATCTGTAGTCGTTGTGCCTCAGCTTCAGCCTCCTGTTCCTTGCGTCTGCGCTCCTTTTCGGCGAAGCTGGGCACTTTCGGGCTCGAACTCGTAATCTGTCGCCGACCAGTACCATAGACAATACCCAGGTTTCCCTGGCTAGCGCCACCCATGTATCCGTACTGCGCGATGTTCCAAGCTGGGCTAGTAACGCCTTCCTGGTTCCTATTGCTCCAACTTGAGACACCAGGCGAGCCCACTCTCTCCCCCGTCGGACTCTTGGTCGGGCTCCACCTTCCCGAGCCTGAGTCGCCAGTCCTCGTGGGTGACAAACCCGCAGCGGAGCGTGTCGAGCCGTATGCGGACGAGTTGTTGCTAACATTCGAGACTCCGCGATCCCGTGTTGGTGTGGTATTGCCGGTTGCTGTTGGGCTGACTACACCGGATGGCTTGGAGGCTCCGATCGGAGCAGGGAAGACTGAGGGATTCGCCGAATGCGCAGCGCGTGAGAAGGAGCCAAGACATTGCAGGACCTGCGCCGGGTCTTTTTGCTCGTAGAGATCGACGGTCAAGAAAACATCGTGGTCGTGCAGGTTGAGTGGCGGGGATTTGCATGCGCGGAGAAACTGCGAGATGTTCTCCATCTGCACAAAGGGCATCGCGGACTTCTTGAACTTGACGCCAGGAGGACCGATTGCGAGGTTCGCAAGGCTGTATCGCAGTGGTGCGTCAGTAAACGTACACAAACGAGTAAGGGACTGGTAGGGAACCGTCTTACGCGCAGAGAGAAGTGCCATCTTTCAGCGCCTCGAGCAGGTCGTTTGACTGCAGTCGCTCGCCGAGGACACTCTCGATCCATGTCTTGACTTCTTTGGCAGCTCCGGGAGTGTACTTGTCGAGGCGCATCTTGCGCAAGTCCTTGTCTAACGAGCTAACGGATGCCATGTTGCGTGCAATGTGTTGTAAACTGGCTCAGGGAAGAGTTGCGCGACTGCGGGGACAAAATGGTATGGTGGCCGCAGGGTCCGCCTGCAGCTTCGCACGTATATACAAGACTCGAGGAGTTTTCTCAAAGTGATCGGCACCGTAGCGTCGCTGTGCCGGGCTGGGTGGCGTGTTGATGGTTGTGGGAGTCGTCGAGGAATGTGCGTGGTGACGATGGTATCTGAGACAGGCGAGAGTCTCAGCAGTAGATGTTGTTTTGGTGCAGACCGTGTGCGCCTACGCTGTATCCAGTGAGTGCGCGAGAATAACTGGAGGATTGGGTGTAACAGGTGCTACGATAGCATTACGCGCGAAGGATCGTGCTGTGCTGTCGCATCAGGGCGCTCGCATGAACGGGCGGAGATAATTGTTGTTTGTTTGGAGTCACCCCACCATTTGCGCGGCGGCGGGCATGCAGAGCGCTGGGCCTTTATGAGCGAGGGTGACGTCGCACCTGCCTTGCACTGCGCGCCTGACCTTTGGGCAGCACAAGGCAGGCAGGACCCTGCTGTGCCTAAATGGTCTTAATTAACAGTGGGGCTGGTAGGTGCCTGAGGTGGCTGGGTTATGAATGCAGTGCTGCACTGGCATTTGCGGATTCACAACCTTGGAACTTTGTGCACACAGAGTAGCCCAGCTTACCTAAGCCGAGACATGGGCGACGGACCCAGGACCCCTGCTCGCTCCAAGCAACCTTGGCAGCTCCGAGCCCTGGAGAGCTCCAGGCGCGCCGAAGCCCGGGATTTGTAAGTCTTGCATCACGACTCTTGGGCCGGTATCGATAACAATCGCGACACTTCCCTACACCACCTCGTCGCTTGACAAAGAGCTGGTACACAACAACACTGCCACAGCTACGCCCTGGTCTACAGCACAATAGTCCTGCGCTATACCGATCAGGCCGACTACAATGGCTGGCAAGCCCGCCGGCCGGATTCTCCAGGCCTGGTATCAGTGGAAAGCCCTCCGCCTGCCCTGGCGGAAGCGCTTCCTGGTCGGTTTGTCCTCCCCGCCCTCCTCGTCCCTCCACACACACACATACACACTCTCTATCTCTTTCTTTGTCTCTCCCCGCGAACCACAGCTCTGACAGCAATTTTCCCTTTGCTCCTAGGCCTCGACCTCCAAGGAAACACATACTGGGAGTTCCGCCTCCGCCGGGGCGACCCCCCTCCGCGCATCACCTCCTCCGCGACCGCCGACGACTTCCAGGCCGTGCGCTTCCGGCGCATAGTGCAGTACCCGCGCAGCTCGCACCTGAGCGACGTCAAGATCCCGCCGGCCTGGCACCAGTGGCTGCGGTACCAGCGGCCCGACCCACCCTCGCTGAACGAGCAGGCGCAAGACGTCGCGCGGCAGGGCAGGATGAAGGTCCTCGCGGCGCAGGCAGACCAGCGGTGGAACGCGAAGCCGAGCCTGCTGGACATGCCGACCGCAGCGGGGGCGGGGAGGGCAAGTGATGCTGCGGGGCCGGTGCCGGTGCCGGCGGCGGAACATCAGTCTCAGCAACAAACAGCACACCCGGCGGGCCCCGCGGACAGCTCGAGAAGGGCGCAAAAGATTACAGAGGAGGAAGCATCATCATCAAACCCGTGGAAGAAAGCCTCGAAGGGTGGGCCGAGTGAGGAATGGCAGCCACAGGCTTGGTCTCCGACAGCGGCCCGGCGAAGGTAGCGGGAGCCCAAGGCTGAGACGAAGTGATATGGTGCCCGAAAATTGTAAGAGTATTGTAAATCCTCTGTGTACAACGTTACATGTGCTTTACGAAAGCCGAGTTGGGCGATCAAAACGATATCTGTGCTCCGAGGGAGGCATTCAACAAGGCCTACGGCTTCAATACAGCATGCTTCTTGGGGGACAAACTCCCCAGATTAATCTTTCTAGAGCACATGTTCATCATGCTCACAGCTGGAGTACAAACAAACCCCAACGACTACCTGCACACGTAAACGCCTTCGCTCAAACCCATTCAAAACCAACTCGTGCGCCGCGGGGGCTGCGCCCTTCCTTCCTTCATGCTCTCCCAACCTTTGCAATGTCTCACTCGTCCAACTCACGAGAACATATACAGCAAAGCAGGTCATAATAGATCTACCCCGACAGCAGCGATCTACCAACCTTCCTTGTCGCTGCCCATCTCGACATCGCTGTCATTCTCGCCGAGTCCGGCCATGCTGACAAGCAGCAGCAGCCGCTGCCCAGACAGCTCGAGGACCGCTCGAGACTCGGCGTCCGGGTCGTCCCACGAGACCTGTTGGCGGCCCCTAGTCTTCTTGCGCTTGGCTTTCGCCTCGCGCGCATCGATCCCCTTGCGCACGGCATCCTTGAGGCCGGGACTGAAGGACTCAGTGCCGTCCACGATAATGATTCGCATCAGCGCTTCGAGCAGCAGCGAGACCTTGGCATTGTCCTCAGCGATGATCGTGTTGGCGGCGTTGGGCAGGAAGCACCGCTCAAGGATCGCGGGGGATGTGCCGCCCACGTCGTCGCGGGCCTTGTCGACCTTGCCTGGCGCGAGTGCTGACGATGGCATGAGCAGAGACAACACGCCTTGCAGGAGGGATATGTGCGAGTCCTCGCGCAGCTTCCCGGCAGTGTTGTCGATCATTTCGCTGAAGATCGATAGCGGCAGAGACCGTACTGCTCTCTCGAAGTTCTCGTAAAGGTCCGGGAGTTCAAATGGCGCCGAGGGAAGGTAGCAGCTGAGGAAGGAGAGCTGCGACTGGGTTAGATTGAACTGCTTGACCTGCAACAAGACTTCATCGTCGGCCACATACCATTGAGAATAGCTGATGCCTCAGCGGTATGGACTCGGCATAGCTTGCCTCGAGAGCCTGGAAGTCTGGTGTCCCAACGCTACGGTCCGAATTTGTCCTCCGCTTCTGGGGTGTTGGTGGCTCTGACCCTTGCGATGAGAACACTGACTCGTCATCCAGCCAGGTCCCATAGTCGCCCTTTTCTAGGTTGACCGCCGCGCGTTTCCGCTTGTTCAGTGCCTTTAGGGATATGCCCTTGTGCTCCTTGTGCCAGATCTCCTGGAACAGCGAGTTTGAGTTCTTGTCTCCGTCTGCAAACATGGCCTTGATAGCCCACTTGAGCCCGCCGCCTCCTGCCCGCCCGCCTCGCTGCGCGACGTAGTTGGCCAGCATCGACTTTCGAAGCATGGAGAATTCTTCGTCTTCGCCAGCTATATCAACCCGATGTCGCTCATGCATGTCGGCCTCGATCGCTGCGAACATGAACTCGAGCCATGGGCGGTAGTGCTGCCAGCGGTTGGGGTAGAGTACGCTGCAGTTGAACGCCCACCCCACGACGCTGAAGAAGTCCTGTGACCGCCGCCAGACGCTATTTGTTGGATATTTGCCACCTATCGAGCCTTCAGTGCTTCCGAAGAAGTCTTCGGCCTGGCTGGCTTCCGAGTCCGACGCCGGAGAACCGTCGCGAGACCATCTCGGTTTTGACGGGTCGCCGAAGCGGAAAGCTTCATCGAACCGCGCGTTGACGGGGCCAACGCTAGCAAGCACGGTATGCAAGTATTCGAGCGACTCGGCAGCCGCATGGGACCATGTCGGTTCCTTCGGTCGGGAGGTGAAATCGGGATGTATTGTGATGCCGGCGAGGAAGGCGAGCTGGTTTGGTGGCGGGCAGTAGTCAACGTTCTGAGAGGCCTCGAGGTTGTTGAGTAGGCTTAGCGAGATGAGCGGCAGGGCTTCCTCGAGGTAGATTTGGCAGTGCTGCCGCAGTTCTGCCGGTAGCTGCTTGGCCCGAAGATATGTCGAGTCGGCTGCCGCGGCTTCGGGGGTGCTGAGCTCGGTGAGATTGGCATCTTGGGGCTGCCGTGGCGAGGCGGCTGCGGTCACGAAAGATCTTGGCGATGAGCTCGTGGAAGACCGAGGCGAGGCGACTGGCTTGCCTGTTGTCGCACGCGGATGTCGTCCCATGGCGACCTCGAGAAGTCGCGCCAGCAGCGAGGCAAGGCCGGTGTGACGTCGATGTCGGTGATGCTGCGTGGTGGGTCAGACGCGACATTGGGCACAAAGGTTGAGCTCGACGCGACACCATTAAAACCCTTGTTCGGCGTTGTCTCCACCTCCGCAATAAATCCCCGCGAACCCCCAAAACACACCTGTCACTGTCAAGGTCTCTGCTGCTTCATCCTCTGTCTCTTTTTTCAGGTAAACATTAAGACACCAAAAAGACAAATCGCCTCTATCTGTATCTAGTAGCAAGCCCTAGGAGGAACAGAAGCATCAGAGGAGTCTGGAACATTGAGACCATTCTGACTCGGAGGTACCTTATTGCATTTGCACCAACATAAAAGATACCTTAATGGAGTAATATCCAATACCTCTTGTAGTTTCAGTAACGACCACGAACAATATGACATCATCCAATCTGAAAAGGAGCTGACAGGACATCAAACAGACACGCAAGCAGACCATTGAGTATCTGTCTTTTCTTCAACATCGCCACCTCAGACGTTTGGATATCTTGACATTGATTCTGAATTGAACCTCGAAGCTGGTCTGGACGAGACCGAAGACTGCAGATTGGACTGCGAATTCCCATTGAGCGGCAATTTATAACTAGTCGTGACAAACTGTGGTGTAGTTCCAGTGGCCTGTCTAGTAGTTATGCACAGTCGGGAAATCATTCTCGGCTCAGTTAGGCGCTGTGCGGTCTTGTAGCCTTGCAAAACGGGAGAGCGTCATTGCAGTTCCAGCAACAACACCATATGTAGGTAGAGTTTCCTGTGATCGCAATCAGCGGCTACCTGAAGCCATGAGTCTCTGGCCCAATAGCTTCACACTTCTATCTGCGTGACGAGCAGCAGATACGTCCTTGAGGCCAGCTGACTTAAGAACAGGAATGTGCGTACAAAGAAAAATGGCCTGGTGATGACACAGCCGAGTACTGGCAGCCGCCGGCCTCATCCTGAGAGATGCTGTATTGACATGGCGGTCTTAGGGCGCTCGGATGGCTATCCCTTGGCGAAGCATTGCCATTTGGACGCAACCACGTATCTGCATGTGCCCAGGAAGATGCCTTCCGTTGCGAAACGGAAGATCACTTACGGATAGTAATTGGTCCGAGATAGGAGATGTAGCGCCACCATGGTCTTTTCAATAATTTGTCTTGCTCAAGTGGCACATGCTACTGAGCCTAGACAGATTGGAGCACATACGGTATCCTCCACAGCACGGGGGTTTCCGCGGATCTCTCGCTCTACAGAACTGCCGTCAGTTGGAGTCCTTTCGCAGCACTAAGGAGGGCATGTAAGGCACGAGATAGGAACTGGTTCAGGGACAGCTCTTGCTTCGACGTACCGACAAGCCAATATTGTTTGTGACCCTTTTTCGAACTGAAGTCTCATAATCATGGTGTGGCAGAAAGGCTTCTTGACTGCACGTAGGTTTACAACAACTTGCGAACCACACTCACAATGCAACTTCGCTCGCGGCTCGCTCTCGATGAGAGCTTTTACCTATAGCCACATACTCCATGAGAGCAGTTACCGAGATCACATCGAGAATACAGAAACCGGGTATGCGTCAGGGTTCGGCCCACAAAGACGCTCACAGATGCATTAACCTGCACAACGCAGCCTGTTCATAGTGAGCTTTTTATTTTATTCTATTTTTCATTTTTTAGAAAGCAAACGGAAGGGTGCTTAAAATAAAGTTGATGCCCAATGACAACTCGTGGTTAGAATGCAATCTGTCTGAGCTCCATCTGAAAAGATCATCACTAAGCATTCTTGAAGCCACAACTGGACAGCAGCAGCTAGGCAGGCATGATACTCACAGGGGCCGGAGAGCGGCTGGAAGCTGAGCTCAGGCCTTTGTCGTTGGCACTGGCACTGCTGGAACTTCCCGAGCGTTCAGGCTACGATGGATCATCTTGCATGTTCCGCAGCACCGTCTTCTTGACGTATCGGCCCGTCTCTGTCATACTAGACATCGCTATGCAGGGGATCGACCATCGGTTACTGATGGTTGTGGTCCATGCAGTCCAGCCTGCTGGCGCGTGTCGAATATTGTAGCCGCTGCGCAGGGAATGCGATCCTCCACAAACTTAGACGCCCTGAATCATGCCATTGGCCTCCACATCCCAAAGGCGGCCGGTGCCGGGCGGAATAGCATCAATGCCAGACTACCATAGCCACAGACATCCACTAGAATGTTAGCAATGAGCAGATTTACAGGCTGACTCAGAATTCTGCCTTACGGTGGTTGTCGACCTGCTTCTTCGGGTGATTGGACAAGCACAGCAAAGGCTGAGCAGTATGCCTGACATGGAACTTTTGCGGAAAGCTACCCGCAAACACAGATTCATGCGGTCATTAGGCTCACAGGCTTCATAGAATGCGGCATACCCCTGGTAGCGCACGATGCTGCTTCATGATACCCTTTGATGTGAGATATGCTGCGCGGCCTGGTGATCCTGCTGGTAGTCATTCTAGACCCACACTGAGGATATACACGCGAAGATTGGCTCACAACTTGCCACCCTCGCTTAGCAGACTTGTGATAACCGAGTCTGAAAGCCATGACACGGCCTCTCAGCCGCCTCCGCTGCGTTGCAGCCACTGCCAGAGCAGCCTCGCCGTCCTGCGCCAATGTGATCACGCTGAGGCCCGTTGGCATGAGCCTGAAAACACCGTCTTGATGGCAGACCCGTCGTTTTTGATTTGGGCAGGCTTCCATACTGTCAGTTTGCTACTGTGCATATGTACGTCGTGTCAGGGCACAATGACCGAAAGTGGTAAGCGACAAGAGACTGGCAGGCTATTTCCTCCACGGCATACCATCCAATGCTGCATGCACTCAAGACCAGCTATCCCGATTTGTTCGTCAGCCAAAGTGCCGATGCACGCCAGCCCGTGCCGCGGCCGTTGACATGGATCGGCGGGGACACCCCCGGCATTACTGGCAGACACTGCTTGAACCATGGCGAACTCGCAATCGACTTGAGCAGCTGTGTCATGCGCGCATACAGACGACCAGCAGATCTTTTCTTGCCTTGCTCCACAGGGGGTCATTTCGGTTCGCGGCGCATGCCGGCTCGCGCACTCCTCGGTCAGTTCTCGCGCCAGCACGGATTTCGGCCCCGTCTCGCTTAGACCCGTTGATGGGGTTTAATTCATGGGTCAGACAAGATCGAGAATCGGACCCAACAGAACACTCTGGGCCGTGCATAGCGAGGCAGTAGACGAGTCAAGCGGAACAACCCCAGGCGGTGGCCATGATTAAGCCGGACATGTCGCCCCAGGACTGACGACATTGACAGTGTCCGGTCTTACTTGCCCACCGCCTCACCCTTAGCCCGTAGTATGAGGGCAACAATGCCCCTCATGCTCCCCTGGAAATGGACACGTAAATGCCACAAGCGTGACAGGGAGGCGGTGTGCCAGATCCCGGAGGAGAGATCGCAGAAGTAAGGCTGGCAATAGGGGGTGCGGCCAGCCTTAGAGGGCCCGGGGGCCCCTTATGCCCCTGGATCAGCGCAGTGATGACTACTCTGTACCCTTGCGTGCCGTATCGCGCTGGTTCTATTAACTAGTAAACAGGTCGTAGTTCATCCCCAGGGCTGTGCACCTTGCACAGCCCTGGGACTTGTGGGCACCTTTGCAGTGTGGTTTCATGTCCTGATAGCACTGACCACGGGGAATGTCGAGGTTTTGAGGGATACTACTTAGCTGCCTCGGCCTATTCACTGCACGTGAGGTAACTCACCCACGATCCGCACGTGAGACTAAACCTTCTCCGAATTCGCTGATCGTGTGCTCTTCAAGCTAAGCTTGTGATGTATGCTGGAATTGCTCGGGAGCTCTCCACTTTCCGACATCCAAAAGTCCGCAGATTCCAAGCATAGGAGAACTTTGAGTAAAGACGACGGAGGAGCATGTGGGCCAACAAGGCACTGGTCTAGGAGCGGAGGAGCTAGACTAAGGTCCGCTAGCGAAGTGTGCATAAGTGTAATACTCTAGGGAGTGTTGCACGTGCTTCGACCGATCCGGCTCTGATCACGCAAAAACTAAGATACAATCTAGAGCTTAAGATATGCTTGTTAGCGTACATAGTCAATTTATAAATGGAAGCCTGCCGAATATGGCGCGATGGCAGGAATATTGCCGTGTACGCTCGCACGGAATGACAACAGGTTCACCGTTCGCGTCGTGCGATGTCTATCTTAGTCGGCATGCGGCTGGGTGGGGTGATGAGTCTTGAGGTCATCGTGGAGAAGCGGGTGAGATATTAGCGGGAAGTGACTGCGACCACACTGTCGGGACGCGGACTGTTTGAGGACCTTGCGGGCCAAGTAGGTACTCTGTACCGAGCAAGGTTGCCAACAACTCACCCGAGGCGCGAGACGTGCCTCATGATGTGCTGCAGCAGCCCGTCCCATTGAGAAGACGCTCGGCCGAGAAGGGATGCCGGCCGAAGCCAGGCAACAGTGACAAGGCTTGAAAACCTTCTCGACGCCATTGCCAGGAAGAGGCCCAGGGTATACTTGCGATTCACTTGACATGCAAGGGGGGGAGGGGGGGGCGGAGTGTGCACACTCTTTTCGGAGTATCGCGTACGGATTCTGACTCGCAGCATCCACCTTTCTGAGTCTGTCAAGACCCTTACCGATCTTTCTATTATAGGCGACACTCTTTCCGATTGCGGATAACGCTCAGGGGGGAGACATCGAGACGGAGACTTACGCGAAGCCAGAGCAGCGCAAAATATATTTTTGGAATCTCATCAAAGACAACCAGACTAGTACATCGTAACATCGCGGTGGTGAAACAAGCGCTTCGGCGAATTCCGATTCCTCTGCCTTGAATGTCTACACCGAATCGTCAGCCGCATGCAACATGTATCGCGTGATCTATCACCTGGGTGCTACCCACCTCCGGGACCGAGCTGTCTGTGGACAGGGTACGTATAATAGTGATCAGTCTCACTGCGGACGGCAGGACCCAAAGAGAGCGTGTCCATTCAGAGCGTCGCTGCTTGCATCGTCTATTGCGCGGTTGCCTGCTGTTCAAACTTGCTCCGTGCGGTCAACAACATACTCCCTTGAATCAAGCCTCTGCTTCCCTGTGGCTTGCCACAACACAAGCTATACCCCCGGATCCACCGCTACGCATGAGCAGAATATCCAATGCGTCTCTACCTAGGCGACGCCTCACACCCCACGTTAGGGAGACCTGCAACTTTAGAGTTCGTTGTCTGGATGGGTACGCGTATTTAGCGGCGTGTTTCTAGGACCTTGTTTCGTCAATTGGATCAGGGGCTTGGCGTCGCTCTGCATTCACCATGTGCCACGGTGCCAAAACTGGCATCCAGCGTGGCTCAACGCTTGTAACGATTGGTCGTCCCTTAAGCCGCCTCACATTCCCAGGGTTGAACTGGTCCTGTGCTTTGTGACCTGCTCGTTGGTGTTATGCAGACTAAGAGCCCCCAAAACAAGCGGCCAATCGCATCATCGCCCGCGTGTACATGGATGAACACTACGAGCTTTGTGACAGGCCGCCTGTCCAGGTCTCGACATGATCGAAATGTACAAGGATAGAACAGGCCTACGGCCCATAATACGCGCAGAAACTGGGAGGACAACATGGTCTACCAACCGTGTCCGCTTGAGCCTCGCAGGGACCCATGGGCCCATGTGCACATGGGTAGACGTGCGATGGAGATGGTTGAACAAGGCAAAAGAATCCATGCTCAATCTTCAAAGCCTGGTCCAGCAGGGATGCATGGTCAGAGTCGCGGGAGCGCCAATTAGAGTGTGCCAAGGCTCAACGGTATAGCCAGGGCCCGATGTCCGCGATGTCAAAACCACAGTCTATCTCCTATACCAAGCACTCATGTCTTTCTATACCTTGTCCATGGGCGGCATGGGCATGCCCTAAAGGCCCGGTCTGCGCGCGTGACCTGTGCATTGCACAGTCGATGTCTGGAGCACATCAAACATACCTATTGTCGGAAGGTCTTCCGACGGGACTGGGGTCTAATAATGAGCCCACCTGAGGGTACGTTACCGTTGGATCCTGGGAGCAGGGTGGATGAGTGGAGGCAGCATTCTGGCGTGGGGGCTGAGCTGAAGGAATTGCTCAGCCTCGCGATCGACGATGCGACAAATTGATCGGCATTTCTCTGGGACCTCGACCCTGTTGGTGAGCTCTCATTCGCAGAACTGGGGACAGAGCACATTGCTGTGCCCCAACTGTCAATTCTGGCTGCGTGGCGACTTCTCGTCATGGTCCGCATCATTGCCTGACCTGTGACCAGGTTGTGTGTCGCTCGTAGGGAATCTTCGGCGGAGGCAACCCTAGCAGACGAACCCTGTCTGCAACACGCAAGAGATGGTCCCCTGGAGGCGCCGCGACCCTGACTCACCTGGTCAGACCCAGCGGAACATTTCTTATGCTGCCCAAAGGTCGGTATCCCTGTCCAGCCTGCCGAGCCTTCCGCCTAGCTCATGCGCGGTTTACGTGCTGTCGGCTTGCCCTGCCAGGCGTAAAAACTATGACAAGACGTGAGGGACATTGATAAACACGGACTTATCGGACATGCAACTGCACAGATCAGTGGCTAGTCGTACGAAGGGCTTATCCATGCTCTTAGTAGACTTCCGCGGCGAATAGTGTCCAGTACGCGGAGGCTACGATGCGTTCCGATGATCCTTCCTTAGGATAAGACTTCTCTAGGCGGGCCCAGCCGCTCGGGCTCCCATACTCTGTGCAGTCCGGAGCTCGGGCGGAGCTGGGCCCCGAACTATGCCGTTTAGTCTGGGTATTATTAGCCTGCCCGGGGGCCAGTATCCCGCATGGCAGACAACCGACAAAAGCCCCCAAGGCCGGTCCCCAAACTGTATTCCTGGGGGCCACGTAGCCGCGCTGACTACTCTCCCATGGTTCTAGTTTGTACGGCCCTTCAAAGGCTAGCCCTAGGAACTATTACCAGTTATCTCGCAGCTTGCATGCCAACCTGACAGGTACACTATCACTTCGCAATCTAGACCAAAGACAGCTTGCTGTGCGCGTCTTCTCCCCTCTTTCTCTTTGCCAGCATAGCCCTGCAGAGAGGCTCTGGCCTGCGTAAAGTACGTTACTTGCGCGGCACAGTCCCCATACACGTCACAAAGGATTCCCTGCATGCACGACGAGGTCATTGCACACACCATCCTTTTGCGTGCTCGCAGATCGCACACCGCACCCCTGCAGGAGTCTCTCTTGCAGTTTAGACTGCCGCTCTGTCTGTCTTTGCTTTTTCAGGCCGTCGCTGCAGCAGATGACCATTGACAGGCTCAGCAGCAGGCAGTGTTGATCCCTGACCTAATTTCTGCTTACGTACCACTTCTAGATGCTGGGGGAGTGAGACTCCTGAGCACTAGGTACCTGCACGCGTCGGTGGCTGTGGGGATCCGATCCGTCCCATCCCCTGGGAAGTTCTAGCGTGCTTGGCATCCATGGGATCAGGGGTGTTCGGTCCCGACGGGATGGCAGAATGTCATGCCTCAGGGTGCTACCTAGGCAGGTACCCTGCGATTTGGACGCTTTCGGGACGTCCAAGCCGTGAGCAAAGACTCTGTGCTGACCTAGCAAGCACAGCTCTATCAGAGCCATCAACATACACTGCCGGGAACTAGTCCGGGCTCAACCCTTCCTCGTCCACCTGCAGCCCTGTGGGGTTCCTATGTTGGTCCAGGCGACCTTTACCCAGAACGCCTAGCGGATACCAGCTTCGATCGATCAAGGCAGCCATGTGGAGGAGGCCGACGAGCCTGAACCTGGAGAGCAAATTACCAGACGCAACTGGACGTTCCGGCCGGTCAACCTTGCGTCACGGCACAGATTACAGTGAGGGGGCCTCATGTTGGAGCAGATGACTAAACGGCCCGACCGCTCTGCACGCCTTCTTGCCAGGATCTGCCTCGCCTGGGCACGGCGAGGGCCACAGTCAGGCTGTTTTGTCATCAGGGGCTGCTGTGCGCTTTCGGGACGCCCCTGCCCGCCGACGAGGCACTCCCACTAGTAGGTACGCCTCTCCGCTAGATATCCGGCCAACGACAAGAAACTCCGCCTGCCACCCTCCGCCATGTGCCTGCCTGGGCCGGGTCCTAGGAGCAGTGCCCTCTCTAGCTCGCCCTGTCTCGTCTATACGGACTCGATGCTGACTACATTGGGTAGTCCAACATGGGATCGGCCCTCCCCGGTCCAGCTTTGCAGCACGCCAGTGACGGCAGGGCAGCATTGGGGGCACGGGCTAGGTAACCTTGCCACGAGGCCCCGTCGTGCCCCCGATCTCCCACGTCGACTCGTCCGTTGCGGAGCGCAGGACCCCCTTCCCCTGGTCCTTCATTGCGTGACCCTCCGCGAGGTACCAGGAGAGCAGACGGTGTGTAGGGGGTGTGGCAATGGGGCCGTCCAGACATCGAGGCACTGTCGGCGGCTCCGCTCCTAAGGCTTCCAGGGTCGGCAACGCTAGCCACCACGCCTACTTTCTGTGAAACGGTGTGATCTCGTAATAGCTCCCTTCCCCAGCTTTGCCTGACTTGACCTGACCCAGCGCTGTATGGTAGCCACCTCTCTGGTGCCTTCCGTGCCCACACCTTGATCGCGGTACTAGTACCCAGGGACCAGCCATCCGCCTCCCCGAGCAACCCGACCAACGCTGATTCCGAGCAGCATCCCCCTCCAATTTCGGGGTGTACGACGCGCCTCTCGACGATAGAGCGTACGCTACTTTACCTAGCTCGGTCGATCACCAAGCGTTGCGCAAACGCACGTGTGAGTGCGACGACTATTGTTAGCCACAGCCAGAGTAAACCACCGAGCCTCGGTCTCTCATACCTCATCTCTCCAGACGGGAGGGTTAGGTGCCGTACACGCCATCTCCGCCGGTCCAAAAGGAACAAACCACCCAGCCTATCCCCATCTCACCACTCTGCTGCCACCGATTTCGCTCTGTCCGCTTGAACACATACTCTTGCTTGCGACCTGTAACCCACCTCGAAAGTCACGCCCTCTCGGTCCTGAGTTCGCAGCTCTGCCCGAGTGCGGGATAGCGTCTCAGTACCAAAGCCAACTATCCCATCTCGGACGGGAACACATCCAATGGGGCCCTTTCCCAATCACATATCCGCCATGGCACCAGGCACAATGGAACGGACG
The DNA here is from genome assembly GCA_001566295.1 of Microdochium bolleyi. Taxonomy (NCBI): domain Eukaryota; kingdom Fungi; phylum Ascomycota; class Sordariomycetes; order Xylariales; family Microdochiaceae; genus Microdochium; species Microdochium bolleyi. The sequence continues at coordinate 3,708,591 of KQ964247.1, read as the reverse complement.
TTTCAGGTGCTGCCGCTTGACGAACCTGCCGCAGCAATCAATGCCGACAACACCACAGATCGCTCAGCTCCGTCCCCCGCAGTATCCGACTCCGGAAGCACCACTCAGTCAGTCTCAAGCAGTACGACAACGGTACCTGCTGCCTGTCTCGCATGCGTGAGTCTCGCGTCCATGCCAGGTCTCTTTTCTATTGGCCTGCTCGCGATTGTTGACTGGGACCGCAGCGTGCGAAACACCTCAAGTGTGATGGTCAAAAGCCTTGTCGCCGGTGTACGAGCAACAACATCGAGTGTGTATATGTCGCTTCCCGCAGAGGCTACAGGGGGCCGCGCCGGAAGTACACCACAGATCCGGTCACGGGCTGCAGTTTGCCAACCAAAAAGATCCGGCAGCGGTCGATAGCTTCGTCGTCGTCGTCGCTGTCGAGCTGCGACGGGAAGACCAGGCATGGCAGTATACCCGTGACCTCAGCGACCGGGCGCTTCATCACGGCCGTGGGGACTTCCCCGTTGCCTATGGCGCAGCTGCCTGTAACCACCACGCAGATGAGCTGCGGTATACTGTCCGACGACATGCTTGCGGGCTATCACATGTCGAGTACCGTCGGCGACGCATTCTCTGGCTCGGCCTCGCCGCAGTGGGAAGAAGCGAACCTACTGATAAGTACCTACGGCACACCAACCGATTCATCGCCAGCATTCTCCCAGACTTCCTATACTTCGCCGGGTCCCGGCCTCGCCATCGACCAGTTCTCCCAGGTACCGCGGATACCGCACACCCTCGGCATACCACCACCTCCCGCACCACCACACTACCACGACCAGTGCATCGACGCCTTCTACAGCAACTTCTACCCAGCCCACCCCATCGGCCCGCCCAGGGACAAGCTGCACTCGCAGCAGGTATACAGTAGTAAGCTCGACGACCCAACCACGTCTCCGAGCCCGCTGATCGCCGCCATGATGTCGGCCGGGTCGCGATACCTCGACCCGTCCCCGGACGGCACGGGCCTCGCCGACGCGGCTGTCCAGCAGCTCTACTCGCCGAACTTCGCCCGTGACGGCCACCTCGTGCAGGCGATGCTCATCGTCGCCGTCTGCCTCGACGCCGACCTGCAGCGCGAGACGGCGCGCGTGGTCTGCGCCGACGCGGAGCGCCTCGCGGTCGAGATCGGCATGGGCTCCGCGTCGTTCGCGGCCGTGCACGCCCAGGGCGACCCGCGGCTCGAGGAGTCGTGGCGGCGCACGTGGTGGGAGTTGTACGTGGTCAAGACGGCTGTCGAGGGTTGTGCTACCGGCCCCGGAAACCATTACGGCGACGGTGACGGGGACGGCGCTGGTGCTGGCGGTGACAAGCAGGGATTTGCAAACTTTTTTGTGTACGAGGAGGAATCCGTGGCGGATGGTTATGGAGGAATGACTTACGAAGGAGTAAGTTCGGTCCCTCATCCAAGTTGATGACTCGGGCAACGTGGGCAGGTCGATCTGACATGCGTGGTGAAATATAGTACAGATATCCGCCTCTCATCGCTTGAGAGCCGCTCGTCGACAGATAATACAACATCAACACTCCCAACGCCAGATACCAAAGGACAGCTACTCAACTGGTCCTTCCATGTTCACGAGTTCGCGCTCGACTCGATCAGTACACCAAATATACTCGAAACTCACACACGAGTCAGTCTACCGCATGGTGCCTCGCTGCCATGAATCTTGAGTCTTTTAGACATTAAAGTACAACACGTCATGCAGTCCACCGGGAGATCACGGACCTCGTCCGTCGAGCCGGGGGTATCGCCAGCCAATGGCTCTCGAGATATAGTTGCTGCTGCTCGATGTTATCTCCCAGCAGACTCGGCGCCACGGGAGATTACGGCGCGGGTCCAGCAAAAATATGAACGCGATAGGCCCAGGCGTACTCCGACATCTCGAAGAGAAATGCGGCGCCGAGGCCTGCTACTACCATCAGCTACAGCGATCTGGCTGCATAGCGGCAAATGGGGCTGTGAGGCTCTTTTTCTGCGATGCGTTTATAAGAGCGCTTGCGCAGTCATTCTCGACAGGCCATCAAAAGAAAACCATGGTCCAGAGAATCGCAACTTCTGTTGATACCTATAATTTGCGTGTGCATGTCGTGGCACGCTGTCATGAAATGCTAGCTATATGTCACTGAAAGCTTAGGGATAGATAGCTCATGGAAATGTTGAATATACAAGTGCACACGTCAGCTTCCGCGTATCTGATGTGTTCAAGTGATCAATAATAAACATCCTCAACCCCATCCGTCTCAATGTTCTCGGTCACCGGGTCCGGTAAGCTGACACAGGACCTCTGCAGTCTTCAATCCTCGACTTCCATTGGGAAGACAGAGGGACTTGTATCTCGTCGCCCGTAAGGCACAAACACTGAGCATGTGCTCTCTGTATATTCCAATCCAGCCCTGATCTGCGCCTTGCATCGCCCCAATTTGCCTCCGCGCATAATCTACCATTTTCTCCCGATCATCCAGCCATATGCCAACGTCACAGGGACTAGAAAGAGGCGCACTCCGCTTCCACGGTCGGTATCCTTCCGTCTTGCTAGGAGTAGCTCTGCTCGTGATGAAACCTAGTGAGTGGCAGCTCCTTCAACCGGGCGAAGTGTGAATAGCCGCACGCTCGTAGATTATTTATATGGCCTCACCTCTACCGGAAGCCTGGGTGGAAACAGGCTCAGTCCATCCTGCAACGGCTGGCATGGCTGAGCTCCCCTGCCAGTACTGTATTTTCGGGATGTCGCACATGTGAGCGACTCCAAAGTCAGTGTGGCAGGGCTGTCCGCTGGTGGCGAAGCACACTAGTCCGATTGACTCAGCGGACGGCCAAGCTGAATTACATCTGTCAGATACCCTCAGGTCCAACCACATGTTAAGCGAGTGTCGTAAGGTAGATGGACGTCAGTACTCGGGAGTGGCGCTCCGCCGTGTGCTGTCAGCGCTAGGGCTGAGTGTGGAGACATTGTGCGCGCGTGGTTTGCGCTGTGTGGGCGAAGTGTATTTGCCTTCAGGTAAGATACATGCGCGTGTGCAGTCAGTCTTAGGGCTCCTTCTTAATTGTTATGTCGATCAAGTGTGGTCGGGTCGAGCGGGTGTTTTCCTGGTGGGCCTGCCTCGTCCGGGTAAAGAGGGCACACCCACCACACCACGCCTGCTTCCACGTGGCCGGGCGATGCCGAGAGGGATCTGCCGCATCTCTTGCCACTGATCTCTACCTCGAAGGTTTGGTGAAACAGCGGACCATGCGATGGACCATGTGTGAAAGGCAGATCTGGGCATGTTTGGAATGGACACCCTCGGGCAATGTCCCAAAATAGCAGCAAACAAAGGTCCCCCCCACCCTGGAATGACGTCGTTGCTGCGGAGAGACGGCAGGAGCGACCCCTGCCCGCGCCTGCCCAAGGATGACAGCGTCGCATGCAGGATGCAGATCCCACGACGCTCAACGTCGGCTCTCTCTCTCTCATTCCCTTCGGTCCTTTTCCAAGGCACAGCATGAACTCTGTCCGCTAACCCTCAGCTGCAGATGCCAGGGACTGACACCTGCCACAGCAGTCGATAATGCGGCCGGCCAATGGTGGCTGCCCGCACAGTCCCGACCTGCACTCTAACATCGTGTCTGCCTCCAGCCTCCCGTCGCCCAGACAAGACGCGTCACGACGAGGGCACCTGCGTTCACGGTACGGCTACTGGCAGAGGAGCGTCTTTTATTGCCGTGTGCTCCGTGGCACCCACAGTCCCGTCCCTGCCAGGGCCCGATCGACACCGCTGCCCTGATGCAACTTCATTTAGCTTCGATAAGCTTGGCCTTGGCCTGCCTGTCAGCACAGCATGCTTGTATGCATGCATGCACACATCCACATGCATGCCGTCTTCCAGGGTGATGTGATGGCGGTGCCCGTGTGTTCCAGTGGCGGCTCTGCTGAGCTGAGAAGGTGAGACTGTGCATTGTATTACGCTATTGTACATAACAGGGTCACATTCCCCGTCTCCACGGGTCGAGTGCGTGGTCTGTCTCCCTCGGTTGCAGCTTTTCCGTTTCGTTTCTCCCATTTCACGGCGAGAGCAGACACGATCGGGGTGACTGTGGATGTGGACATAGAACCACTCCTTTGAAGAGAAAGGACCAGACCCCGTCGACAATGTGGGCGACAACATGGCTGCGGCCGGCTCTGCTCGCCGCGAGCCTCATCGCGCACTCGACCCCGGCACACGCAGCAAAGCACGCGGTCGGCGCTCCTGAGCGTCACGGCGGCAGCTGGCAGCCCGAGTACGTCCTCGTCGCCACGGCCCAGAACATCACGATCAACTGCGAGTCGAGGTACTCGGTCACGTTCAACAACACATCCCCGGGGCCGGTGCTGCGCCTCCAGGAGGGCAAGACGACCTGGGTCCGCGTGTGGAACCGCATCCCGGACAATAACGTGACAGTGGTGAGTGCTTGTTGATCTGTCTGGCTTTCGAATGTTCAAAATCCAGTACTCCGTGCAATCACACATGCTAATCCCGTCCCCAGCACTGGCACGGACTCAGCCAGCGGACAGCCCCCTTCTCCGACGGCGTCCCGACCGTTTCGCAGTGGCCCATCGCTCCGGGCCAGTACTTTGACTACGAGCTGCATCCGGAGCCCGGCGACGCGGGCACCTACTTCTACCACTCGCACGTCGGCTTCCAGGCCGTCACCGCCCGTGGTCTCCTCATCGTCGACGACGAGGAGTCCCCCGAGGATGCCCCCTACCAGTACGACGGAGACATCCCGCTCGTCTTCGGCGACTACTACCCGCGCAACGATAGCAACGTCGAAAAGGGCTTGCGGGCGAACCCCTTTGTCTGGGCTGGCGAGCCTACGGCCGTCATCCTGAACGACCGCACGGGCAACGCCTCGATCGCTGCGGCCAAGGACGACAGCTGCAAGCCGTACGTCGTCAGCGTGGAGCCCGGCAAGACGTACCGGATGCGCTTCGTCAGCGAGGCCGCGCTGTCGTTCCTCATGGTTGGCATCGAGAAGCACAGCGAGCTCACCATCATCGAGGCTGACGGGCACTACACCAAGCCCGCCAACGTGTCGCACGTCCAGCTCGGCAGCGGGCAGCGCTTCAGCGCGCTCTTCAGGGCCAAGACCCGCGAGCAGATCGCCGCCGACGGGCTTGGTGGCAACTACTGGATCCAGTACGAAGCGCGCGACCGGCCCTCAAACCCATTCGGCTGGGCGATCCTGCACTACAAGGAGCAGGCCGAGTGCGACGATCCCGCGTACAGCCCCGTCGAGGCCAACCTCCCACAGACCCTCCCGCCGTACAAGCAGCCCATCACTCTGCCTACAAACCTCACCGAGTACACCGAGTGGCTGGAATACACCCTCGAGCCCTTCCACCCAGACCCCTCCTTCCCTCCGCTCTCCGAGGTCACCCGCACGGTGTACATCACCGTGAACCAGCTCGTCGTCGACGGGTTCTACAACGGCACCATCCAGGGCGGGCTGCAGTGGTACCAGAACAACCTGACCTACGACGACGAGGACTCTTCCATCACCCACCGCACGATCCCGTACCTCGTGCAGGCCTACACCACCGGCGCGACGCCCGACTACGCCGCCGCCGTGGCCAACGGTGGCTGGGACCCGGCGACCCGCGCCTGGCCCGCGCAGGTCGGCGAGGTGCTCGACATCGTGTGGCTCAGCAACTCGGGCCCCACGGGCGGCTACGACCACCACCCGATGCACGCGCACGGCGAGCACTTCTGGGACCTCGGGTCCGGCAACGGCACGTACGACGCCGCGGAGAACGAGCGGCGGCACTTCGCGCAGGGCTACGTCCCCGCGCGGCGCGACTCGACGATGCTGTATCGCTACGCGGCCAAGAGTGCGACGCCGTTCCACACGAGCGGCTGGCGTGCGTGGCGGATCAGGGTTACCGAGGACAATGTCGGCGCGTGGATGATGCACTGCCACGTGCTGGGGCACATGGTCATGGGTGAGTTGCTGTTCTTCTTCTCCCGTCATCTTACACTTTCTGGTTTTCTCTCATTCCCCATATCTTCCCGCACACCATTGATATTATGTCATCATCTCCCTGGCCTGGGCGCTCTCGATTGTCGTCTTTCATGTGACACTTTTCCAACTCTCCCCCATTTCCCTCCTTTTTAAATATCTAGCAGTGAGCGACGACTGACCAAATCCTCCCCCGGCGAACAGGCATGCAGACAGTCTGGGTCTTTGGCAACGCGACCCAGATCCACGAGCACATCCCGCAGCCCTACGTGGCCGGGTATCTCGAGTACGGGGGCAGCGCGTACGGCAACGACACGTACGACCCGCTCGTCGTGCCGTGGTTTGGCGGTGGTGGCGGTCGCAACGCTCAGCAGCAAGAGTCCTGAGCCCATGGATCAGCTGATCTGGGACGCTCAAAATAAGGAGGCGAGGATTATATTGGCATTTGATCACGATTTTGATATCTAGCTTGCATGAAACGAATACAAGATCTTTTACATGTACGGTCACGGATTCGGCAAACAGAAACGTTAACAGAGCAGTCTGACGTGTGGACCATATCTGATGCCGTGTTCTCTGCTGCAAGACTCACCCCTCCCCCGTGTGTTCCGAGTTGCGTGATCTTGCTGGGTGGCCACTGGCCATGATTGAGAAAACAACAAGGGACCACATTGAGAAGCAGGCCCAGTCCTTCGTGTGGACAAGAGGGAAAAGGGCGGAGCAGAGGCAACCACTTCTTAGACCCGACAAGTTCCCACCCGAAAAACTCCCTTTCTATCCGTGGTCTTCGTTTGTATGCTGGACTTAGGCATCGTCAGCCCTGCATCCTCTCTGTCCTTTCCTTTCCCACTCATCGTGGGTGTGATGTGAGTTGCCAACGAGAGGGGCCTTTCCCGGCGTATCACAGGCACGATCCCTCTCCCGATCTCTCTCTCGTTTCCCGGCCACAGCTGAGAGGCGGATACAGACATTTATTTACATCTGTGTAAAGGGAAAAGGTAAGTCGGGAACGAGGACAAAGGATGACGAAAGAGAGAGAGGTGTTTTAGAGACGCATGACCGCTCGATTGCCTCACTCAGCCACCCTGGTGTCTTCCACCAGCTCGGTTTCTCGGCTTCACTGACTTGGAGTATCTTGCCTGGCTGCCACCGAAAGGGAAGCAAGACAGGAAAGCCGATATCCCGAATCGCTGCTCCGCGACGCACATCCCCACGGAGAAGGTCACAAAATACAGGCTTGCAGTCTGTTTCGTTTCGACCTAGCTAGGCAAGGGCCCGTGGTGAGGTCGGCCAGGTCTACCCAGATACAATTGTTCTTGGTCTTCTTCTCCACAGTCCTTCACCTCATATAATGCCCCAATCGTTCTATCCTACCTTCCACATGCCAGCATTGTTCTAACTCTACTGTGGTTACTTGTATAACTAACATATAGCAAGTGATGTGGGGTCACGGCACACGAAATGACACACGCCCCTCCCATCCACCAAGGAGTCCGGCGGACACAAGCAGCCTGTCGTGGATGACGAGAGCACGAAAGGATGTTAACCTCACAAACTGCTTTGTCCAGCCACTGAATTTTGCTCATGAGTCTCAAAACCACTTACCATCTTTCTATTCCTGTGGAAGTCCGTCCGTAGTGGACGAGGGACGCGCGATAAGGTTCGATTCCAAGGCAAGACCACTACCCGATGCCCACCTCTCCCTACTGCACAATCAGCCCGGGGCCCGTGTGCGGTCTTGTCAGTTGTGCCATCTTCCGGCTGCATCGTCTTGCACTTCCTCTCTCGCTTCCTTGAAGTCTAAAGAAGCTTGCCCTAGAGTGGAAGCTGGTGCCATAAGCCCAGCTATGGACGCCGAACTTCTCGACGCAGACCAGGAGTAAGCAACAACACACAGTCCATCCGCAAGCACCGCCAGGGAATCTCTGTCCAGGGCGACTCCCACTCCCGACCACGGCGCACGCTCCCCATAACTCCATGCCGCGGCGGTTCATGGTATCCATCCGCAACCTCGTAACAACGGTTTTGAGTAGCGTAGCTGGGCGAAGCCGTGTCGCGGTAACTCCGCCACAACAAACAGGAAGCGCCACGGATTTCTCATCGGAACGACTTCCCATTTCAGTCACGATACTTTTGGTGTCGTCTCGCGCTGCATCTTGTAACTCCCAAGGTGTGCAGAGCCGTCAGTGGCAACCCCTGAGGAAACTACCCCTTGTCGATCCAACGCAAAGCAAAAAGCGCTACGAAGCTTCATCTATCGGAGCGAACTCCTATTCTTGGCGATGACTTCGCCTTCCATAGTTTTACACTGCTGCTGCGGTCAGCAATTGGTTCAGCCTGTCCAGACCCCGGGGTTGAGTTTTGTCGTCCATAGCAACCCATCTCGACGCAAGTGTTGCAGCATGGGGGTTGAGCGCCATCAGCGTCACGAGGACTCTTGCCAGGAGGGCCTCCGCCCACGGCCACGATGCCAACGGCGTGGGTGCGCTGCGACAGGACTTTTGCACGAACATATAAACGCCCTTACTACCCGCTCATATCTCTTCAGCGGAGTGTTTCCCAGGATGATCGCCACTCGAATCCCACAACCGCCGTGACCGATCGATTGCCTTCTCGCCAGCATCTACATAGTGATAAAGTGGTAGACGATGAAAATGCGGTCTTGCTACCCCTCGAATGGCCACCAGCTGTGAACAGCACCACTGTTTCCACGAAAGTAAGGACTCGAGCTTAATGGAAGAAGGAGGACAATCGTTGCGGATCCGAAGAGGTGATCCGACGCAGGGATCTTGTCGGCATCAGTGAGAGTTGTTTGCTTGCAACGCTTGGCGTTGGAGAGGCGTTTCGCCGTGCGAGGAGCGGATGGAGAGAGACCCGACAGCCAGGACTCCGGGCCGAACAAGGCTGCGTAGGCCTCGATGCTCAAGACATCTGACGAGGGCGAGTCGATATTGGTTCGTGAGGAGGACCCTTGCAGTGGCTTCGGAGACAAGCGAGCAATGCGAAATAGCATGACTGATAATAACTTGATACCCAGATCGAAACAAGCTTGTCGCTTGAAAATGACAAGCACTTCACGAGTCTTTGAGTAAGCGCAAATACTCCGGAGCTTGAAGGCTAATTTGGACCAAGCAATGGACCTTATCAATGGGTCATGTTTTTTGCGTGAGACTAGTCGCAGATACAAAGCAGTGTTCCCAGCTTGGATTGCGTATTCCGTATCGTTGAAGCTCTGGAAGTGCCACTAAGCACTGGTGATCACTTTTCAGGGTTCATCCATGGTAACGCGTCAGGCCAAGCCGCATTCCACTTGGCAACGAGATTGGTCACCCCAGCTGAAGAGACTAGCAGCCGTGCATTGGGGCGGAACATCCAATCAATCATGATGAATGCTCTCCCCTTTCCCTTGATGCTGTGCCAGCCACAGCCCCTTGCATTGCAATTCCAGGGTTGTTCTGGAAGGGCATGCCTGCAGGGAGTTTGTACTGTCTCTGGCAATCGTCGATGTTGTCGGTGCATTCAACAGCATCAGAGTTGTAAGAAGGCGATGCAGCACGCTGCGGAGGAGACAACGAAGATGATGCGGCTACTTGCGACACGAGACGACCGTGCACGCCAACGCTGTCGCCACACTATGTACTACCGGTACAGCTGCAACGAGGTGGAAAGCTTTTGCACCGGTCTGAGGATGCCAGAGCCTGGCCTGGGTCGTGCTCACCGTGCATGAAGCCACGCCTCGGGACAAATGAAGCCTTGCCCACCGGAACAAGATCTACCGAGCTGCATTCTCCAGGGCTCCCAGGCGAGGTGAAACAGCTGAAGATGGAATGGTAGAGGAGCGAGAGCATCTTGGAAGACCAGCGACAGCTAGGAGGGAAAAGGCAGCAGAAGCATCGTGACGCAAAAAAAGCAAAAGCCACCACGTGGCTGTGTTTCAAGTCGCCTAAACACATGTCCGCCCCGAGCCACAGTGTGTGGTTGATACGGGAGGTGTCTGCTCACAGAGACGGGGCACTCACTGGCTCAAAGACATCATTTGGGGTCTTCAACGTGCCTAGCACCGGGGTTTTCATGGTGGCTGACATCTCCGACGAAGTGCCTACCTTTCGGGGCTGGAACACGCAAGCTTCGAGAGCATGTGAGGCTCGATGGCCAGTGCCATGCCTGCAACTTGGTAGGAGTGTCGTTGTGGTCAGGGCTGAAGGTTGACTGGCTCCGCTGCCAAGAGCGCAAAAGTGCCCCAGGAGGCGGACCGTTTTGGGCGTGCTAGCAGGGGAGGCCCTCGGCCCTGACGATGGGGTGCCGCTGTATTAAGTTGGCAGGTGGAGTGGAGCATATCGGGATCGATGCTGGATCTCGGATCTCCACAGGCGCTGGCTTGTCTGAACTGGTCGTCTCGTTGCCGCGTCTACATTGTGTGCCGCCCTTTGGATTCCGTGGGCGTGTCGAGATAACGTGTGGAAGCGGAAGAAGCGAGGCCAGACTGAAATGATGACACAGCTGATGGAATGATGCTTCTGGAACAGCGCCATTTCGAGGAGGTGAAACATTGCGTCTGCGGGAAGGGAGAGGGAGGTCGAATGCGACGTGGGCTGCAGGAGGGGCCCGGGGTTCCCTGTAGCGCAATCTTGTGGGCCGCGCCAACCGGAGAGCTGCCGCCAGCGCTATCAGTCCAATCCGGGCTGGTCGGAGGGCTCCTGGAACTGTGGAAGGCTACGGTGGCTGCCGAAGGGCTCTTGAAAGGCTTGCGGTCGAGGCTCTGCGTAGTGCTGGCGCTGACGGATTTGGCAAAGGGCGACTGCCTGGAGGGCTGGCGCTCACGCCGGCGATGGCGAGCCACATGCTGCAGTCTGCAATCGTGTGCCAGGTTCGCCGGACAGGTGCAACGTCAAGTCTCATCGCATGCACGGGGAACGAGGCAGGAAAAGAAAGCAGGCGAAGCAGATGAGAAGATGGGAGCAGGGCAGCAGGGCAGGAGAGAGGACAGCCGGTGGAGATTGAGACTGGTGGTCCCTGTGCAGTCTGACGCCCAGCAGGGAAGGTGCGGGGCACAGGCCAGGCCGTGGCCTGTCGTGCCTGCATCGTCGACAATGCGCAATGCAGTTGTGAATGAGCACAACCTCGGGCCATGGCAGCTGCCGGGAGCGCCGCCTGTCACAAACCCAACATGGACAGAGAAGCACATGCCGGGCGTGGAGCAGGCTCAGCAGAGGCGTCCGACTCGGCGTGGGCGTGCCGACCAGCTCAGATCAAATGAGATCAGGGTTCACGCCGGCAGCCATTGACTCGCCCAGACCACACGCCACGCTGCTTCCAGCTACTGCTTGTAATGGCGTTCAGACTACACCTTCTTCGACACTTTGCACCTCTGAAGCCTACATTCCCTCGCCCAAAGCACCCTCTCTCCTCACATCGACCGTCGCCCCGCCTCATGATAAGCTCTGAATAGCTCAGCGGCTCTGCGCCGCGCTGCCCTCGAGCCCTGCCGATCGCGTGTTCTCAAGCTGCGTCACTGTCACATCCGAGAGTTCTTGACTCGCTTCTGCCCATCCAGACCCAGACTACCGCCACTCGTCGCCTTCAGACGTGCTCACCATCGAACTTTGATTACCGGGACTCTGGGCCTCGTCTCACGTCCAGCCTCCTCGTGGCTGCCCGCAACGGGTCTGACCACGACAGTTAAAGCTTCTTCAGTCCCTCTCTGCCCCTCTAGCTCCCGCTGCCGGCTCAACCTCGATGTCCTCGTTACTGCTCGACCACGCTGCGTACAACACGGCTGCCCGGTGGCCAGCCGCGAGCAGCACGTCCTCGTCCCGGCCGCGCTGGCCCGCTTTCCTCTGGCGAGGGCATCTCTAGAATGCAATGGAGAGACCAATGTTTGGCTATGGCCAAGTGCCCCTCCCAGAGCATGGAGGTACCCTCACCCCTCTGAGCGGACAGTTGAAGCAGGGCCTTCTTGCGACAGCCATCCTCGGTGGTATCTCGGTGGCCTCGACAGCGTGGCTGTTTCTCTATCTCACATGGCGAATCGCCAGATGGAAGCTCACCCCCAAGCAAAGTCCCAGTCCACCTGCCGCTGAAGACAGCCTCAATGTGGATCTCTCTCTCGGCCTCTCGGAGCAGCACTACAGGCAATACATTCAGTCCACGCAAGCCAACAGGGCCAACCGTGGGCCTCCACTTCGCAGACTCTCTTCAGGCACGGTCAACACCACAAAAACCACCGTCGTCACGGGTGTAACAGTGGAGCTTCCTGTCGACAAGCACTCGAATCCGGTCATCACTCTCATCTACCATTTGCTCCTCGCAGACGTGCAGCAGTCAGCAGCCTTCGTCATCGGTGCTTACTGGCTACAGTACGATGGCATCTTTGTGCCCTCTATTCCTTGCTACGCCCAGGGCTGGCTCTTGGGCCTCGCCAAGCTCGCTGCAGCGGGTTTTCTTTCCATCATCAGCTTGAACACATACTTGACGCTGGTCTGGGGGTACAAGCCTCCACGGAAATTAATGTATTGGGTCATTACTTTCAACTGGATCTTCTCATTCGCTTGCACGTTGGGTGGTGTTCTGGGTACAAAGACTGGCTTGGCGAAGGGCGGCTATTACACAAGAGCTGGCGCGTGGGTAAGTCTCCTGACCATGCAAGTGCTGTTGTGGGAGAAGTGTTCACGATGTACCCACCTACCTGCTGACACAAACTTTCCAGTGTTGGATCAACCCTAGATATGAGGTGCTTCGTCTGTGGCTCGAATATTTCTGGATATTTCTAGCCATGGCGCTCACGATTGTCTTGCATGGCCTTGTCTTCTGGTCTTTATGGAGGAACAACCACTCACCGCGATACCTGCCGCGCCAGGCTGCTTGCCAGCGTTCTCTGGCCACCCTGACGAGCAGCTCCAATACGTCCTGCTGCGCCGAGGAAGCCGTCTCTGGGGCAGACGAGGCCAGTCGCCCTTCTGGCCACCACCCAGCATTTCTACTCTACCCGCTGATATATATCATCTGTGTGGCACCCGTAGCAATCGCTAGGTGTATCGACATGTCGCTAGGCGCAGGCACCGTCAGCCCCGGATACTACCTGGTCGCAGGTTGCTTGCTCGCGTGTCATGGGTGGATGAATGTGCTGCTCTGGACCACGACTGTCATCTTCGTCAACGAGGGGTATGCCAAGGATACCGGCCTCGACAGATTTGCTTTCATGCGGACACCACACGAGAGGCGATTCGGGAACATGATTTGGGTGCAAGGTGGCAGCAACAACGTCCAAGCCGCCGGAGACTCAGTCCACCGCAGCAGGTTACGAGCAGCACGAACTCGACTTGGCCATTGGACACAACAACTGCGACCGAGTGTTCTCTCCAGACACGGTCAGGCGCACAGATCTTTCCGGAACAGCCTCATCCCAAGCGGCTACGTCGGCCCCAGCAGTGCTAGCCAGGAGTCACTCCAGCACAGCGCGAGAGGTGGTCAAAGCAGCGTCTCGAACTCGAACAGCTCGCCAGCAACGAGAGCAGCGGCGCCAGCAGAGACTTCTGGTGGAATACAGATGGAAGTTGTCACGACCATCGTCGTCGAGCGCGAGGACGACGCCGACTTTAGCATTGGTGCTGTTGGCGGGCCGATGGGCGAATTCTTCCTGGGTTACACCCCTCCGCATCCGCTCGAATACCCGACGCGCTCAATGCATGCGAGCTCACTGCATAAAGCTTCACTGGAGGGTTTGCATGAATGGCGACCGTGAAGAGCGGCAAGTTGTAGAATAAAGGTGGCGTTCTGGCTTGCAATTTTGGGCAACGGAAAAATCGGATAGAAACTACGGTCACACTGTAAGAGTAACACATATGAACAGCCACAAATATAGAAATGATGCATCAGCTGAAGCCAGCAAGATGACTTCAGGCAAGCGTCCTGGAGACAAACAAGCCTGCTCCGAGCATAGGGCACTCACGCGATTACCACCTGGAGTTTTTTGTCTTCGACATCCCATCAGTGAACGAGTGCTTCCTTGAATTGCCCGTGACCTACAATGACGGATCTATCAAATTGACATGGAGCTGCAGAATTGAGGAAAAGTTGCTTGTCACCCGGACCTGACTTACATGATGGAGGGGAAGTGGGACTTCAGGCTCTCAGTAGTTCGGCTAGCAATTGAGGTGAATTATTATGAGGCAACGCTCCGTTTCCAGGCCATTCATTCAAATCCAGATCATCTCTGACCAAGCGGCAAATGAATGCATTATCCTTAGATGTGAATCACCATGACCCTCATAGTGAGTCACTGTTGGTAGAGGAGTCACGCAGTTCCTGGCATGAAAGCACACGCGCTGAACGCCGCTAGGGCACCAGCAGATAAGATAAGCCCAGCAGTGGCGGGGCACACGCAGTGAAGAAGTGCCTGCAAGGTGCGCGCGGAATGGAGGGGTCCAGGGTCCCCAGAAAAAAAGTCCCAGAGGCGAAAAAGCAGCTTGTGCTTGGGTTTGGAGAAAGTGCATGTAGGGCGAGGAGGATGCAGCAGTGAAATCACGGGACCGATCATGAGCTCATCTTTCGACATTCTGATTGAGAAGCTCGTGTCGCTGAACCACGACACGGCTCGGGGACAACAACAGCAGCAGCAGCAACAACAGAAACAACAGCCACCGGTTCAGGGCTATATAAGACGATCCTCGGTGCTTTCGCCGACACTGTTCCAGCATCTCAGGCGGACGAGCAAAGATTTGTCTAGGATACACATACAGTCAGAAGAGCAGCCCACGACGAGCACGACACAACCAGAACATAATCCGGTCACCATGGCTTCGTCCGAGCAAGAAGCCACAGGCCTCGGCGCTGCTGCCAGCGCTGACTCTCAGATCTCTACACAAGAGCAGGCACCTGTTCCGACTACAACATCAACAACGACAACGACACAGACAAACCCGGTTCAAGAACCCGGGGTCGAAGTCAACGACAACGACGACGATTTTGATGACATCTTCGAGGAGGAGGACGACAACTACGACGATGGCGATGAGGATGTCAAGAACTACAACCGGCAGCGGCCCAACCAGCAGTCTTCCACCAATGCCTCAAAGCCCTCGGCCAACACGTTCCGCTCCGTCGACGACCAGATCTCGGCGTTGTCCAAGCACGCGGCCAAGATCCGCCTCGACGACGTCAAGGCCTCGCAGGAGCGCGACAAGGACAAGGCCGACCGCGCGACGAGCGACCAGGTGCTCGACCAGCGCACGCGCATGATTCTGCTGCAGATGATCAACCGCGGATTCGTCAGCGAGATCCACGGCGCCATCAGCACGGGTAAGGAGGCCAACGTGTACGGCGCCATCGCGCTCGACGCCACGGACCTGGAAAAGCCGCCGATCCACCGCGCCGTGAAGGTGTACAAGACGGCGATCCTGAGCTTCAAGGACCGCGAGCGGTACATCACCGGAGAGCATCGCTTCAAGTCGGGTGCGGACAAGGGCAACAGCCGCAAGATGGTCAAGCTCTGGGCCGAGAAGGAGTTCCGCAACCTCCGCCGCATCCACGCCGCGGGCATCCCCTGCCCTGAGCCGATCCAGCTTAAGCTGCACGTGCTCGTCATGGATTTCCTCGGCGACAGAAAAGGATACGCATACCCGCGGCTGCGCGACGCCGTGATCCCCAACTCGCCTCAGGACGACAGCTCGGAGGAGGACGTCTGGCGGCTGCTGTACGTGCAGCTCCTGGGCATCATGCGCCGCTTGTACCAGGTCTGCCGGCTCGTGCACGCCGATCTGAGCGAGTACAACATCCTGTACAACAAGAAGCAGCTGTACGTCATCGACGTCTCGCAGAGCGTCGAGCACGACCACCCGCGCTCGCTCGAGTTCCTGCGCATGGACATCAAGAATACGGGCGACTTCTTCCGGCGGCAAGGGGTCGACACGCTGTCCGACCGCGCGATCTTCGACTTCATCACGTCCCAGCAGGACGGCCTCCCCGTGGAGGAGCCCGCGCTGGCGGCGGCGGTCGAGAAGCTGTACGAGGCCCGGGAGGCCGCGGGCAGCGGCGGCGCTGACGGCGCTCTTGAGCACGAGGAGGCCGTGGACAACGAGGTGTTCCGGAACCAGTTCATCCCGCAGACGCTCGAGCAGGTGTACGACATTGAGAAGGACGCCGCGACTATCGGCCGGGGTGGCGGCGACAAGCTCGTGTACCGCAACCTGCTGGCGGACCAGGTTGTCGTCGGTGGCGAGAAGCCCGCCGCGGCCTCGTCGGACGATGACGACGGGTCCGGCGAGGGCGCGAGCTTGAACGGCAACGATGAGGACGATGACGAGGACAGTGATGACGGCGACGAGAGCCGGTTCGACAAGGGCACACCGAGGGGCAAGAAGCATCAAGATAAGGAGGACAAGAAGGTATGCAGACACACCCACACCAACACACCGAGAATTCGTCTCGAGGACTTCTCAATTCCTGTGACTAACCCATCTCTACCTCGTAGGCCCACAAGCTAGCTGTCAAGGAGGAGAAGCGCGAGAAGCGCAAGGACAAGATGCCCAAGCACCTCAAGAAGAAGCTCGTCAACAGCACGTCACGGCATAAGAAGTAGGACGGACCGTCAGCACATCTGCTTGCCTCCTGCCTCCGCTCTACCACTCTCCCCAATGCAAAAGAAACCGTCAAATAGTAGAAATACCCCTTTCAAGATGATGACATCGATACACCAACTCGAAACTCGAGGACTCCCGGGAAAAGCCCCCACTCAGTCGTCAGTATGCAAATGTCCAGCAGTGAACTGACCAAAGTACCCCCCCTACACACACCTCTCCCGATATCACAAGGAGCCATTACCGTCGAAAAGGGCAACGGAGGCCAGAGAAACAGGGGAAATCGAATGATGAAAGCCTTAAAGGACCCCGTATCACACACACACTGGGTGTCCCTGACTTCACATTATCCTTCCCAGCAACGTCTTCGGCAAGGAAGGAAAAGACGCGAGCCTCTCCAACATAGCTGCATCGGCATCCAATCTGCCTGCGATTGAAGCACATCAGATGGCGTTTCATGGTCAAGCAGAGCAGAGCCAGCGGCTGGAACGAGGTTCGCATTTTTTTCCCTTGGTGCAGAAGAGGGCAAGGACATGATATGATGATCAAAGAGAGCCCTGACGGTTTTCCCCATTCTCGGTCCTGCATTAGCCTGGTCAATAGCTCCAGGTTTAGATCGTTATACGTCACGAAGTAGATCAATAGCGACCCGCAAGCTCGATCTGGTCCGTGTTGTAAAAGTCATAAACGCGTGATATTGTCATTGTGTTAACTATGTTCGAGATGGCGCCGATGGAAGACATTCGATGTGCATGGGGCTGATGTTGGATGCCATAACTCATGCAATCGCTTAACGGTCGCCGCCCCGATTTCACCTCGCTCCAGCTTTTATACCGGAGCTGTGACAAATGGCAAAACTGGACTATGATTTCTCAGCCTTGTCGGGGTTGACCACGGCATCCTCCGGAATCTTCAGCTTCATATCGGCTTCAGGCGGAGCGGTCCTAGGCACATCCGCGCCATCGAGGTCTTCCAGTGGCGTCGGCTCTTCCGCAACCGGTCCGTCAATAGCCGTCCGCTTAAAATCGCCGTCTTCGATGGGTACGGGGTCGTGCCCGCGACCGCTGTTGCTCGCCGAGACGCCAATAGCCGGGGTGTTGCCTTCTGCGATCTTGAGCTTGGTTGAGCCGATAATCTTTTCCGTCTCCCTGACCTTGCCTTCGGCGTCTGTGTTGACATCACCTTCGACTCCAATGGCGTTGTCCTTGTTGTTCTGGCTCTCCAGCAGCGCGGCCTTGTCGAAGCGCACAATCATGCAAGAGAGATTGTCCGTACTGAACCGGGCGAGCGCGTGATCGACCAGCATCTTGGATGCCGTAACGGGATCTGCGGTCTCGCGAACCATGTCGACGGCGTCTTGGTCTGAGCAGACATCCCAGAGCTGTATGAAAACTGTCAGTAATGGCACCAAATGTGCGTTTGATGATAGAAGAACACTTACACCATCGCAAGCGATAATGAGGAACTCGTCAACTTCGGGCTGGATCACAGTCTCAGTTGTGTACGGGTGGCCTGTCACAAGGTCTTTCATATACGTGTCGCCCAACGCACGGGTGACTGCAAGGACTCCATTGACGCGGTTATTCAGAATCAGGCCGCCGGCATTCGAGATGCGCTTTCCCTCATTCTCATCGCTGCCCTTGTGGTCATAAGACAGGCGTAGTGCCTTGCCAGCCCTGCACAAAACGATGCGAGCATCGCCGACATTGGCCGTGTAGAGCACACGTTGTCGTACCGCACTGGGCTTCAACTTAGCATGCGCGGATTCTGGGATCGCGACACTGACGCTGCCTTCGTCTTCGGCTTTGCCGTCCTTGGGCTTGGACGTTTCTGAGGCTTTAGAGGCAGCGGCGGCGGCGGCTGCAGCCGCAATGGCTTGCGAGCCAGTTGCAGAGGTCGAACTAGGAACTCTGTCTTCCCAGCGCAGGACAGCAACAGCAGCCGTGCAGCCGCTGTTTTTCAGGGGAAGCTTCTCAAACTGCGCGTCGACACTTGTAAAGGTCTGGTCGAGAAGCTCCGGGATGGGGGCATTCGGATTCTTCCGTATAATCTCCTCCAGGATCAGGTGCAGCTTCTTGCCGCACCAGTCCGCTGCAAATGTTCCTGCGTGCCCGTCGAAGATCGCGAAGTAGCCATTGTCCGTCTCGACAATATCCTGGTTCACGACGGCTTCTGACGGCGCGTCGTCCTCAAGGCCAGACTTTTGGGAGACGGCAGATTTGCTGCTCTTGCTACTGGAATCCGCAGCGAACAGAGGTGCTGGGGTGTGGAGGAAGTTGTATAGAAAGGCATGGGTGTCCTCCATTGTACGTCTGCATTTTCGGTTTCTATCCTCCCAAACGCCGACACGGAATGTGGAGCGAGCGCCAGGCAAAGATTCGCCGGCAGAGTTATTGTGCTGACCTTGCGGCACAGCAAGGGCCTGGTCCTGCTTCCCCAGTTTTTGGAGAGGCGTCTGGGTGTTGCCATCAGAGTTGGAACGGCCCGACTGAGAAAAGTTGAGTGTGTTCTTTGCGCTTGCGATCAAGCTGCTCGCCTTGCTGCTTACACCACTACTCCGGCGCTTCTTCTCCGAGCTGGGCACATCGCTGCTGCCACGAGCCGGGGGACTCCGATTGCCGCTGCGCTTCTCACCACTGGCAGTCGCCGGATCTGAGGTTTTTATCGGGGTGCCCTCAGAGGGCGATGTGTCGGTATCACGACTCGGAGAAGGCGACTTTCCACTCGTCTTCGTCGTGGCTTCAGCCGTGCCGGTTTCAGATTTGGTTACCGCTGAGTTGGAACTACCGCCGCCAAACATTCTGTTCAGCAGGCTTCCTCCTTGAGCGGAGAGACTGCGTCGCTTGCTTCCTGCCAGCTTTGAGGACGTAATGGACCCGGGGAAAATCGATTCGGCGTACGTGCTGTACGAGATCCGGTTGATGGTGGTGGTGTTTTGTCGCGTACCAATCGTTCGCAAGCTCGCGAGCAAGACGTGTCGTCTAGAGGAATTGCCGATCGGGTGAGATCAGACAGCGATGTGGGCTGTCTTTGGGATGTCAAGACAAGTTGATCAGTGGGCGGATGGTCGGAGCTGGTGAACACGCAAAAGGCTATTAGAACTGGACGCGCATGAGACCGGTGCGTCGATTTAGGCTGGAAAGCAAGACACGCTGGTTGGCCTAGCTAGAACTGAGTCTATAGCTGCATGAACATGAGTGCACCGGAACCCTGCCAAGGCCATACGCACAGCAGTAGAAGGAAGTAGAGAAGATGTGGGATCGACAAGAAGGGAAGGGGAAGGGTAGTGTGGAAGAGGGCGTAGTTGCTTTGATATTTTGGATATGCGGCCTGCTGCTCGATACCTTGCAAGGACGACGTCGGTGACGTGCCAACAGAAGCTCAGGCAACGACAGTGGTTTGAGCTCAAGCGACGGTAACAACGAGGATAGGTAGCGGATACAGGGACGACTGAACCTCAGGCGGTACAGAAACGTTTTGTACAGCTTGCGAGGGATGTTCGCATGACCAAGGGGCGCAGTGGCAGCGCGCACCAGGATGGCGATGACGACTTACTCTGGTTGCACGAGGAGCGCGGGGATGACGGCAAGCCGAGTGTGTACGACTTGGTGAGGTTTGGCGACACAGCAAGTAGAGCTGGAGTTGTCGGTGCGGAGGGCGAGAGGGCGCAGGCAGTCGTCGGCGCAAGAGGATGAAGCTGGGACAGGCGGGAACGTCGAGGGTGGGAGGGGGTGTAGGCTTGGGAGATCAGACAAGGCCAAGATCGTGGGGTTGGGGGAGGGAGGCTCGGGGGGTGTCTTGCTGGGTTGGGCAGGAGACCCGGAGCGCTGCTGGCGCCTGCCCCCGTTGACGCCAGACCTCCACTTGCGCGGAGCACTCTCTGCTTGCAGCAAGTGAGCACTTGCAGGCCGCGCCCCGTCTCCCTTAGTCAGTGGCAACTCGCCGATGACGACTGCTGATCGAACCCCAAAATGGAGACTGACAACAAGCTGTGTTGCACCCGCTCGAACAGCAAAGCGCTTATCAGCCTCGCCAGCCCACGCTCGCCTGCTTTGTCCAGCTCGGAGTTCTAGCCGGCCTGCGACTGCTGCCGCACTGTGGAACAGTCACCGCTGGACCCCTTCTGCATGTGCCGTCGACGAAGCGGTGATGGGACCATAGTTTGTACCTTCAAACAGGTAGCGTGCCTTTGTGTATTGATCAAGCAACCCAAACTCCTGTGCTACGTATCATGTAATGCAGTTTTTCCCAGCGAGGCAATAGCTCGGCGCTGCATATGCCACTCCCGCCGATATGTGCATTCTAAACCCGCTCTCGACTCGACAGTCCTCTACTTCCTAAGGCTATCGAGCCGGGCCTGTAAGTCATCGTCATCCCCGCCGCCGCCGCCTCCGCTGGGACCGCCAATCGCCTGTGCGACACGGGTGTCGGCCGCCTTCTCTGCCTGCAGGCCAGTGGGTGTTTCTCCAAACTGTACACATTCGTCAGTCAGTGTTGTCGGTTCTGGTATGTGAGGCGTAGTGGAAGGTCTGCTTACAGCTGAGTTGAGATCAACACCAATCTCTTCCAGAACTTGCTCCACAACCTCATCACCTTCCTCCTCGATGCCGACATCCATAGCGTCATCGATGGAGTCATCCATAATGTCCTGTCGCTGCTCCATAATATCATTCTCGCGCTCAAATTCCATGGCAATCCGCTGCAGGGCCGGGAGGTTCATCGATCGGTTCATGCTGCTGAGAGCCGTGGTCGCGCCCTTCATCGCGGTCATCATCTGTTCATTCGTCCGGTGGGTCTGTTGCGGTCGGTCGAGTCAGTGGTTGGCCTCCAAGTCTGCCATGGATCCCGCATTGCAGATTCCAAAGGCGTGGGCTGGGCATCGTACCTGTATCCTCAAGGAGATCTTCTGAAGCTGACTGCGCATGCCGTAAAACTTCTCAATGTATCGCCGCGTGCGCACGAGGTCCTTAGCCTGGATCTTGGCGGCTCCCATCTGGCCCTTCTGTGCGCTCTGCTTGATCTGTCCGACAAGTGTCTTTTCTTGCTTCTCGAGTTTGACTCTGACCTGGTCCAACTCGCGGATCGCTTTATCGAGCATGCGCTGGTTCTTGCGCAGACGCTCCGCTGGCGTCATGCGCTTTCCGAAAGCCCATTCGAGGATCTGTAGGACGCGGGCAGTGCGCCGAGTCAGCCATTGTGTGTCTTGGTCGCACCTCGTGCATATGCCCTCTCGAGCTATGAGACGTGGGAAGAAGTCGCGCTCACATTCATGATTGCAGCTTTGCAGTGGTTGCCGATCTGGGGCGAGTGGAGGGGTCGCGCTCAATAGATCTGTAAGTGCTGCTCGGGGCCGAGAAGGAAGGACTAGGCCGTCGGCTTGACCTGGCCGTAGTTGAGAACAATCTCACGATGCGCAACGCTGCTAACGATGTAGCGTATATCTCGACAGTTCGAACCGCTGCAGGCCGAGGTGATTCTGGGGAAGCAATAGTGGGAATGCCGGTGCCTGGGCCTGGCTGGCGCAGTTACGTCAAGCGGTGCTTGGATGCCGGAGTCTATGGTTCCTGTCACGATAAGGGGCTGCTTATCAGCACCTCGGGCGAGTCGAGCAAGTCGAGCACGAGGGGAAAAGAGGAACCATGGAAGAGGCGGGTCTCCGTCACGGGCGGGTGGTTGGTGCCAGGTAGGTCCCGGTTTTCCGTGCTAACGAAACGGCGGCGGACAACGCATGCACGATGGGATGACATCAAAAAGCGGCGTGGCCCAATCAACGGGCCATCTTTCCAGCGAATATGGCCCCACCATGCGGTGGCAGCCCGAGATGCGCCGGACGCTTCGCGCTGGCCGGGCCTTACCGCTTCCAAATTGCTGGGGGGTGGGAATCTGGTAGCGCAAGCCGATCGAGCTATCATCAAATGATTATTTGCCCCCGACCAAACAACAACCCACCACCTCCAGCAGTGCCAACTCCGACAGCTCCGAAGGCTCAGACGAGCTTTCTGCATCACCACCCACAACGACGATCCCTCTTTCACGCCGACGACTTCAGCACCGGACAGTCGTGCAGTCCGCAACCGCGTGTATTGCGCCGCTGCCCAACCAACCAACACTCCGACCCTCTCATGGCAGCCGCGGCGCTCTAGCCGACGATCACCAAATTCACCATGAGCCAAGACTATTTCAGCAAACAGAAAGGCAAACAGCCTGCGAGGGACGCGCAGCAGTCCGACGACGATGACGACACTCATAACGACACTGGTGGTGATCAGAGCGGCCAGCCAGGATTCATGACGGTCGGGAGTGGTTCGACTTCGCGCCATGCCGAGCGACTTCGACAATCACTCCTCGAGAACGACTCGGGCTACGGCGGTAGCATCGCCGGTGATGAGTTCGGGTCGAAAAGGTTCCCTCTCGGCTCCCCGCGGACGGATCCTTCTCTCGCCGGCGACCTGCCGGTTGTTCCGCAAGGCTTCGAGGACCAGGAAACACGCCGTCTCAATCAGCAGGCTGCCATGCACCAGCTTTGGTATAACAAGCATCGCGTTGCCTTGGGCCGCTCTATCCAGCGAGTCGTCGAGCTCCTCCGCGACCTGCAAGACATGAACTCTTCCTGGCCAGCACACTACCCATCCGTTCAACGCGCAGAGACAGAACGGCCGACTAACAAGAATAAGTCAACACGCCCGAGCATGGCACACAGTCAGTCAGTCCTCGGCGACCCGATGTCACCACCACCACGGCCCATCCGACGATCACTCACAAGCCTGCCCGAGGCTTCCGCGGCCGGGTCGAGCAAGGATGGTGAGAACAACGCGAACGGCGCCGACGCCCCTCGGCTTGTAACGCCTCAAATTGCCCAGGAGTTTTCGATCCTCAAGCTCGACCTCAAGCTGGGCGCGCTCAACCACACCGAACTTGTACACTCTCTCGAGAAAGGCTCCGTAGCATCTTTGCTGGATGGAAAGATCAGTGGATCTATCCGCCACCTGCTTGCTTTGCAGGAGCGGATAGAGGACACTGCCAGCAAGGTGCTCATCACTGGCGATCTCAATGCCGGCAAGTCGACATTCTGCAATGCGCTGCTTCGCCGAAAGGTACTTCCGGAGGACCAGCAACCATGCACAAGCATCTTCTGCGAGGTTCTCGACGCGCGAGAGAACTCGGGGATTGAAGAGGTCCATGCTATACACATGGATGCCATCTACAACCGTAATGACGAGGGAACTTACGACGTCTACCCGCTCAAGGAGCTTGAGAACATTGTCATTGACAATGAAAGATACATGCAGTGCAAGGTCTACGTCAAGGACGTGCGAACAATCGACGAGTCTCTTCTCAACAACGGCGTCGTCGATATCGCGCTTATCGATGCCCCAGGCCTCAACTCGGACACGACCAAGACTACTGCAGTGTTTGCTCGCCAAGAGGAGATTGACGTCGTGGTTTTCGTGGTTTCGGCCGCCAACCACTTTACCCAGTCTGCCAAGGAGTTCATCTGGGCCGCCGCCGCCGAGAAGGCCTATATCTTCATGGTTGTCAATGGATATGACATGATCCGTGACAAGGAGAGGTGTCAGAAACTGATCCTCGATCAAGTATATGGTCTTAGCCCGCGCACATTCAAGGAGTCCAGCGAGCTCGTCCACTTTGTCTCTAGCAGTGCTATCCCAATGGCACCCGGTGGCGGGCCAGGAGGCAACGGCAGCGGCAGCTCCAGTGGTGGCGGTGGCGGTGATGATCCGAGTGATGACCCCAAGGGCAAGGGCAAGGAGAAGGAGAAGATTCGCGACTTTGAGAAGCTCGAGCAGTCCCTGCGTCGCTTCGTCTTGGAGAAGCGGGCACGCTCGAAGCTTGCGCCGGCAAAGACCTACTTGCTCAACATCCTCAACGATGTCAACGTACTGGCGACTGTGAACTCGGAAGTGGCCCAGGCCGAACTCGAGAGGGTCACAAAGGAGCTGAAGGAGATTGAGCCACAGCTCGAAACGTCGAAGCAGGCCAAAGCTGCGGTCAGCGATGAGATCGAGCGTGTCGTTGAAGACAACTGCAAAGACGTCTACGATTACACACGTTCAACTCTATCGTCGGCTATTGTCCAAGCTGGCGAGGCTGACTTCAGCGAGATCGAGTATCCTGGGATCTGGCACGCTTTCGAGTATGCCGAGGATATCAAGGAGGCCATCATGAGTGAGATCGCCGCGTCGGTCGAATCTTGCGAGGAGTTTGCGCGGAACAAGACCACAGGGGGCGTCAACACCATCAAGCAGCTCGGCGTCTCGCACCTTGGCGATGAGTATCAAGACCTTAGCTTCCGATCTGACGTTATGTTCAAGCGCAGGAGAGACACTCTCGCGAAGCAGATTGACGTTTCAACCGAGCTCAGCGATTTCGTCGACCTCAACATGTTGCTGCAACGACAGGAGAAGGTCGCCGGTACCGGCATGGCTCTGACCGTAGCAACAGCTATTGGTGGCCGGATGATGGGCGGCATGGGCTGGATGGACCACACGTTGAGCCTAGTCAAGGTCGTCGGCAACGACAACATACGCAAGCTCATTGTTCCTGGTCTTGCCCTGATCGGTATGTGTATATCCCTAGCGTACCCATGCTGTCGGCATGCAACTAACCAGTTTTATCTGTAGTGATGGCCGCTGCTACCTACGTCGTCCAGCAGATCCCCCATTCTCTGCCTCACCGCCTGGCGCACAAGATTTCTGCCCAGCTCGACACAATCGACTACGTCCATGCCAACGGCGCCCGCATCTCCAGCTCGGTCCGCAAGGTCCTGCGCTTCCCCGCTGACAACCTCCGCGTCGGCCTGACACGTTCGATCGAGCAGCTCGGCTCTCGGCGCGAGGAGACACTCAAGGTCCGCGGCGAGAGCGAGGTGGCCCTCAAGTACTTCAGCAACCTCGTCCGCAACAGCGCCAGGCAGCGCGCAGCCGTCCAGGAGGTCGACCTGGATGCGCACCCGCACGTGTCTCCGGATATCAACTAGATCCGCGTGGCGCACCCGATGTAGCACACGACGGATCACTTCATCTCAACTTCTTCCTTCATTCTTGACGAGCAGAGCAACAAAAAAGCTGTGGCATTTGGATGGCGTTTCACTTTTGGACGTCTCATTTGGTGGTGGAACTCGTCGCTTGATCACGTTTTACGAACTTTTAAAAAGAACAGCAACGAAAATTCTTTGATATCCCCCTCACTTCAGCTCTGTGTTATGCCTTCGCACAAAGAACACGACTTTTGAGCCCTTGTAATTCCTTGCGAATTGACTGTGGCACTTTTGCAACCCACGGGCACTGGACGAGGAAACCCTCATGCAAACAAGAAAACTCCCCACTTCAACACCTTTCAAGAGAATAATGAAATGATGACTTGCAAATGTATTGTATGAATATTTGTACATATTTGACTTATCTCCGAATAGCAAATGCGGTCTGGCTTTCTAGATCTCGACGAGATGCATGTGCTGCTGGCGCACCGAGGCCCTTGATCACGTTTGAGCAATACGACGGCAGGTTTCCTTGGGCCATCCGATGGCCTTCAGCGTTCGACTTATGGCTAGCCGGGACACATACACTCTCCGTCTTCTCATATAGGCAATCGCGCATCTCCTTCCGAAACACATCACTTGGCTGCACCATCTGCTCACTTATCCCTGCGCGCAATGGAGGGTTTTGGTGGAGTCACGCGTGCGGTTGCCAAGTGTCAGCGGAGGGCTCTCTCGTTTTTTGGCGACGGTCTTCGAAGCGGTGCAGGCGGAGCAGCCGGCGGACTCATAACCTGGGCACCGAGCATATTCTGACTTAGCATCGCATCGATCTGATTGCGTTTCAATAGATTTCGTTGTGACACTATATGCACTGTTGTTGTTATGGACAATGTGACGCTGATGGAGAAGTCACAAATGCCGTCATGTGAAAGAGGACTAAGGCTACGCTTAACTTGCGGTTCACGGGCCCGCTGCTGCCTACCACAGAATGGTCTACAACGCAGATCAGAGGCCTGTCTTTCTCCCCCTCAGTGGCACTGCATCAAAGGAGCCAATTGAAGATGGCAAGGCTGCGCCCTGGAGCAGCCTGCTGACGGTTGGCTGCAATGGCTTGCATCTTGCAGCTGAGACCCGAGGAGTGACCACGTGAGGGGCTTGAATGAAGGCCCCCCGACCTCTTCCCCCTCTCGCCTGTCATCTCGCCGCCGACGTGGTGACAACCTTTAACCGAGAATTGCATAGATCGTAGGGAGAAGCCCGAAAAGATTCGATAGACCGATATCGCAATGGCTTCCCCTGGGCCGTTGCGAATCCTCTCTTGGTAAGGCGAAGCAGCCTCAGCCTCATTATCGCGCTAATACCGTCTAGATGGCGGAGGCATTCGCGGGATCTCAAGCCTGCTCATTCTGGAGAATGTCATGGAGCAGATCCGCGAGGCTGAGGGACTCGACCACGTCCCGCGGCCATGCGATCGGTTCGACTTGATTGGC
Source organism: Microdochium bolleyi (assembly GCA_001566295.1). Taxonomy (NCBI): domain Eukaryota; kingdom Fungi; phylum Ascomycota; class Sordariomycetes; order Xylariales; family Microdochiaceae; genus Microdochium; species Microdochium bolleyi. The sequence goes on along the minus strand of KQ964247.1, from coordinate 3,681,507 downwards.
GGTACAAGCACGGGAGGGTAATGTTACCAGAGTCGAAATGTCAGGGCTATGTATTGACGACTGCAACAGGATCATTGCGATCATGCTCGGACGGCTGGGTATGACGATCGACGAATGCATACGAGCATACAAAAATGTGGCCCAGCAGGCCTTCACTCCAAAGACGACTAGCATACTACGAAAACCACGATCCGGCGCCTTCTCCGCCAAGGCTATCGAGGCAGCCATCAGGCGGACAGTCAGGGAGTTCTGTGTGGAGCCGGAGTGTGTTACGCGCCGGCGAGAAGGCCAGGCAACCACGGAGACGTGCCCACACGGCGAGACCTTGTTCCGCAGCACGTCGTGTACAAAGACGTATGTTTACTATCGTGATGAGAACGAGCGCGACCCTACTGACCTATCTCAGTGTTGTTCTAGCCATCACGAAGGATAACGTTGATACTCTGCCGACTCTGTTCAAGACGTACGATACCTCTACCGGACTGAAGATCTGCACCATCTGGCAGGTGGCACGAGCCATCTCGGCTGCCACGACCTTCTTCAAGCCCATCAAGGTGGGTAGGGACGAGATCGAGTTTGTCGACGCCGGATTCGGATATAACAACCCTTGCGAGGTGCTCATCGACGAAGCCCAGCGGCTGTTCCCTAGTCGAGGGCAGATACAAGTCCTTAGTATTGGTACTGGTCTTGGAGATGTTGTCGAAGTTGGGGGTTCGTGGCTTTCGATTGTCAATGCACTCAAGAAGATGGCGACGTCCTCTAAAAAGGTGGCAACGACCCTGCACAATCGCTATGGAGACAGCAGCCGATATTTCAGATTCAATGTCCAGCAAGGCCTACAGGACGTCAGACTGTCTGATTGGGAGAAATCCAGTGAAATATCAGCTCACACCAACAACTATCTCAATGACAACAGTCGGAACATCAAAAACTTTGCGGCCAGCTTTGTCGGTATCGACCAGGGCGGGACATCAACAGATAGCCGGGAATTGCCTTCCAAAGCGACTGGAGCTGCAGCACAGGCGAGACAAGTGCCTGTCGAATTTGGTGGAGCAGATGCCAGTTAGTGTAGTCAATGTGAGACCTGACAGCATGCAGGCGCTAACATTGTGCACAGTAACAGCCTCGCGCTACTACATCCCTTTGGACAAGAATGAACGTTTCGTCGAACGAGAAACCCAACTGGATCAGCTCAAGGCGTTGTTTGATCAGAGGAGGCGGAAGGTTGCGCTCGTGGGACTAGGAGGTGTAGGCAAGACGCAAGTGGCTCTGCAGCTTGCGTACTGGGTGAAGGAATGTCGGAAAGAGCACTCTGTCTTCTGGCTTCCGGCGTTGAGCGATGGAAGCTTCGAACAGGCGTGCGCCGACATTGTAAGCACAATCGACATACCAACGGCCGCAGACGACAAGGACGCAAGAACAACATTGCGGCAGTATCTGAGCTCGGATGCCGCTGGTAAGTGGCTCGTTATCGTGGACAATGCCGATGATATGAAGCTGCTCTTCGGGCCACCAGGGGCACCAGGCGGCATATGTCAGTATCTTCCAAGGAAAGGGGACGGTGTGACACTGTTTACAACTCGGTCAAACGAGGTAGCTGTCTCGGTTGGGGGAAGTGAAGTAGTTGAGCTGGGCGACATGCATCCGAAAGAGGCACGTGAGTTCTTGACGAAGTTTGTAATACAGAAGAGTCTGCTCCACGATGAGGCCGCGACGGAGAAGTTGCTGGAGAAGCTTACGTACCTCCCACTGGCGATTTCGCAGGCTGCGGCATACCTGAACATCAAAAAGATGCCAGCTACGGAGTATCTCGAACTGTTCGACGCCACGGAGGGAGACGCTATTGAGCTGATGAGCGAGACGTTTCGGGACGACACTCAGTATGAAGGGTCACAGCACACGATAACGACGACGTGGCTAGTGTCTTTTGAGCAGATTCGAAACTCAGACCCGGCGGCTACCAAGCTACTATCCTTCATATCGTACGTAGAGGCGAAGGGCATTCCTCAATCGCTGCTTCCCCGGTTCGAATCAGCACATCAGCTGGCGAAAGCGATCGGGACGCTCTGTGCGTACGCATTCCTCTCCCGTCGCGGCGACAGCAAGGTCTTCGATATGCACAGGCTGGTGCAGCTAGCAGCTCGAAATCAACTACGGCAAGCGGGCCGCGAGGCAGAGCAAATGAGGGAGACAATCCAGCACGTTGCGGAAGTGTTCCCCACTGACGCCTGGGAGAACCGAGACACATGGAGGGAATACCTCCCACATGCTTCACGACTGCTAAACAGTACCAACAGGGTCGATACGGCGGAGACAATTGCTCTGAGTTTCTGGGTAGGGCGTTGTTTAAGAGCTGACGGACGAATCAAGGAAGCAGTCCGGTATCTGGAAGACAGTCGCCGGTGGACAGAAAGTCGGTACACTGAAGACCACCCTGGTCGACTAGCAGCACAGCATGCGCTCGCTGAGGCATATCTAGCAGACGGACAGGTGAAGAAGGCGGTCGAGCTACTAGATCATATAGTTACGGTAGAAAAGCGGACTCTCGCAGAAGAGCACCCTGATCGACTAGCATCACAGAGTGAGCTCGCTAGCGCATATCTAACAGACAAACAGGTGAAGAAGGCGGTCGAGCGTCTAGAGCGTGTAATCGTAGTACGAGAGCAGATGCTCGCAGAAGAGCACCCTGATCGACTGGTATCGCAGAGTGAGCTCGCTAGCGCATATCTAGTAGACAGACAGGTGAAGAAGGCGGTCGAGCTACTAGATTATATAGTTACGGTAGAAAAGCGGACGCTCGCAGAAGAGCACCCTGATCGACGAGTATCGCAGTATACGCTCGCCCTGGCATATTTAGCAGACGGATAGGCTAAGAAAGCGATCGAGCTACTAGAGTATGTAGTTGCGGTAGAAAAGCGGACGCTTGCGGACGATCACCCTGATCGGCTGATGTCACAACGCGCGCTCGCTAAAGCATACCGCGCAGACGGACAAGGTGAAGGAAACGCCGGCGGATAATTATTTGAGCCGAGTGTAACAAACAAGGACGCATGATCGAAGCAAGCATAGCAGGTCAGAAGTGTTACTACCACACAGTTCAACGGCCTGAAGTATGAAGATATATATAAGTCAGATAATTTCCTTGGCCATAAAGTCTTTTCCTTCATGGTTTAGCGATCAATCTAAGTCCCATTTTCACTCACACTTGGACTAGGCAATTGCCGAAACTAGTGTCTCCCCCCCCCCCCTTTCCGACGGTTGAACTCCGAAGGTCAGGTCGTGACAGGCAACAGGACCCAGAGTGAGAGAACGACAGTTGATCGAGCCAGTATTGCAAGGGCTTTGCCTACGATTATCTAACAGAACAGCAAGCCCGACAGCCAGTCTTCGGTTGATCCTGGATATCGGACCGTGACATAGAACAGTTCATTCAAACCCCAGTGCCTTTTGATTGTCGTTCAGTTCTCCGCTTCTTCTGGAGATAACTCTCTTATGGCGGGCGATGTCCACAGTGCATGGAACAGTGCCCCACACATTATTGATATGTGCGAAAACATCAACTCCTGCAATGGAGAGCGGTCGCTTCCCACTGTGGTGACAGCGACGCAATCTGATCGCTCGACAACTTTTCAAAATCGGTTCCTCAGTCAGATGAGCGGTTCGCGCTCGGCAGTGTGAGGACTGTTCAACCAGGAACGAGTTCAGAAGCCTGCAGAGCACCAAGACGGTTGCCTCCTTGGATGCCCCACGAGTGTCTACCTTGAGCACTGCTTGTCGGGTCCCCAAGGCCTCCTCCTGCTGACCATTTGGCGGCGTCAGCAGGTCGGGTCCGGGGATCCCCATGCGACAACAGCCCGGATACTGCTCCCGGTGCGGGCTGTGGGACAGCCCCATCTTCGCCAGGGTCTCTCCCGTACGTATGCCGACCTTGAGTGGGTAGTCTGCCTTGCGACTATGGAGAAGTATGCACCGTCGAGCGGAGGTCATTATGAAGGACGAAGCCGTTGGATGGCATCAGAGAAACTCTGAAAAGCTGCTCTCGCGCCCGAAGCTTTTCCAGTCCAGTGCCGAGCAGATGCGAGAGGCTGTCGCGTGGCCACCTATGTGCACGGGAGGGTACGTGGCTGTCGACGAGAAGGCGCGGCACTTGCCCGTCGAAAGCAGACCACATGATTCAGGAGGTTCTAGCTGGCCCCGAAGTGGGGCATGTTCTGGAGCGGGACCCGCACCACCTGCGTAGACCCCTTTGACGCACACAAGCACCGTCGGGCTGCTCGAGGCTCATCCCCGGGAGCCCGTCCTGAGACACATCCCAAGAGATCCCGTCCATCTGTGGCCTCTCAACTGTTGTTCCCGGCAGCCGAGAGCCGGTCTCGACGTTTCTGGCACGCCATATGCACAAGTTGAAAGCAAAGGGTGGCCATGATGATGTCTCTGGTGGTCTGCACCAGCTCGGGCTCGGGCAGCATGGCATTTGTGAGGTTCGCAGGCCGCCCATGCAGACCTGATAAGGCGATGCCGGTGCATGCTGACGGCAGGCTAGGCATACACGCTCACGGCAGCCTCGGGGCTGTGAGTCGACCTGGTGCAACATGGCTACGCGTACACTTGGCGCCAATGCCTAAACGGAGCACATCGCACAGCCTTACAGTCAGACAGGGAGGGAGGCTTCTTTCAAGGATGGCCACGACCGTGGGATGAGGCGACCCACGCGGCGAGGTTCTCAAGTGCAACCCAAGGCTGTCTGCCCGTTATAGCCTGCAGATGGCCGGTGTGCTGTCCGCTAAGAAAGCAGTGTCCAGGCAGCTGAAGGACAGATAAGCGGGTTGGGCTCCCTGATGTGGCCAGCCATGAACAACCCAACACACAGGTGGGACAGCCTGTACTTGCTCGACACGGTACATGGGCAGATCTGCGTCGTGATATTCATGGCGTGGACGACTCGGATCCCGAGAGATCGAAGACGATACAATAGCCACGGCCGAAGACATCGCAGTGATGAGTCAAAGCTTCCCGCTGACACGAGCATCAGGGCGGCAGGCGGCAGTGGGAGAGGGTGGATGGTGGCGGAAGTGGGTTCTGTGTTCTGGAGAAGGACCCTGAAAAGGACCCTGGATCTGGAATAACTCCCCCACTGCCACGGCCCACCCACATCCCATCCCTGCCGACTCGCGCGCAGGCCGCTGGGGCCGGTCATCGGCTCGTCCTCCCCAGACACCCTCAACAACCTTCGCCCAGCGGTGAGCCTTGCCCGCTGTTCCTGTCAGGCCCCTCGGCCTGCATGTCGTGCCTGGCCCGCCCGGCCACTCCTTATCTGCCCAATGGCGACCCCCCCTCGACCCGCTGATTGGCGCTGCTGACTAGCCACCGGCTCGGAACGACACCGCGGAACCACAAGGCTCACGGCCCTCACTTGCGCCCACGCACGCCACGGCTGGCGTGCTCGTGCTCGTGCCCATCCCGGCACCCGGGGGCCAGTCATGCGCCCGGTGTTGCTCAGGGGGCCTCACTGTCCGGCTGGATCGGGTCCTTTCTTTAATCGAGGCTCACCGACCTCTGAGCCTTGACCTCTTCCTCTGTCACTCTCACATCTCTCCTATCTCCTCGGTCGTTTTGTCCTTGTCCTTCTGCTTCCATAGCCTTTGATATACCACGTTGCGCTCGTTAGGCCTAGCAAACCAGCACGAGACAGATCGGCTACACATGACCACCGCCGCCGTACACATCTTGAGCAGTTAGAGATCTGATAGTGCATTTGGTAAGATGCCGGACACTGGATATCACTTCCTGCAGTCACACGAGACTGACAAAGTCCCTCTCCGGAAGTAGTTTCTCCAGACATCTCCGATTTCGCATATTCAAGCACCACCCACAAGTAGCCCAACATGGCGCCGAAGCCCGATCTCGAAGCCTACGGCTACTGCTCGACAAGCGAGTCGGACGACACAGCACGCAAGTCAGGCAGCGGCAACGGCCAGCCAGCGCCCAAGAAGCCCAGGAAGAGGAGACCCGCGCCTCAGCAGAGCATCAACAAAATCTGGCGGCGCTTCTCCACCAAGAACTCGTCCAAGGCCCTCTCCATCCTGCCGTTCGACCCGGTCCCGTTACCGAGCATCACCGAGCGGCCCAATGAGCTCCTCAGCGAGGGCTACGAGAGAGCGAGAGACGAGTGCTCCCGCAGAGTCAAGAAGATTGTGCAAGAGTGCCGGAGGATCAACACGCGGTATCGGGATCCTGGATTTGATCTGGTGAGTGCCAATGCTTGGTACCTGTCAAATGGTTTTCGGCTGACCAAGTCGCTCTTCTCGAAAGGACTGGGACCTGAAAATGGTTAAAGGCCACACCCTGAATCACCTGGGGTCAAACAAGTTCGACGTACACGGGCCTCGGCTCAGCTCTAGTACTGCTGTTCCCAAGGCAGTTAAGAGAGTCCACGAGATTTTCGAGAAGCCGACGTTCATGAAAGAAGCTACCGGCAGCGACATAAAGCAGGGCACCCTTGGGGACTGCTGGATCATTGCTGCTTTCAGCGCGCTGGCCAACGTCGAGGACGGCATCAAGCGCTGCTGCGTGGAATATGATACTCGTAAGTCTGCTGAAAACAGAGAAAAGAAGCCCAAATCCGCGCACATTCGGGTGTGCTGACATTTCGCAGGCATTGGCATCTATGGCTTCGTGTTCTGGCGCGATGGCGAATGGGTCTACTCGATCGTCGACGATAAGCTCTTCCTGACCTCGCCGAACTGGGACTCGCCCAGCATGCAGCGCGACCTGCTCAACCAGCTCGACCGAGAACAACCCGAGAAGGAGTACCGCAAGACATACCAGACCGGCTCGAAGGCTCTCTTCTTCGGCCAGGCCAGAGACCAGAACGAGACGTGGCCGGCACTTATGGAGAAGGCGTTTGCCAAGGCCCACGGCGACTACGGGTCGCTAGCTGGTGGCTGGATCGGCGAGGGCGTCGAGGATCTCTCTGGCGGTGTCACAACTGAGTTGCTCGTATCCGACATTCTCGATCTGGACGGCTTCTGGGAAGATGAGATCAGCAAGGTGAATCAGGAGTTCATTTTCGGGCTGTCTACGGGACTGCTGGATGGAGGCTACGGCGAGCGCAATGGCATTCGTGAGGGCCACGCGTACGTCATGATGGATGCGAAGACCTTGAAGAACGGGCAGCGCCTGGTCAAGCTTCGGTGAGTAAATCCGTGCGGCTTTCTATCCTTCTGACGGCCCTAACAATGCGCAGGAACCCCTGGGGCAAGACCCGCAAGGGCATCTGGAACGGTGCCTGGTCTGACGGCTCGAAGGAGTGGAACTCGGAAGCTGCCAGCGAGCTCGGCCACGAGTTTGGCAACGACTCCGTCTTCTGGATCACCTACGAGGACATGCTGGAGAAGTTCCAGCACGTCGACCGCACCCGCCTCTTCAAGGACAAGGACTGGCGGATGTGCCAGCGCTGGCTCGGCGTCGAGGTCCCCTGGAAGCCGCAGTGGAACGAGAAGTTCCACATCACGCTCACCAAGGAGTCGCCGCTCGTCATTGTGCTGCAGCAGCTCGACGGCCGCTACTTCAAGGGCCTACACGGGCAGTACTCGTACCGCCTGCACTTCCGCATCCACGAGCAAGGGCGCCCGGACGCCGAGGACTACATCGTCCGGTCGCACGGCAACTACCTCATGGAGCGCTCCGTCACCGTCGAGCTCCCGTCCATGGAGGCCGGTCGGTACTCGGTGTACATCCAGATCGTGGCCGACCGCGACACGGACCTGAGCTCGGTCGAGGACGTGGTCAAGCGCGAGTGCCGCCAGCGCGTCGAGAACGTCAAGCTCGCGCAGGTCGGGCACGCGTACGACCTCGCGCACAGCAAAGGCGTAGCGCACCTCGAGCAGCTCGCCAAACTGCGCAAGGCCTCGGACGGCAGCAAGGCCAGCAAGTCGCGCCAGGCGGAGCGCCGCAAGCTGTGGGACAAGCGCGAGATCAACCGCGAGGTGAACCGCAAGCAGAAGGCCAAGAACCAGGCCAAGAGCGACCGGCGCCGTGCGGAGCACGTCGCGAAGTGGGAGAAGGAGCAGGAAGAGAAGGAAAAGGCTGAAGCCGAGGCTCGCGAGGTCGCTGCAAAGGCGGCCCCGGAGGCGGCTGCTGCGGAGGAGAAGAAGAAGCAGGAGGAGGAGACTGCTGCTGCGAAGCAGGAGGACGCCGAAGAAGCGTCTACCAAGGAGGTGAAGGTAGAGGCCGCCGAGACCAAAGAGACTGCTGCCGACGACAAGCCTACTGAATCGGAAGGCAAGACTGGCGAGGTTGTCTCTGTCGCCAGCTCTGACTCGTCTGGCAGCCCCCAGAATACGCCTGCGAGCGAGAAGTCCGAGCCCGCCCAGGATGCGGACAAGCCTGCCGAGGAAATGGTTCCCGTGCCACCCATTTCTGACACTCCTTCTTCCGGGCCGGAGGTCAAGAAGGCGGAAGAGAAGCAGGAGGAACCGCAGCAGGAATCGAAGCAGGTCGAGGACAAGACGGCCGAGGAGAACAAAAACGAGAAACAGCCGGAGCAGGAGAAGAAGGAGGAACCCGCTCCCGCCCCCGCTCCAGCCGCAGCAGAGCCAACTCCAGAGCCAACCCCTGAGGCAACTCCAGAGCCTGCTCCGCAGCCTGCCCCTCGCCCCGAGTGCCCTGCCTACAACTCGGACAACGACTCGTCCGACAGCCCCGTCGAGGAGTGGGAGCTGATGTACTCGTCCGACGACATGTCGCGCAAGCCGCGCATGGCGGCGCCTCCCCCCGCGAACAGCAACGACAAGCAGGCGGCCGAGAGCGACGGTGAGTCCGGGATGCCGGACCCGTGGAACGCCGTGTGCATCGTGGGCTTCCGCGTCTATTCCAAGGACGAGGGCCTGCAGTGCCGCGTCGTCATTGAGGGCGGCGAGCTCGCTGAGAACGGCATGGGCGAGAAGGGCAGCGCGGACATTGACAACGCGCAGATGAACGCCGCGGGCGGGCGCGAGAAGCCCCCCGCCGAGGATGCCGTCAAGGACGAGGTCGAGATCATCGACGGCATGGCCGTCACCAAGCCCAAGATTGTCGTCGACGATGACCAGACTGCAGCTGCTGCTATTGCTGCAAAGGACGCCACGGAGGTCCACTCCTCTGACGAGGGCTCCGAGGCGGACGTCGAGGACGAGGACGGCGTCGTTGTCAAGCCCCGCCGCAAGACCCGCAGGTCTTCGAGCAAGAAGGGCGCTGACAAGCAGGCGAAAAACAAGAAGACCGACGACGACGACGCCACGAATAACAACGACCACGACAGCGACTCGTCGTCCTCAGACTCCATCGCCATCGCGACGCCCGGCTCCATCCTGGCTGACCGCAGCGACTACGAGCTGACCACGAGCGCGAACACGAAGAACAAAGAGTAGATCTGTCTTATTGGCAAATATGCTATTTCAGGGGCGCGAACGGCTTCAAGGCCACATCTCCCCCCTCCATCACGACGCATAGCGAAGCCAAAGAACTTGCAAAAGACCGCTATTTGAAGACGAAGAAAGGCAAAGACCGTGGATAGATTGCCCCGCGAGAGCCTGCGAGTGCTTCTTCTTCTTCTAACTTTTCTTCCACTCATTCCACCATTCCCGCGACAATCCCAACTCTCTATCACCGCCTGCCTGGCTCTGAGAGCTCTATCGCATGCATCTATGGTCCTTTGCTGATTTACCATCCTTCGAGATGAGATCCCATGTGTGTATTTTTGCTATCACCTTTTTGGTGCTTTACACTTCTGCTTTTTCTTCGCTCTTGGGCCTTTTGGGGATCTGGGAAATCATGGACAGGTCGGAATTATGAGGGACTGGGATGGATGGGCTTGGGCGGCGCGCAGTATCTTGTCTCGATGACAATGACCGATGACAAATGATAATGACGGGTTTCAACGGCAGATATTTTTACGGGTTCTGTTACATGCATGGGCTGCCTTGAAAGTAATGAAGACCTCACATCTCACTCCTAAACGCTGTTGTCTTTCTGATCGGTGCATCCGCGCGTGCGCATGCTTTGGAATTATGAAGCATATGGACAGACGGATGAAGACCCGTGATCGCATAATTGATCGAAAACCCCGTGTTCAGTGGACCGACCACACGATACAGAGTAGATAGGGTGGATGACAACCCTCTGCTTCACGGTTTTCCTTGAATCACGGTGTATACATGCTTGCGAGTCTCATGTATGACATGCCCCGAGCCACGACGCTGACACGAAAGACCGGGCAACGACTTCTTCGAGGTTGATGTACATTTCTTATATTAGAGCATGATTTTATAGGTTTTTTGTTTTATTTTGTTGTCCAATGTCCGGCCCCTCCATGTCACAGATTCGTCCCCGGAGCGCCCTGGCCCAGGGCCTGCAGCACGACCTTGCACATCTCAACGCATTTCTCCTCCTCCAGGCGCTGGGCCACGAGCTGGAGGTTGACCATGAGGCCGTGCACGGCGGCGGGGTTGTCTGTGTCGGATCAAACAACGCATTAGCTTCGAAACAAGGGGTATTCACTCAGTATGCTGCTGTGTGGCAGCGAAGTGATATGGGGGGTGGACCGGGATGTAGGATAATCACTTACACTCCTCTTGGATCTCCTTATCCAGGGGCGACAGCGGCTCGTAAGTCGACAGGTCCTGCGCGACGTCGACGGCCTGGTCTACGCGGGTGCCTGTTGGGAAGGATATGCAGGCGTAGTCGAGCACGTTGTAGACGCCCGTGTAGCCCACTAATTGCCACATCAAGTTGGGACATCGTCAGCATAAACTGTACATATGATCTCTCCGGAAAAGGGACTTACCGTGCTTGAACTTGCCGTTCTCGACACTGCTGAATGGCGTCGTCGGGCAAAGCAGCACGTCGATGCCGGCCGCGAGCCACCGGTCGAGGTACTTCTTCTGGTAGTCCTGGCGCTCCGCGTGCAGCTGCCAGTACTGCAGCCCCGAGAGTGAGGTCGCCGTCGAGTACAGCTCCATCTCTGGCCGCCACGGCTCCCCCGTGCGCTCGAGCTCGTTGCGGATCGCCTCGCCGCCGTCGGCGACAAACATGCGGCCGAGCAGCTGCAGGCCCTCGTGCTGGTGCTCGGAGGACCACTCGACGATCTCGTGGCCCGCAGCGGAGAGCTTGTCCACGGCCTCACGGAGGGCCCGGGTGACGGGCGGCGTGGGGAAGGCCATTCCGTCGTCCCACATGACGCCGATCTTGAGCTTCGGCCCCAGCGAGGCGGCGCGCCACGGGATGGGCAGGGCCCGCGGGTCCTTGCGCCAGGGCTCCGCGCCGACGACCGCGCGAGAGTACAACTCGATGTCCTCGAGGGTGCGCGCCATAGGGCCGTTGATACTCGCGACGGCCTCCTGCCCGGGCATCCCGCTGCGGCAGCGCAGCGTGGGGAACCGGCCGAAGCTCGCCTTGAGCGTGAAGATGCCCGTGCAGGCGGCCGGGATGCGCAGGCTGCCGCCAATATCGGTGCCGACGCCGATCGGGCTGCCCTTGAAGGCGATGAGCGCGGACTCGCCTCCGGACGACCCTCCGCTCGTGCACTTCCTGTTCTGCGGGCTCACGGTGCGGCCAAAGGTGTTGTTGACGGACTCGGCGATCATCATGGCCGTGGGAACGTTGGTTTTGACGTAGAACACCGCGCCGGCCTCGCGGAGGAGCTCGGCAAGGACGGCATCGTAGGTGGCGGGGTTACCGACGTGCGAGGTGAAGCCCACGGTCGAATCGAGCCCCTTGAGGTTGAAGTTGTCCTTGAGAGAGATGGGCAGGCCGTGTAATGGGCCGATGGGCTTGCCTGTTTCGGCGAGGTGTGCGTCGAGAGACTTGGCGGTGGTGATTGCCGTGTCGAAGAGGGTCTCTGAGAGGCAGTTTGTCTGTTTGTGTGACACCTTGTTAGTTACGGAGAGGTCTGACAGGAACTGCGAGTCCTGGCGGGACAGGTCAGGCATACCAGCTGGTGCGCCGCAGCAGCTCTCTTGCAGAAGGCACGCGTGACAGCCTCTGACGACAGCTGGCCGGCGGCGAGCTTGGGCAGCAGCTCGGCGACGGTGGCGCTTGTGATGGCGAGCTCCTCGGGCGTGAACCAGCCAGACGCCTCGGGGAAGCCGGTGACGTCGTCCTGGGACTCGGGAGGCATCACGTCTGCCGGAATGCGCCATTCCTGCGGAATCGAGTCTGCCAGGGCCTGCCGCTTCTTTGCGGCTATCGTCTCCCAGCTGGCAGCCATGTTTGCGAGTGTGATGTCGTTGTGATACCGTTGTGATGTTTTGCTTTGGTGTGGTAGGAGTACAGACAGGCTAGACCTGTCAGAACTTTGAGTTCCAGATCCGTAAGCTCCAATAATCAGACCAGAAGTATCGTCGAGAGAGTTTCGGCTGGAGGGAGGCAGTCGCGAAGAATCACAGTCGTGCCTTGCAGGCTCTCAATCTGGAAGTGTCGTACAAGCAGTTCCGCCGGAATTCCTACCGCGGCCCATGAGGAGACGAGGCCCGATGCCGGCGACGACAGCATGATTGCAGCACGTCGGCAAATTGGCCATCGAGGGCGAGTTGGAGGTTTCCCCGCACTAGGGTGCCCGGCGCTGTGTCGTGACAGCACTGATTAGGGAGGACCGGATGCTAGTGCCTTGTTCGGCGTAAGAACTAGGGCCGCGCGAGGAGCGAGCTGAACGAACTGTGGGGTTGTCGTGTGGTTATGGAGCACCGTTATCATGCCGCCAGGGGGTTCTTGCCTGTCGGCAGGATTCCGCCCTTCAGCTGATTGATATCAGTCATGGAATGGCAGTGGCTTGAGGCTGGCTGGGTGGCTGGCCCAAACATCCGTCGGCAGGTTTCCTGCAGAGGCGAGCACCGCCAAGACAGAGAGCCGTTGTTGATGGCGAGAAGAAGGCGACGGCGTACTGTTCCCGCCCGCGGAGCGGCGCCCCCCTCTAGGCGCTCGTCAGTGGCTTCGTCGGCAGCCTGTCACCCCCGACAGTGAGAGGCCCCCTCGAGCTCTAGCGACTCACGTTAGCGAGTCCCGACACCGGCCGGGCTCCACTGATTGCCCGCCACTGCACCTCCTACCCCAGGTCTTGGGCGGGCCCCCTGCAAGCCCGGACGAGCTCCGCCCTGCCGTATCTTATCACCACTTTCGAGAGGGAAGATAGGGTCTGCAACAATCTGGAGGTTGGCATCGGCACCTGACCTCGGAGCAATCAGCGACTTCGGCCTCCATCTTCCGACCCGGACATTCCAAGCTATTTGTCAATCACCAGCTGAGAGAGGGATATCCCCGGCCGAGTCATGTCCAGATTGGGGTAATCCTGCCCGAGTCTCTGCACCCACCGGCCCATAATAGGAACCCCGGCCCCGCCGTCGCCGACGACGACCACCCTCACCATCATCACGGCTTGCCACCCAGGACAGCAGCTCAAGATCTGACTATTCCCGGCCAGACTTCACTGCATAGCAACACAACACCCTTCAGTGACTTCGTGCCGCCTCCGCTGCGCACCCGCCGCCATCATGGCCCTCCGCCAGAAGCTGCGCGAGTACTTCCACACAGAGTACAAGCCCGGCGAGCGCAAGCTCGTCCAGAAGATCGACTTCTTCATCCTCACCTTCTGCTGCCTCAGTTACTTCACAAACTACCTCGACCGCACAAATCTCAACCAGGCCTATGTCTCGGGCATGAAGGAGGACCTCGGCTTCGTCGGCGACCAGCTCAACATCATCAACACCTGCTTCACCGTCGGCTATGTCGTCGGCATGCTGCCCGCAAACCTCTCGCTCCACTACATCGCCCCGCGCATCTTCTTCCCCTCGTGCATGATCGTCTGGGCCTGCCTCACCATGCTCACCGCCACCGCCCAGCAGCCCCAGAGCATCATGGCCATCCGCTTCTTCCAGGGCATCTTCGAGGCCACCACTTTTGTCGGCACCCACTACATCCTCGGCTCCTGGTACACCGAGCGCGAGCTCGGCAAGCGCTCCGGCATCTTCACCGCGTCTGGCCTCGCTGGCACCATGATCGGCGGCTTCATCCAGACGGGCATCTACTCGACCATGAACGGCCGCCACGGCCTCGCCGGCTGGCGCTGGCTCTTCATCATCGACGGCATCATCACCCTGCCCGTCGCCGCCTACGGCTTCATCTTCTTCCCCGACACCCCGGCCACCACCAAGGCCTTCTACCTGTCCGACGCGGAGAAGGCCCTCGCCATCTCCCGCGTCCCCGCCGTCGAGGACCGCTCTCCCTTGTCTGTCCGCTTCTTCAAGAAAACCTTCACCTCGTGGTACTTCTGGGGCTTCGTCATGCTCTGGATCCTCGCCGGGGAGACCGAGTCCTTCAGCACAAACGCCCTGCTCGCCTTGTACCTCAAGAGCCACCCGACCACCAAGTACACCGTCACTCAGCTCAACAACTATCCCTCCGGCGTGCCCGCTGTCGGCATCGTGTCCACCCTCTTCTGGGCCACCCTGACCGACTTCCTCAACGGCAAGCGCTACCTTGTGGGCTACTTCATCGGCATCGTCGGCATCGCGACCTCGGCCATGATCCTCGCCGCGCACAACAACCCCGACGCGGCCTCATCCACGGCCATCGTCTTCGGCGCGTACTACTGGGCCGGCACCGTCTACGCGTGCCAGGCGACCTTCTTCGCCTGGGCCAACGACGCGCTGCGCTACGAGGAGCAGATGTTCCGCGCCGTCGTGCTCGCGGGAATGAACCTGGGCAGCAACGCCGTCAACGCCTGGTGGAGCATCGTGTTCTACGGGGCGTCCATGGCGCCGTGGTTTGTCGTAAGTCATCATGTTCCCCCGCCATCTTTGCTTCGAATGAGGCCTATCATTTGGTGACCCGTTTTCGCTAATAAATTGCACAGAGAGGCATGTATGCCATGATTGCCTGCTCCATCGCGCTCGCGCTCTGGACGGCCGCACTGGCGTACACGACCGCCAAGCTCGAGAAACAGCGCAAGGCCGAGTTCGGCGTCACGGGAGGCGCGAGCAACGACCACAAGATCGTCGACGACGTCGAGATGGAGGGGACGACTGCGCCGGGTCAGGGTCCTGCCAAGTCGGGCTGAAGCTGTGTGCCCGTTGTTCTCGAGCATGGGTATCACAAAAAGGAACTCGATCTTGCCGAATCTACTTGATTGTACCTGATGATGTACCTGTAATTATAATTCCAGTTTGTGATTGCGAAGAACTAGCTAATGAGCTTGGATCCCAGTGTTGGCTGCACTTGATGTTTCCTAATGTTATAATATCAGTGTCTTGAGCACATGGCGGAACGTCCATCCGACGGATAAAGCACAGTTTGAGCTCCTGCCGGCCAGATTCCATTCAAGGGCTCTCGCGTTTTCCCCTTGCTAATCGCAACAACCGCCGTCATCTTTCCACCCTGACCGCCACCGTCCCGTCGCGCAGATCTCCAACATCATAGCTGGGAGGGATATAGTAGCCGCATGGCAGGGTCGCCCGCGTTGAGCTTGGACCACTCCTTTGGAGTCGGCGGCCCTCTGCTCGTTCGAACAGCCGAGGGGCGACCATCTCGCGCAGCAATCGCTCGATCGCCAAAGCAGTATGCTCGGACTAATACCAGAACTTTTCACCATGCGATCGGAAACCACTATATTGTCCAGAACAAGTCGTCTCCACATGCCTTGCACCATCTGGGAATCTGTGATTGTCCGTCGCACCTCTGACTTCGGGGTACTGCGTCCTCGATGCCGTATCGGTTGCCATGTTTGCGCTGCAAGGTGAACTCACGCGTCATGTTGCAGGTCATAGCCTAGGTGGCCTAGGTTGAAGAGGAGAACCCGCTGCACGGCGCGAAGTCGGCTGACCTCGGCGGCGTGCGAGTGCGGCGGACGGGGAGGGGGACGATGATGCAACAGGCAGTAGCATCATCACTCCACGGAGGAAGGTAGAATTGAAGTTAATACATCTGAAGTCGACAAGTGGACGAGAATCTGGACGAGAATCACCAAAGCCATAGAGTCAAAAGAGCACCGCCGTCAGAACAGCTGGAGCTCCAAGGACTGCCGGGGCACCTTATCTATGTAGAGTCACATCGTTGTCAGCTTGTGGTCCCTACTAACTGATTCGAGATTTGAAAATGCACAAATGCGCAAATACGGTTTTTCTTGGCTGTCTCCATGCCGTCAGCCAGGGCTAGGCGACGGTCTTGATGCAGGTGAGATCTCGGCTCCGACTTTCCCAGTCCTAGTGGATCAGCTTGCCGAGCAGCCCCTGGCTGGAAGTGCACGAGATTGGCTTGTCTGGATGACATCGTACCAGTTTTGTGTAAGACTCGAATAAGAGCTTTCTCCGCACGGCATCGCAACTGTTCAGCTATAGCTTGGAGCAGGGTACGCCAGTCCTGCCTTGACCAGGCGCCCAGAAGGAGCAGTGACTGCTACGCGGTTGAGATTTGGGCCAGGTTGCGCCTTCCAAACTACATCCGCGTATCAAGGCACTCTCAGTTTCTCACATCATTCATGAGCTTCGAGTTTTCTCGCTCCTCGCGTCTTCCATCTGCGTTTCCACGACTCTTGATTTTCATCCTCTGGCCGAAGGCCTACAGGCAGCTGCCTACTGGGCTCCCCGCACGAGAGATGCACACAAGTGCAGATACGGGTTCCTGCTACGTCTGGCCAGGGGAACTGCTGCAGGTGAGATTTTGGCCCTTGCAACCCCAGCCCTATGGGCCTAACCACCGCATACTGATCCCTGGTCGTGCTCCAAATCAGACGCGGGTCGAGCGACAGCACCCTATCACAGCTACTCGGCTCACACTTTTAGCCCCCAATGGGCTACCGACGCACGTTGCATTGGTGCAACGATGCTTGAATCTCGAGTTGCTGCGCCTGCTCACAGTCAGCTAACCTCAGGGGTTTGATATAGTACCCAGCTCATTATCCTATATCATGTCATGCCCATTGGCTCACGAAGCCCTCGTCTGCAGTGTCGAGTGACCCCAGGACGCCAGGATGGGACTGCCAGCACGAACACAGTCCCTTATGACCACTGCCAAAGTCGAAGGAAGGGCATTGCGCCACTATTTAACCTTGCACTTTAAGAAGGAGAGTATCCGCTCGTTTCACTCCCATGTGGCGAGATATCCTCTCCAGTAAGCCGGTATGCGGAACAACACGTTATCACTATGGACGCCCGACTTCACCGCAGACTGGGCTCTTACACCATCTGGGCGCTCGCCTTGAGCACCGCGGCACTCATCGCCGTGATATTCTTCCTGCAGTTCCTCTGGTTCGGCACAGAGGCCAACACCCAATGGCGCAACCTCGTCAGCCACGACTGGAGGCTGCCATCCGCAGTCACGCTCTCTACTTTGGTCATCCGAGCCGCCGGTGCGGCCCAGACGACAATAGCTGTGTCTCTCGTGGCATCGGTGCTTCTTGAATCGCACGTCAGGCTGTCACGAGTGCCCGAGGTCTCTATAATGCGGTTCTCCAACCCGGGCTCGTGGGTCAGCGGCTGGATCATGTGCGAGACAGTCCCGGCGAACCCTCTGGCAGGACTCCTTGGGGTGCTGCTGCTGCTGGTGTCTCTGGCACTGCAGTTCTCCTCCACGATCCTGCTCGCCGACTTTGCGACTGTGCCTGCTTTGACATACAATGCTACGACTCATCTCAACGTGTCGTACGGTGGCGCACTCGGGATGCTTGGCACAGAATACACGCAGTCTGGCAGTATCTGGTCCTCCACTCCCCACCAGTTTCCCGTCTTCGCCGAGCACAACGAACCAGATTATGTACAATTCTCTGATAATATACACGATACCGGTGTATCCGTCCGAGCGCTCTTGCCTGTCAACAGCCAGAGCCATCGAGAGCTGCTCAGCGAATATAATGGTTACCTCACGATGGTGGACACAAGAGTAGCTTGCGTCAGGCCGAACCTGGAAGACGTGAGACTGGTTCCCACGGAAGTGCCAGGCATGGCGGGTAAACCCGCAACTTTTGCGCATTTTGAGGGGCGAGTGTCAACAAACGAAAGCATTCCACTGCTGGCAACCTCGATACTTAAAGAGCCCGCAGAATTCCGATGTTTGGCCAACAACCATGAGGAGCCCTCAAGCTTGGGGTTTGGCCAGGTCGCGTTCACCTTGTGTCCATTCGATCTGGATATGGGCGGGCTTCTCTCGCCCCTAACTTTCCATAAGATTGGTGGGTTAGCATATCTGCTGTTCAATCACACCAACACGACCCTCGGCGTGAAGAATGTCTCTGAAGGGTGGACCACTAGCCCTGATGGCATTTGGTCGAAGCTTCGGGCGCCTACAAGCTTTGCCCAGGGACCAGCAGAAGTACGAGCGACGCTGTGCTACGATGCTAGGTATTCGCTGACCACCACGCGGAGGTTGCGCTGGACTATGCTAACTTCACGACACAGGTCTTTCAGCAACACGACACGCCTCGTGAAAGCCACAAGTGGCAAGCGGCGAATAGAGCCGCAGATTGTGGTTGCCTTCGCAGCAAACAACGGTAGCGAGACATCTCTGCTAGACAGCCAGTTTGCGAGCATAGACACGGCACCCGTGCGCTCCCAGCTGGGCGCTACAAGTCACAAAGAATCTACCGAAGAGCGCGGCATCCTCGATCTATATATTAGCCCGGACTACAACGATTCTCAAATAGAGGTCAAAAGCTTAGAGGTCTACGGCTCCTCCAATTACTTCCTGGATCGAACGCTGTCACTCATGACTGTAAGACCTACTTTCCGCATTAACTCGATATTGCTATGCAACGGCTGCATCTCGACGTGGGCCGAAGCTCCTGGCAAGAATTACGTCATCGACGAGACCCTGCGTGCCATATTCTTTGATACTCTCCAGGACACGGGTAGTCCGGCAGTTGCACTGCAGGCACTTTTCACGATCGTGTCGCAGATGGCGTACCAGCGCCTGAGACCGTACTTTTACGTCTCAAATACAGGCCGTGTCACAATCAAGCAAGACCTAAACATACCCGTGCACAAACGTGGGTTCGGAATCGTAGTGGCAATGGTCCTGCTGCAGTGTGTCCTGGTAGCTGCGTCTGTGGTGTTGTTCCACCGGCGGAGCAGATGCACGCACTTGGCGGACTCGTGGCAGGTTATGGCCCATGTCCTGGAGGATAAAGCCGGCGGGGACACGGGACGTGGGCAGATGCGGACGCCGAAGGGCAAAGGCACCGAGCGCGTACTGAGCGAGCGAGCGAGACTTGCTGAGGGATGGCAACTATCCGGCATGGTTAGACGGCGTAATAGCGATGAGGAGGAGGGCGATGTTACGGATAAGCCGGTGGTGGCTATAAGGAGGCTCGAGGTACCAAAGGCGAAGAAGGGCAAAGCTTGAGATCACCATTTCCCTTTCCCAGATCCAGTTTTTAGTTCGCAAAGTCTACAACTCTTTACCATGTTGAATCAGAAGTCTCGCCTCGCTGTTCTACAAGCTCGCCCGCAGACCCGCAAACACATCCTCCCTCTGGCCCAGGAACCGCGCCTCGGCGGTGCGCCAGTTGATGACGCTCCAAATGTTCTCGACGTACGCAGCCTTGCCATTGAGGTACTGCAGGTAGTACGCATGCTCCCACATGTCGACACCGAGCAGCGGGATCACACCCGGCCCGCCCTCGACGACGGCCTCCTGGTTCGCGAGCGTCGCGATCCGCAGCGACGCCTTTCCTTCCTTGACGAGCCACCCCCACCCGCTGCCCTGGATGCCCAGCAGCGCCGCGGTGAACTTCTCGCGGAACGCCTCGACGCTGCCCCACTGCGCCTCGATGGCCCTGGTGAGCTCCGGCGCGGCCGTGGCGTGCTGCGTGTCCGCCGACGACGCCGGCGCGAGCCCCTCCCAGAACAGGCTGTGGTTGATGTGCCCGCCGCCGTTGAACCGGATCGCGGACAGCTGGGCGGCGGCGTCGACGAGGTTGCCCGCCGCGTTGGCGGCCGCGGACGCCTGCAGCGCCTTGTTGAGGTTGGTGATGTACGTCTGGTGGTGCTTTGTGTGGTGCAGCGTCATGATCTGGGACGAGATGGAGGGCTCGAGGGCCTGTGGTTGTTCTTTTGTGTCAGTGTGTGTGTGTGTTTGTGTGCAAGGTAAAAGGAGGAGTGGTAGCTTGGTCGCCGTGGTTCGCACGGCGAGTATGGCGGAGGGGCGAGTAGCGGACACGAGAAGGAGGAGAAGAGGATGAGTGCGTACATCGTATGCGTAGGGCAGCTTGGGCAGTGTGTAAGTCGGGACGGCCATGGTGGGCGAATGTGTAAGGAGTTGAGATATGCCGACGATTAGATTGCGTTAAGGTAGTCTGTTGCTGAGAGATAGGTAAGAACGAAAATATGAGTCGGTTCTAAGAAGATGTACTCAAGCTTGTCTGTAGAAGATATCAAGAACGAAGGAAACGAAGGAGGGGGAAGAGGTGCAGCGCAGAGCAGGGTATATCCGAACACCTTGACGTCCACTTCTGTCTCTCCTCTTCTCCCCCTCCTCTCTCATCCCACTTGCCCGTGCTCCTGCCCGACAATGACACCATTGAGACCCCTCCGGCTCGGTTGGTCTCCTTGGTCTTCTATGCATTCTGTATCACCCAGTCTTGCGTCCCTTCAGAGTGCACAATCCCCTCACACAAAGTGCGCAAACTTGCTCACATGCCGACTTACACCCAGCGATGAGCCGTCTCCACATTACACAGCAGCGCCGAGCACGCCAAGACCTTGAAACCACCGAAAGGCACTTTGAGGAGAGCCAATCAGCGCCCGAGGGGTTTCCAGAGAGAGTAATAAATGCCTGAGTTGACACTTCATTCTTCCCGCTGTTTATCAAGAATGTTCTTCTTATGAGCCTTGTACGAATAAAAGTAGTTGCACTTGGTACTGGCAGGTATTGTGTCTAGCGCCAGCCGGAGAGAAGTCGCAGACAAAAAGCCACTCTTGGCCTAATCCGCAATTTCAACCCAGACCGACTTACGCCCGTGGATGTTGTCTCCGGTCGTTGGCCAAGCTTTGTGGAACAAGACTGCCATCACCAATCAACAATCTCTCCGGCTACAGCTTCCTCATACGAACCGGTTTCTTGGGATCCGGCATGGACTATAAGAACGGCAGTTTCATTAGTACCTGATCAATCTGGGAAGCGAGTCGCGGAGCCCTCGAGGACGCAGAGCCCAGGAAGTAGAAAACACTCAAACTCACCGAGTGTGCACGGGTGATGTTCTCGAACCTCTCCGTCTCGCCCTCGGGCAGGGCAATGTCATAGTGCAGCAGCATGACGGACAGGATCATCTTGATCTCGTTGGCCGCGAAGAACCGTCCCGGGCACGCGTGCCGGCCGAGGCCGAACGTCAGGCTCGAGGGGGACACGCTGACGAACTGGCTGCTGGCCGTGACCTCGGCGGCCTTGGCACCTGTGAGCTTGGGCGCCTTGGTCTCTGACTCGTCGGCGTTGGGCGATGGGTCCGCGCCCCCTTCCTTGGACTGGCGGAGCTTGTAGTACCGCATGGCGTCGAACTTGTCGGCGTCCGGGAACACGCTGGCGTCGGCGTTGACGGCGCACTGGGGCAGCTCGATGATGACGCCGGCGGGGATGGCCTGGCCGTTGGACAGCTGGAATGGCTGGAGGACCTTGCGCTGGAATGAACCTGCAAGGGAAAAAAGAAATCAGACATGGGGACCACCCAATAACAACTCCAGTGAAGGCAGTATGGCGAAAGTGAGGTTACTTACCGGCCGACATTGAGTAAAAACGTAGATTCTCCTTCATGAAACTGTCGAGTTTCTTCATGTTCTGCAACGCGAGACTGGTGAAAACGCCATCGGTCTCCTCCAAAGCCTGCTTCACGTCGTCGCGCAGTATCGGGATGAGCTCGGGCATGGCAGCCAGCGTGTAGATGCTGCGAGGATGTCAGCTGGCATTCGAGGAGATCTGAGTACGGGGAGCAAAGGGGAGCCTGTATAGGCCTAAGAGCATCAAGGCTTACATGTTCGTCACGGTAGATGTTGTCGTGTGGATAGCGGCGAAGCTGATGCCCAGCTGGTGGATCGCGAGGTCTTCGACCGTCGGCCGCTTGCCCTGCTGCTTGGTCAAGTCGTCGTCCATCCACTGCAGCATATCGTCCGGAGGCTGGTAGTTTGGGTTCTCTGCTGCTGCTTTCCTCCTCGCCGTGATGATTGGCACCAGAAAGTCCTTGGCCTTCTGGCGGCGCTGCTTGAGCTTGCGGACCTGTGGGACCCAGGGCGCGAGCAGGGGCCGGAGCCATGTCGGCATGTAGAGCACGATGAAGACGGCGATCATGACGTCGATGGTGTAGTTGATGGCGGCGTCGAGATACTCTTCCTTGCGGCAGAGCTCGGGACCGATGAAGATGCGGCCTGACGCCTGTGCGACGATCCGGTAGAGCTTTGGGCTGAGCACGAATTCGGTCCATTCTGATGTCTGGGGAAGCTCGACTTCCATCGATTCACGAACTTCCTGTGCCAGCACGGGGTTGAGGCGACCTTGGAAGCAGCATCACGTGCAATTAGCAGCGTGAAAGGAAGCTTGCTGGCTACAGTCGGGGCTTGGCCAGCTACTCACCTAGGGCGGGCGTCAAGTTGGCCTTGATTGTGTGTGGGAGGAACTCGCCAGCATTTCCTGCGAGATGGATATATTTCTCTTGCATTGACTGAATGTGTCGTGTTTGTCAGCCGCCAGAAGAGCAGCCCCCAAATTTTCATACAGAGGACCTCTTACCTCTTCGATAGCCTTGGTGAAACTCAGGAACTCATCTGGCACTTTTGCGAGCTCTTTGGCGTACTTGGGGTCGATTACGATGATCTCGGACTCTGGAGAGCATAGAACGTTAGAAAAAGCTGGGGAGGAAAATGGCATGGCTGTAACCCATACCTCTGGCTGAGGTGATGCGGAAGAGCGCATTGGTGGCGTTGAAGACCTGGTGTCATCGTTAGCAAGGTCTCTTTGACACCGGGTGAGCCCCGTGTTATACCTTCTGGTAGCCCTCAAAATAGAGCTCCCTTGCCCGGCCAGACATGAAGAACTTCCTCCGCTGATGAACACCACCCTTGCCGACGATGGGGATGCCGGCAAGGGGATCTGGCTTGAGCAGGTACTGGGCCAAGAGGCCGGCGACTAGTGCCGCCGTGGCCGATGCCGCGTATGGCCATCGCTCGACCAGCTCCTGGGCAAGAGTGACAGCGTGTGAGGCCGATTCTACGGGCTGCATGATGATGGGCTCACAGAGTGATGTATTTTCGGGGTTGTTCTTGTTATCAAGCAACGGTAATCGAGCGGTGCGTAGTGCTGGTCATGGCATATATGTAAGGATATTCCTGGTGCCGATCAAGCTCAATCGACGGTAGGGGCCCGCCCCAGCGATGGCAGACTCCTCCAGCAGAACGAGATGGCTCCTGAAGCTCCAAGGTGTGAGGTGTGCCCTGCAGAAGGACCCTGGCAGTGGAGCAGCGGTTCGTGCTGTTGCAGAAGGCCCGCCATGATGCTTGAAATCATTGGATATTGTTGGAGAAGGAATGTGCCGATTGGCGGAGCCAGACGAGGGTGGCACTCGCTCGTCGTCGTAACGGCAAAGCGAGATGCGAGGGCGCCGCACAGCTCGAATCTAACTAGTCCCGGTAATAGGACCCGAGGCTCCCTGCAGCACCGGGGGAGGGCTGCTAGCGATGATTGGGCGAGTAGACCCATGGGTACGATGGGGAGTGGCATGGCGTCGTGCGGGTTGAAGGGTCGTCTCAGAGTGTGGTGGTGGTGGACAGTGCTCCGGCTGGGAGACGGCCGAACTGACAATGTCGTGTTCGTATTGGGAAGACCAGTCGGTCACTGCAAACTGTGCAGAGTCGCGGGCTGTTTGTGCTCCCGAAGGCACCCTCTCGCTCCCTCGCATGATTGGCTACAGTGCCCCAGGGTATCTGTGCGGAGTGTGCTTGTTCCGATACATGGGTCGATGATGGCTCGCATTGGGCCTTTCCCGAGCCCTCGCATCCTCGGAGAGACTTACAAAGCCAAGTGCCCACGGGCCGCGATGCAGAACCTGTAACCCACGATGCTTGACGTGCTGTTCACAACATGGTCATGCATGTACTTGAGTATTGCACGCGTATTGATTGTACATATGCCCTCATCGGAGGTGCTGGACACGAGTCACACGGATTGCCCGGCGGACACCAATCAGAGCGCCTGAGCAAGGCCGATCCCGCCCGCCCACATCCCAGGCCATGACGTGCCCCGTCCACCTGCGCTCCCTTCGCGTTTCCAGCCCTCTCCGTAGCGCCATTACCTGCCCGCCGCTCTCCATCTCCTTTGCGAATCCGACCTCCGGTCTTCGTCGACCATCCTGCGCCGTATAGGCCTCCCCCTCCGCCCTCCTGTCGAGGCCTGCCAGTCTGTCGCCCTGCGTCATCCCCCCCGATGGCTTCGGCCCCTGGCCCCGACGGTGCACCCGCGCCTCGCCCACCTGCCGGCCACCGCCGGATAGGCCACAAGAAGTCCCGGAATGGCTGCGCGCGGTGCAAGGCGCGTCATGTCAAGGCAAGTGACGTCCTCCTCCAGACCCCCCCGAGCTTGGCGCAGCTTCCCGTACTGCGGGCCGAAGCATCGCGACCGCTTCCCCGGCGCCGCCACAAAAGCTTCACCCCCCCTGCTGTCTGCGCGACCACCCTGGCGGCCGTTGGCCCTAACAATCCATACCTGTACTTTAGTGTGACGAGCAAGCACCATGTCGCAATTGTGTCCGCCACGATCTCGAGTGCAGCCTCGTGACCGGAGGAGCTCCCGTCGCGGCCTCGAGCCCGGCCGGCAGTGCTCAAAACCACCACAGCCCTGGGTTCCCTACCCCCTTATCTCGTGGTCTTGATCATCATACAACACCGTCGGCTTCAAGCCGCGCGAGTCCAGCCAGTCAGGCCCCGTCAAGTCAGGCTTACTCTCACAAGCACACCCCGACGCCGTCGAGGCCTTCGACTCTTGCTGGCGGTGAGTCTGTTCCGCCTCCATCTGGACCTCTGACCGCCCAAGCTGACCCCAAGCTCTCAGGTAATGGCTATCCAGACGTCCTTTGTAGCGATGAACCGCAAGGTATCTACACGCCTCACTGGATGCAGAGCGTGCGCCTGTTCCACCACTTCTGCCAGCATACTGCCTTTGACATGTCCAGCAGTTCGGCCACAACCGACCTCTGGCGAAAAAGAGTGCCCGATGTAGCTTGTTCTTATGTGAGTCGCCAGACCCTCCTTGACACTCCTCGCATGGCCGACCAAACGCTGACACAGTCATTCTAGGAGTTCCTGATGCATGGCCTCCTTGCCTGCTCTGCTCTGCACTACGCGAGGACACATCCGGCACAGAGTGACGAGTACATACTCGTATCAACGCACTACCAGACCCTAGCTCTTCAGTTCTTCACAAACCGGCTGAGCGACATCAGCGAGGACAACGTCGAGGCATACTTCCTGCTCGCCACCTTCATCTTCATGCTCGCGAT
Source organism: Microdochium bolleyi (assembly GCA_001566295.1). Taxonomy (NCBI): domain Eukaryota; kingdom Fungi; phylum Ascomycota; class Sordariomycetes; order Xylariales; family Microdochiaceae; genus Microdochium; species Microdochium bolleyi. The sequence goes on along the minus strand of KQ964247.1, from coordinate 3,656,009 downwards.
CGCCTCCATATCCGACCCGCAAGCGCGAGAGAAGCGGTCCGCGGATCCCAAGGACCTCGCGCAGTCCTTCCTCCTGCTCCACGGCATCAAGGGCATCCTTGACGTCAAGGCCGCCGAGAAGCTGGGCCAGCACGACGGGCCGCTGGCCGCCATGCTGCACAGCAGGGAGTTCCTCTCGCGCCCAATCGGGACCAAGAAGAGCAGCTTCACGCGCCGGCTCGACCAGCTCATCACCCTGGTCCGCGAGCTCGACTCGTCCATCTTTTTCGACGTCGTCAACAACCCGCAGACGGCGTGCATCCTGGCGCTCGAGTCCTTGCGCCACACGTATTACGCCTGCGCTGACGTCAGCAACGGCGCGAGCCCGACCTCCACCGCGACCGCCGCCATGGGTCTCCGCATGCGCCAGCAGCAGGACGCCGCCCGCGGTGGTGGTGGTAGAGGTAGTAGCCCCTACCCTCACCACGAGCACAATCAGTACGACAGCCCCGCGGGCATGCAAGGCAGCCCTGCCGCGAGCAGCAACGGCGGGTTCCAGTCCGCAGACGAGCGCGCGCTCGCGGAGCACGGCCAGCGGTTCACCTGGCTGTGGCCGCTGACGCTGACGCCGGTGTTCATGCAGCTCGTCGGCAGCGGGAACCACATGGCCCTCATCATCGTGGCGCACTATGCGGCGCTGGCGAGGGGCTACGAGGGGCCGTTCTGGGTGACCAAAGGGTGGTCTCAGAGCGTGCTGGCCATCGTCCAAGACCACCTGCACCCGGACAAGCACCGATGGATCGCGTGGCCGCGGCGCAGCATCATGGAGGAGATATATGTCGATGACATGCCGGACGATCACGAGTAGGTGGGTAGCATGCAGAAGCTGCTACCGGGATCGTGGGACGTTGTAATAATATGAGGAGACGATTCTTTGTAAAGAGGGTGGTGTCGGGCCTAGAGGTCGGCCATGGGCACCCTGTGACGACAATCACGATAGAATTTCACAAGTCTGCCATGACAAATCGTCAGGCATGTGGCTCATACATTTTCCGGATAATAAACATCATTACATTACGGGTAAACACTACCAAACAACGCCGCTTAAAGCACGAAACTCTCTCGAGCTCTCCGAGCAGGTGATCACGCCAGGCTGACCGTTCCATGCCTGCAATTCCTGCCATGTCGCACTCTGAGAGCAGTATAACCACAACAACCCCCACGCCAGTTATTGCTCCGGCTGCTCGACGCCCCGGACAGTCACCCGCACTGCCTCGTCTCCCACTCCACCACCACCGCCACCACCACCGGCCTGCGCCTTCTCGCCCTTGCGCTCCTTCCTCCTCCTCTTCTCGTCCCGGCTGCCCTCCCGGCTCTGCTGCTCGTCGGCGTACTCCTTCTCGATGACCTCGAGGCTGCGGCCCCGCGTCTCGCGCATGACGAGGCAGCACGCAGCCGTGCACGCCAGCGACGTGAAGCCCCAGAAGTAGTACGCGCCGAAGCTGCTGGACGCGAGGAAGACGGGCGTCGTGAGGGCGACGATGTAGTTTGCGAGCTGTAGCAAAAGATTTTTCGAGTTAGTCTCAGCGGCCGGTTACCCTCAAGTCCAAGATGTATGACAAACCCTAGGAAGGGGGATGGAATAGGGATAGTGATGAAAAGGAGAAAAAGAACTCACCCAGTTGGACGCCTGCGCCAGCGCGGAGCCGCTGCTCCGCGACCTCCGCGGGAGGCTCTCGATCATGTACATGCGGAACACGAGCGCCCAGGTGCTCGTGAAGATGACGCCGTACAGGTATATCGCGATGACGACGGTCCACTTGGCCGCCGTGGGCATCTGTCCGGCTCCAGCCCCGCCGTACGCGGCGTACAGGCTGCCGATCAGGATCATCGTCCCGGACAGGCCCAGCCCTCCCGTGATGGCGGCGGTCTTGCGGCCCCAGAAGTCGCACAGGAACGTGGAGGGGATGGTGACGGCGAGGATGACCAGCCCGGAGACGCCCGAGGCGAGGAATTTCGCCTGCTCCGAGCCCATGAGGCCCGTCTGCGCGAACAGCAAGGGCGCGTAGTACAGCACCCCGTCGATGCCCGCGAGCTGCTGGCACGCCATGATGAAGCACCCGAACAGCGTGCGGTTGCGGACAGGGGGCGATAAGGCGGTGCGGAAGTCGGCGAAGGTGTGCCGGATGGACTCCCACAGGGTGAGGTCCGGGGAGTGCTCGAGCAGCGGCGGGGCGCCATCGGCGGAGCCGGAGGAGGAGGAAACGTCAGGGTTGACGAGCTCGGAGGACTCGGCGTCGGAGAGGCCGAGCTTGGCGATGAGAGCGCGGGCCTGCTCGGGCTTGCCCGTGGCCAGGAGCCAGCGGGGCGACTGCGGGACGAGGCACCCCGTGAGGACGGCGTTGCTGAAGGCGATGAAGGACTGCACGGCGATGGGGAGGCGCCACTGCAGCGACCGCAGCCCTCCAAGCCCGTCGTCGTCGGTGGCACCCCCGCCGTCCGCGGTGGCGGAGTACAGCCTCGCGGTGCCGTAGCACATGAAGAAGCCCAGCACGATCCCGGACGTGATGGCCACGCCGGCGAGGTTGGTCACGGCGCCGCGCTGCTTGGCCGGGGACAACTCGGCGGTGAGCACATATACCGTGCTCAGGAAGCAGCCCTCCCCGGCGCCCTTGATGAGGCGGCCCACGATGAATACCGGCAGGTGGAACGCGCATGTCTCGATGGCCGAGCCGACACCGAAGATGGCCGAGCCCACGACGATGACCCGGGTACGGCCGTACCGGTCCGCCAGGTTGCCGACGATGAGGGCGGCCAGGACGCCCGTGATGAGGATGGACGAGACGACCACGCCGTGGACCGTCGCGGAGAAGTGCCCGAACGTCTGGATAAAGGAGTCCATGGTCGTGACGGGGCCGATCGTGCCCGTGTCGAGGCTGGAGGTGTTGCGGGCGAGCTTGTCAGATACTGGGCTTGGAAAGTGGGAGACATGAGGTTTTTGCTGTAAATCCAAAACAGTAGGAGGGTGGTTGTGTCTAGAGGTCAGAGTCGACTCACCCAAACACCATGGCGTTTAGTGCGGTGATACACGAGGCACTAAGCCATAGCGGCACGCCGCGAAGCCGGCAGAGCAGCATCTCGGCAGCAATAGGGAGGTCGGTCCGGCTCTGGTTGGTCCTAAACTCGTGGTTGTAAAGTCAAGTTTGTCGAGGGTCCGTGAAGCAGGCTCTGGATCGACGGCGGCAGCCGTACAACAAGGTATGATTATAAGGGGGCGTGCCAACGACTATATCGCGAGGGAGAGCCAGGGTATTGAGATCTCGAGACTCGCAGCGTCCATGAAATGCACTCTTCGAGAACGGGAATAAGTGACAGCAGGTCCGCCGAGGATGTCCTTTGATCGTGGATGTCGAGTTGAAGCTGTGACTGCACACAATGTCTCGACGACAACCACGCCCTTTTAAGTACAACAATGTCGGAAACACGAGCTCACGCCTCGATGGCAGTGACATGTAGGTAGGTATGTGCGGCTTCGCCGTACAGAGTCTTCCCGCAGCCCGCCATCGGTGCATGGGCGGCCCCATATTTCAAGCGTGCTGTGCAAATCTCTGCATGGCTCTTAGCCGTGCCGCCAAGACATACACACACACACAACCTCAGGTAGATAGAGGGCGCCAGATCGGACCTAGAGACTTCAAGACACCCTGCATCGTGACAAGCAATAACGCCACTGGCGGCACCCGGCCGGCCCTGAAAGATCTGATGCCTGCAACAAACTGCGGGAAAAGAGTGGAGGAGGCCGGTCGGAGAGAGAACAAAGCGGAGCCTCGGAGTGCACAGTTTCGGCAACTCCCCTCCCGTTGCTTTGAAATCCATCGTGCAGCCAGAGAGAGTGCAGCGTGCAGATCCGAAGTTCACCCACGCGGTTGCAGATGTCAAGGGGATTGGACAAGACTGCAGAGAAAGGTTCGGCCCTGCTTTGATAACAGGTCACAACAGGCCCGGGGCCAAGGAGAGAGGCACGGGTCCTTCCGTCGGCAATGAGCACCTTGCCTTGGGGAAAGATGCTCCACTCCACCATGTGGTACGGGAGTTGTGGTCCGAGATCAGAGCAGTTCCAAGCCGGCAACGTACTCCAAGGCTTGCTTCGCGAGTGGCTGAAGGGAGCCGAGACAATAATCATGTTCGAGAACCTTAGAGCTCCGAGTCAACCCTTACCCCAACTGTCGCGGCCATGCTGGACGGACAGACATCGGGCAAGAAACATCAAGGACCCTGAAAACCTCAAGGTCCACTTGTTCTGCTGCCCGACACCCGTTCTGGCTGGCACACTCCGGCCAATGGCGTTCCCGCATCTGCACCACTTTCTTCCGCGATAGGCAATTCCGCTTCCTCGCACGGGTGGAGACCCTTCGCTCAGTCTCGAGACATGCGGCTCTCTCAGATTTCTTATCAAAAAATCCGTAATGCCGGCCATATTATCAACTTCTAAACTTTCACATGGCCGGAGAGTCACCTATGATTCTCTGCCGGTCTGTCAGGTGGAGACAGCCAGGTCATGAGGAAACACTCCTGACCACTACCACGAACACGCCCACTCTGCATGGCCGCAGAAGCAGCACAAATGTTTTCTGTTCGTTTCACGTATTCATAGATACTGTTAGGTGTATGTGAGGCCCTAGTGTATGAATATCTTGTATGTACAATGCGAGGAACGGAATGCAGAACTCCTGATGTATATGCTGGACAATATAAATCAGCCAAGCCTTTTCTTTCATGTATGTGGAATGGTGTGCTGTTCTCCCAATTCCGAATGTTCGCGGATTCCGCGTGCATCGAAATATATAAGGCACTTGAGAAGCCTAGCTCGATATCAGGCCACTCCCGTGCATGACGAGGTGAGCTACCTGAAGCAGCGCTCAGGTCAAACTACGCCTCCTGGTTGTGACCCGGTGGGCCGAGCGAGGAGTAGTCCGTGGTGACAAATGCGCGATCGACCTCGTTGAGGCCCTCGGCGCAGTACTGCAGGGCCTCGGCAATGTCGTGGCTGTCACGGAGCTTGGTGTTGGGGTCAAGCAAGATGTCGAACTCGACCCAGACGCCGTCGCCGGCGTGGTACGCCGTGATGCTCTTGACGCCCTGGATGATGGGCGTGAAGCGGTATGCAAGGTACAAGAGCTTCTGCTGGATTTTCGAATCCGCGGCTTCGCCCGAGAGCCGTGTCACGTTCTCAAAGCTCGTATGGCCCCAGTCGTAGATGATAAAGAGGGAGAGGAGACCGGCTCCGACGGGCTGCGATGGGGCATAAGTAAATGGAAATCGAGGGCGAATTGGCCAAACTTGACTGAGACTACGGTACTTACATCCAACCACCATACACCGGCCTTGGCGCCGATGAAGGGGAACAGCAGCGACAGCGTGTTGAAGATGACGTCCGTCTTGCAATCCTGCGCAAGTGCCTGCACCTGTGTCGTCTTGATCGGGACACACCCGATCCCAATGATGCCCTTGATGATGATGGTGGCCAGCAGCGCCGCGATGGCGGTGGTGCTCAGCATCTCAGCCTTGCCCTCCAGGGGCATGATCTTTTCCACTGACTCCTTGAGGATCTGCATGAACGAGATGACCATGATGATGGAGAAGACGAGGATTCCAATGGGCTCGAGACGCCTACGCCCCACGGGAAATTTCCTGCGGAGGGCGGAGAGGCGCCACTGGACAAGCCTGTTGGTTGACCAGACAATGACGGTGCACAGGAGGTCGAGGGCAGAGTCGACGAGAGACGCAATGAGAGAGAGGGAGCCGGTCGAGAGGGCGGCGACGATCTTGCCGATGAGGAGCAGGATGTTGACAATGACGTTGATGTTGATGGCCCACTTTGCGCGGCGCTCGGCCTTTGCGCGCTTCTGCTTCTCCTCGTCGGGGAGGAGCTCGGCAATGTTGCCCTCGACGGCCTGGATGCCACCGGTGCGCTCCATGTCGCCGTCGTGGTCCGGGTCCGGATCCATGGACTCGAAGACATCGTCGCCGATGGCCATGACGACGGCGTCGACCTCGAGCCAGTCGTTGAGGCGGGAGTTCTGGCGCTCGTAGAACCTGCGGAGGCCCTTGTCCTTGATCTGCTTGAGCTCGTCGTCGGACTTGCGGTACTTTTCGAGGCCATCGTGGTCGATGTTATGGAGAAGGGCCTTCTTGAGGTCCTCGCGGCGCTTGTCCTCGAGGGCGGTGCGGGCGGCATCCTGGAAGCGGGCAATGTTGGGGCGCGGGCGAGAGTCGCGTGGGTTGCCCGAGTAGCTGGAACGGCCGCGCTCGAGATCGACAACGGGGCAGCTCCGGCGCCGCTGCGTCAGGTCGCCGTCGCCTTGGTAGTATGGATGGTGGCCGTTGGCAGGCTTTCTGTAGCTGCTGTCGTTGCGGGCGAACGCATTGCGCTTGCCGACCATTGTTTCTGGCCCCGGTGCAGAGATCGGGCTCTGAAGATGGGGCACAAGAGGAGAGGCTCTGGCGCTGCAGGACCGGCCTGCGTCGGGACGGCCAGGCGCGGACGCGTCGTTACGATGCCTTATGTATCGTGAGACGGGCAAGCAAGATGGACCAGCAGGCCGAGGGTGCAATGACGTCCTGCCAAGGCGGGTGCCTTGTCAAGCAGGGATGCTGCAGCGTCGGGGTGGGGAGCTGCGACCGGAGCTTGGCTGGGCTTGTCGTGCTTGTCTAGGGTACCCTATGCTTCAACCGTGACACTCATGTTGCCCGGGACTGCAATTGATGCCACACCGTGCAGGACGGCAATGAGGGGATAGATATTGATGAAAATATAGGGCCAGATCATCCATGCCAAGCCGGGCCCGATATAAACTTAAGCGTGAGGACAACGGGTAGAGAGGCTCTTCCAATAATTCGATGATGGCATTAGGGGCGTCAGCTACGACCCGGCTGAAAAAGCAGGGCAGCGCACACGGGACCGACGGGGCCTCTGTGGGGAAGCCAGCGCACTCCCGACATGCTAAAGCGGCATCGACATCGTCATGACCTTGACCACCACCCACGCACACTCCACGCTCGCTGACTCGGGCTTGCACGCACGGCTAGCACGGCTAGCACGGCTCTGCCTCGAGACTACTTCCCTTCTTGATTCACAACGGCTTGCGCCCTGTCAGCACCACCATCTGAAACTTGCCACCATGCTCGAGCGCGTCCCGGGCGAACCTCTCCTCGAGGTTGTCCGTGACTGAGGCCGGCAGCTTGACCCCGATCTCTGTACGGGTCCGAGGCACATCGTCAGCACACATCACCACGCAGTCGAGCAGGTCAGGGGTATCGTGGGTACAGAAAGAAAAGGTATAGGCCACTCACTCTCGCAACCCGCCACCAGCGCCTGCACCGTCAGCTTGAAGTGCCCGACGGACAGCATCTGCGCGGCCCTGTCGCCGCCGACGCTCCTGCCGATCGGCGCGTCCACAATCTCGACGCGCACGTCCTCCAGCCCGGCCTCCGTCATCGTGTCCTCCAGCCCGAGCGGGAACCCCTCCGCGACCCCGATGCCCCGGAGCATCGTCTGCAGGAGGACCTTGAAGTCCCGCACGCCCTCCGGCTCGTCCTTCGCCGCCGGCGCCATAACCAGCATTTCCGTGACCTGCAGCCACCCGCCGGGCGCTAGGCCATCGACCAGGTTCTGCACCGCGCGGTCCTCCCTCCCCACCACGCCCGCGAACATGAGCCGCACGTTGGCCAGGTCGAACGCGCCCTGCAGGTCCGCGGGCAGCGGTGTCAGGACGTCCTGCGCCAGGTAGAGGAAGTTGGACGGTGTCTCGGCGGCCTTCGGCAGGAAGGACTCCATGAGGTCCACGCCGACGAAAGTCGTCGAGGGCGGTAGGCGGGTCGCCATTTCGCGGAGTAGTGTACCTGGGGAAGGGAAGGGTAAGGTTAGCAGTTGGGGGTAATCTTGATTGCGCAGGCAGGTATATCTCCACGACGCAGGCGACATTGCCACTACTTGGTAAACTCTGCCATGAGATCTCAGGGCAGTGGGAGGTTTCCCCAACGTGTGGCGATAGATGAACACACGAGAACTTACCGTCGGCGCAAGCCATGTCGAGCACCTTCATCCCCTCCCGGTCCGTGTCGACAGGCGCGAAGAAGACCTTGCCGCCGAGCGTCGCGACGAGCCACTTGTGCTGCCGCTGCAGGCGCCCGACCTCGTTGCCGGTGTCGCCGAAAAGGTATTCGGCGTCCTCCTCCTGCCGCCCGGTGCTGGAGGGAAGAGCCGTGGTGGTATCGGTGGTCGTCATTGTCATTACTGTCTCCTCTCGTGTCAAAGTCTGGTGCCGTTTGGGTCTTTTCCCTGGTGAAGGAGGTTGCTGCTCACGGCTAACTGTGGCTATTCGCTGTGCTGCTGCTTGGCTGTCTGCGGGCTTAGCAGAAGAAATGTAGAGATTATCGGCTCGATTAGTTGGACCTGGCCGCTGATATATATGTATATATTTACCTACCTAAGTAGGTAAATGTATGCCCACTCGCCAGGGGGAGCGACCTGTCACTCGTGTACCAGACAATGCGCAGCATAACCGGACGTCCAGAACCAAAAGCCAACCTCCCATGCAACCATCCATCACAACCCTTGCATTACCCGATCCTCACCGGCACCGGCGTGGTGGAGGCAGCCTATTCCAAGCTCACACGACACGATCTAAAGAAGGCCGGGTAAAAGCAGCTTCCCACGGCCTCGGAAGCCTTTGCGAACCCTGTTTCCAAGTCTTAAAGGTCGAAGCGGGTCTTGCCCTGCCTGAGGCATGTCAGCCTTGGTACCCCCTTTCAGTCAGATACAGGGTTCTACAACCAGTTAGAAAGTTCCCGAAAAGTTTCCGCGCCCCAAGAGGATCAGGCACACAGATCATCGGGCGCTTGTTCTCCATCCGATCCGATCTGTCCGAAACAGGTAATTTTGAAAACAACCTTGAACACGTACGGGAATGCGGACGTGGAGCTCATGACTGGCCGCGCCCAGTGGCAAGTCCAGGTCTTGCGAGGCGGGTCACCTCTGTCGATCAGGATTATGCCAAACATTGGTTATATATGTGTACCGAGTGTAGTTGCGCGTCATCCTCGGGCACAAGGTCAATTTCCTGCATCAGGAATGAGAAAAGAAGATCATATCTGCCCTTTCACGGCCCTCAACTTTCCTAACTCTCTCATAATACACTCGTCAGAGATTCTTTAACCCGGTCTTATCACCAGACGCGAGACAATCTCCGATTCTGTTGCCCGAAGTCTTGTTTTTTATCTTAAATTTTTTGAATTTCTTTTCGAATGCGTACGTAATGTGTGATCACTTTCGCGTTGTGCAGCAGCACGTCACGCCATGACCTCCTTCTAGGAGACAGGCCAGAAAAGGTTAAAATCCCTGATCACACCTCTAAGATCATCCTTGGTTCTGTTCACTACATGGTTGTTCCTCTACGCTGCTACGCACCAACATCAAACGTCTTCGCGGGATTGCCGTGTCGTCATACTATTTTCTTCCCTTTCTTCTTCTTTTAACCACTAACGACTGATATTCTATTTTTGGTGGCAGTTCGATCATCTTCATGCGCGCTCGCCACTCATCGGAGCACGCTTCGGGTTATCTACCATGCCTCACACCCACCTACAAACAGAATAAATCGTCGTCACACATGACTATTGCAGGGCTCAGAGCAAAAGGAAGTTATGCGAACAAGTTTTGTCAAATTCATGTTGTAATTCAGGAGCCAGTGCCTACGGCCCGCGGATCAGCCGCGAATCTGAATCTACAGAGTGACAAAGGCCTGGACCTCGCCCCTCACAAGCTCGGGCTTGGAGGTGGTGAAGTTGGACACATCGCCGAAGATCTCCTTGGCCTCCTCGCTCTGGAGGGCCTTGTTGAGGCTACAGGGTATACAGGTTTCCGAGGTCAGTCAGGCGAACATTTTCACTGGCGAAGACAGGAGCCATGTGGGGAGGCGGTGGGAGTTCGAGAGGTTCAGAAAGAGAAAAGGCAACTCACGCGTCCTCAGACTCCCATTCCAGGCTGGCCTGCACGCTGAACGACGCATTCTCGTCGTACTTGACGACCTTCCAGCTCTTGAGGCCGAAGGGGCCCCAGCGGGCCTGCACGAGGGGCCTGAACGCAGACAAAGAACAGGTACTGGTCAGCTTGGATCGTCTCTGGAGATAATCCGTCCTCGGAGGCGGCTCTGCAAAGAAGAGAGAGTGGTGGGTAGATGGTTGACTGACATGTGCGTGGACAGGTAGTACTCCATGTTGAAGTCAGCACCCTTGGGGTACAGGACGCTTGCGCTGACGGCCATTGTGAGAGAGAGGGTGTGTGAATTTGCTGGGGATGAAGAAACGGGTCAGTATGGGTCTTCGTTTCTGGAGGATCTGCACTCGCAGGCGGCTTTCTCGAGTGAGATGATGTGCTCCGGGGAGCTCTGTCTCGTCCGCCTGCTGTAGGGCAGTGTCACGGCCATGCGACAGCTCTACGTACTGTGGTTTGGATAGGCAACTGTTTGGTCGTGGTATGTAGGAAACCAGGTTGTGGATGCCGAGGAGGAAGGAAGGCCTTGTTATATTCTCGAAGCACGCACACGCAGCAGGTGCGGGGCCGCCAGGTCGCATCGACTGCCGCGAGGACCGCAGGCAGGGCGGGCGCACACCGACGTCAGGGTCCGTCATCCGGATGGCCCGAGGCTCGCATGGAACCTTACGCCGGCTATGCCGTGTCTGGTACTTTGTTTCCACTCCTGCAGCTGCGGCAGTTTCCAATGTTCTTTGTTCTTCCCACCCAAACACCGCTCCGTCACCGATCTAACAACGCCACGTGAAAGGAAGTAGCTGCGTTGCAGCTCTGTCAATGCTACCTTAAGGTACATGCTCTACACATTGCATCCCCAACTACGGAACCGTGACCTTCGGAGGCACGTCTACCATGAACCATTCCCACTCTGCTTTTGCCCGACCCCGCTCCGAGTTGTGCTGCTGGCCGGGCTCCGCTTCCCACCCGGGTCGCGAGACCACCCACGTCCGTGTCTCATTAGTAATGCGCCGCAACACGACAGCGCCTCCCAATGCCAAGCAGCAGCGCAACTGGCGGACACGCAGGTTATCTGACACAAAAGATACCCATAAAATCCCAGTCTCACCTCATCCCGCTGTCTCGAGCCACTCCCGAGTTGGTTCTTTGCCGTATGCCTGGTGAGCCACAGACGGGGATAGGATCATACTGCGTGGAAGGAGTGCGGGGCAAGCGATGATATTGTACATTGTCGTGCCAGAATGGAACATGTTTCTTCAACGTTCTTTCGGATACCGGGCAACAAGGCATCAACACTGGAGATCCCGAGCCGAGGTGCAGAATTGCAAACAGGCAAAATGCTTTCGTTGCTTGGAACAGTATGGTCATACAGCAGCAAGACCGACAGAATACAAGACACCTCTTCAACTCGCCGTGCGGCCGGCCCGAACTTCACGTCTTCATGTGTGTGTGTTACACCAACCATCCTATACCGCCGCAATCTTGTCACACATGATGCCTTGCAATGTCGTCAGAGGACGTGACTCTTGGGATTGTCAGCCGGAAGGAAAGATCCTGCCCCGGTACGCGCCGTTGTTTCAAACCTCACCATACTTCGACAAACACAACCTTAATTTCTAGGCACCTAATCCTCTCCACCCTTGCGAAAGTGCAACTTTTCCCGCCTGCCACCAGAACCAGGCGACCCATAATTTCACTCTTCAGCCGCACCACGCGATGGCCTCAGATCTCTCTGCCCAGCAGGCAAGAACCATGCGTCCAAAGCTTGGCCCCAACGTCTTTTGCGCCTGACCCTGCTATTTTGAGGGGGGGTTCGATGGATCTAATACTTAGCCCTCATGCAGCTATAAGCATAATTCGTAGGCAAGTTTGCTGTGAATATAAAGTATGCTTAATTTGCCCGCTTCAATCACAAAACCCCAGGGTCCTCTCTCTCACTCCAGAAGACTGGCAGCAAAGACAAACACACACACACTCTCTCTATCTCTCCACCCCAAAAGTCGACATCTTTCGTTCCCGTTCGCGCAAAAAAGAGAAAGGGCTGCTGTGGCCAGGCGCGTGTGTCGAAACGACAAGTCTTGGACGGGATCATCGGAATCTCCAGCCGCCCGCGGTGTCGCGCTACGGGCAAACTCAATCTCGACATCTTTCTCCCTCAGGGCCCTAGCGATACACACCTGCCACCTGCCGCGGTCCCTTCCGCGCGCAGCACACATAAGCACTAAACCAGCCTTTGTTTTTTTGAGTTCAGGAAAAGTACATGCAGTAGTTCCCGTGCCGGACTACTGAAGGGCAAAAGGAGCTCATTTTAGCTACAAACAGCTGTCAGGCCAAAAAATCTCGCCCAATCACACAACACGCCACCCGCATCTCAGTCTCGCTGTGCCGCCTCAGCACATAGCAGGACGCCGATATGAAGCAGTGTTTGTCGAGGGCCGCTTGCTGCGTCCTTGCACTGGCCGCACTGGCGGGAGCCGTCGATAGTGCCCGGGCCGATACTGGCCTCGATACAGCGGTGGGCGGGTTGCTCGATCCCAGAGCTGCGGCGATCACGCCGGCGAATATCGAGCTCGACCTGGTGTTCCCCCGCAACGAAACGTATGCGCTCAAGAAGCGGTTCCCTGTTATCTTTGGGATCCAGAACGCTGCCGGTAAGTTGGGCGTATTATTGAAACCTCTTGCGTTACTTAAGAGACAAAAGTCACACTTGACATAAGCAGCTGTCACTGTTCGCGTGGACACCGACGCCAGTCGTTGTTCCCAGCTGACAATGCGGGTTCACCAGCGGCATATACACATGGGTACCATCTCGGCTGGCAAGTCCGGCGGGCAGGAACGGAATATGTGATGGGTGGTGTCGACAGCGGGGGGGTCACGGCGGCGCAGTTCAGGCCGGAGACCGCTCCGGCCGACCCGTACTTCATCGTCAACTCGACCAACTGGGGCCTCGACTTTGTGTACGACTACACAAAAGTGCCCGGCCAATACATCCTGGAGTGGCGCTTCGGATTGTCGAAAAACTGCTCCGAAAGTAGTGCGTGGTTCAACGCGACGACAAACGCCGTGGCGCTTGCCAACTCGATACAATTCACCGTCGTCCCCGCCGACGATGCAGCCGGCAAAGACATCGATCTCGCAGCTGCTGGAGCCTGCCCTGCTCTTGCCGGTGTCATTGGCATCCCGAAGGTCTACTCCACGGGCTGTCCCAACATTGGCGATACCGGCATCGAGGCCAAGCCTTGCGCCATTCAGCTCGATGACAAGCCGCTGCTCAGCAGCTTGTCGGCTCTGCTACCGGCAGGCGCGACGCAGACACCAACTCTATCTTCAGCGTCGGTATCGTCTACGTCGACCCGGCGGCCCGGAGCGACAACGGCCGCCACGCCGAACGGAGCGGCAATGCCGATGATGACTGCCGCGCCGGACCGGGGGTATGTGATGGGACTCGCCGGTGTGCTTGGGGCTGGAGTCGTGCTCATATAAATTCAAAGTAAGAGGGCGACATGAAAAAGTGTCATGACGAATTGCAAAACCACTTTACGCGTACACGCGCGCGGGAGATCATTGTGTAAGACAATCACCACCGCATGAGGCTCTGCGCCTCGTCATTATCCGTGTTCTCTGCATGCTGGAGCGCCCGTGGTGGCTGGCAGACGGGTCTGAGACATGATGTCTGCATGCGGCATTGTGCGCCTCCTTTTGGTGGGCTTTTTCTTTGTTCGTGTCTTAGGGCGGGGGCGTGGATGTGAGACATACCTGCCACTCCTGGATATTTCGAGCTGTGTCGACTCTTTGCAGGCTCGTCATCGGCCGGCCTGGTAGTCTTGGCCTGTGTGCTGCGTGTCCGACTATGTATAGGGATGAGGTGGTATGACATAGCCAGTATCGATATTGATCATGCGCTGCAGCCAGAATGCTGGTTTTGCAGGTGTCTCAGCTGCCGAAGCCCGAAACGAAGGACGGCCGAGAGTGTAGCAGGGATCCGTCTGGATGGTGCAATATATGCCGCGATGCGGGGACGGGATGGAGCGAGGACGATAAATGGTTGCTTGGGCACTCCGGGAGGTACAGGTACCTTGCACAAAGGGCCGAACGATCGTCCGCGCGGTAATTGCTGCCGGCCGGCGTTGTGCAGAATGCGCAGAGATGAGATGAAGGTGAAGAAGCCAGACGCCATGGCAGCAGCAGCTCCGGGAGATTGAAGCATTAGCGCCATGACGAAACGAGCCTAGGCGGCGATCTGGTGCTTTCCGGATGGGACGAGTCGCACGTGGGAGGATACCAACTGGAGAGCCTGGAGAGAGGGCCTGGAGAGACTGGTCACATCTGCTGCTCCCACGCAAGACACGCCGTCAGGTGCAAGTGTGATGGGTGCTTCTGGCCCCGGGGTCTTCAGGCCTCTCCACGTCCTCCACCCGCCTTTGATTTGGCGCCTCAAGACGCTTCTCCCGAGTCGTCAAAGGCATCCCTGCCTTGCCCCTTTAGCTCCCCAACCCAATTGGCCCGCCGCCTCGCGCCACGGCTCCTCACCACCGCGACCCGACTCCTCGCCTCCCGGCCCCTTGGCTTCTCTCACGTTTCGTTGCAACTGCTGTCCTTGATCAGTCGCCGGCGGCTCCTGCATCTGCTTCTGGACGTCCTTCCCTTGCTAGCCTCGGGAAACAGTCTCTCAGCTTTGCACTGACTGTCGAGCGCAGCTCCAAGGGGCAGCTCATACGCCGAATCAGTGACACGACGACGACGACCACCACCACCACCCTGCTGGTTCTAGCGTGGGTTGCGCCCGCCTCCACCCCCTGCCCTCCGACCCCTATCAATAATTTGTCGTCTCGTTCCCACCACCTGCACCCACCCTCGCCCGCAGGCCCTGGCTTCGAGCTCGCCCAGCCTCGACTCCGAATCCCCTGGATCGCATCCCGTCACTTGTCAGAGCTCCCGCCTGCAACCCTTCCAGATCCCGAAAACCACGCCCGGCCGCTCCTGTCTACGACGACATCCTGCGCTCCATGCTGCCTATCACGCCGCCGTAGGAGCAATTGCCACCATCACGGGCGCAGTCTCTTGTCCACATCAACGTCGCAGTGCTAAGGAGACCCTTGTGCGATCGGCGATTGATTTTCCGGCTATCCTCGACGTCCTCGGTCTCAGAGACCTGCACATCTGGCGATTCCTCCCAGACGTCCGCATCAACGACACTGGCCGGCAACCAAACCTCGCGCTCGTCGCAATCGATCGTGGCGCATTGTGGCTAGCATGGTATTCGACGGCCTGCCCCTCAAAGCCCGCACCAACATACCACGACGCGGCTACCACACCCGAGACGAGTGATCGCCTCGTGACAACATCACCATGGCTCTCAACGGTCTCGACCACGAGGCAATCCGAGAGGCTTTCACTGCAGCTGCTGGTGAAGGCGGCGAATGGTGAGTCTAACACCCTCCACAATCTGCCTACATCAGGTCCTCCAGCGGTTTCAACACTACCATTGCAGTCGATACGTCTAGGCTCATCTCGCTGCTGGAAGTAGAAAGCTTGCGCTGTAAGATTGCTAACCCTAGTTGTGTCCCCACCAGGTTTCTGCTCAAGTATGCGACGAGGGACGAGGTTGAGCTTTACGAAAAGGGCGCTGGCGGAGTCGTCGAGTGTCGTAATGCTATTGCCAAGTACGAAGAGCCATCGCCTTTGTATGGCTTCCTCAGATACCGACGCAGGAGTGTCATCCTCAAGTACATGCCAGAGGATTGCTCCCGGTTAATACAAGGTCAGTGAATCACGCCGTTTCCAAAAGCATACTGTGACGCCCCGTACTCGAAATCCGACGGGCAGACGCGCTGACATGCTGCCATGCCATTCAGCGCGCGCCACGGTGCACTTCAATGCCGTGTGCGAGCAATTCACACCTCATGATACCATCTTTGAAATCTCGACCGCGGCCGACCTCAAAGACACAAAGCTCTCGTCTGCATGCTCGCTGCATGCCGCTTCTGGCTCACAATCATCCTCCAGCAGCTCAACGAGGAGACGACGGCTTGGTGAGATCGCTGAAGAGGAGGAAGAGGAGGAGCGGGACAGGAAAAGACAGTCGGTTGTGCATGAGGAGGACAAGTCGTCCGCACCTGGCCAAACCTTCGGAGCCACAGATGCCAGTCAGTCTCCGGGCAGCGAAAGCCCTTTAGTGCTCAACTCGGAGCAGTCATCAACGGCCGAATTCGCGACCACTGCAGAAGTCCCAATATTCGAAGGGGTCGAGACGCCGGGCTCTCCTACCGCGTCGGACTACAACAGGCGTATGTCCTCCCAATCTGCACGTACAGAGCGATACGGCAGCTTGTACAGACCCAAGGTGAAGCTGGCGCCGCGGCCATCTCTCGAGGCCACAAATAGGCCACACACAGCAGACAACTTCCGTCCCACGGCAGCCCTGCCGGCTGGTTTCAAAGGCTTCTCGAAAGGGTCGAAGAAGGGCAGGTCTGGAGACAAGACACAAGAGGAGGAACAAGATGGTACGCCAGCTGCGTCGCCGGATCTTAGCCTTGGCGAAGGTTTCGTGATTCCTGAAGACTCGGCCGCCGACCACATCTCAATACCACCTCGACCGGCGACGAGCTCGGGTGCTTCTGTCAAATCCATGTCGACGATCATGAGCTCATCGACAAAGGAAAACAAGATGACACCGGAAAAAGCTCGGCTCATGAAGGCAATGAAGTTGCGCGAGAAGAAAAAGAAATTGAGCACGGCACCACCAGGTCCACCACCAACACAGGATCTTCCAGAACTTCCAGCCACAGCGGCGGAGCCCGTCGCGAAACCTGCAGCCGAGTCCACAGATAGTCTGGCAGGTGACCTAAAGCAGGAAACTTCTCTCGCAGCCCTCAATCCTACGGAAAGCAACTTGACGACTTCAGATACGACATCTGACCATAGCAATTCAGAGTCACGACCGCCATCAGCGGCTGCGATATCTTTGTCAGAAGTGGGCGACTCCACGAAAGCGTCCTCGGTATCGGACTCAACAGACGAGACAATCCACCCGCGGAAACCCTCTATTGGCCACTTGAGCGACGACGAAGACAACGAATCAGTAACATCAGACTTACTCAACGAAGCAGGGGTCGATGGGTGGACGGACAAGCCTGCAAGGGACGAAGCGGAGACCAATGAACCATCACAGGTCAAGTCCGGTCTGGTGGATACCATCGGTGGGGCTCCCGAGTCTAACGACGGAGTGAATGTAAAAGACAAAGAGCGGCCGAGCGAACTCAGCCAAGAAGCCATTACCGAGGCATCCACGAGGCACTCCGAGATTGCGACGACCTTCTCGGTAGACCCTGCACCGTCGAACGAACAGAAACCGACCCCAACGTCCAAGTCCCCAAGAACGCCAACCCTGAAAAGCAGATTCTCGACGCAAGATTTGAAGGCTAGCACGACAGAAACCGTGCCTCCCGTGCCGGCTATAGTTGCGCCCACAAGCCCACCGCTCGAGTCTCAATCTTTTGACTCTACGGCAGGACCGTCCAAGACCAAAGGAGAGGAAACAGTCATTCTGCAGCCGCCACCCAGATCCATGCAACGGAAGGCATCCGTTGAGCCTGTCAAGACTGATCTGGCAGATGCGAAGCTGCCTGAGTCTGATACTGAGGACCCACTAGATGATGCCGACTTGATGGACGAGCTGGAATCGGCGACAGTGCAAGAAGCAAAGCCTATGAGCGTTTCAAAGTCCCCGATTGTGCCCGTCTTCCCAACCATAGACCCTCCGAAGTCGTCGAGAGGGCTATCACCTCAGCCACCACTTACTCGCACAGTATCAAATCCACTTCGAGGCCCGTTGTTGGCACCAAGCGATGTGTCCCAGAGCTCAGCAAGGAGCGTGTCTGCTGGCGGCGCGGCCTTCCTACACAACATTACCCGACAGCCTTCCGGAGCCAGCCTGCAGTCTAGAAAGGGCGGGGTGGGCTCGAGTATTTCTCAGCGCATCAAAGCGCTCGAGCAATTGTCCAGCACTCCAGGCGCTCCCGATGTCAAGGCCCGACCCGTGACGCCGTCCTCTACATTTTTCGCAGTCCGCAAGGCCAGCGTGCGCCAACCGTCAAAGTCGCCATCCGTGACTGATCGTACGAATGCTCTGTCGTCACAGTGCCCTACGCCCGAGCCGATGGATTCAAGGCCAGGAACACCTGAGGTGACGCCGGAAATCGTCCGTCGAGAGCGGACGAACTCGATGGCGAATCGCCTTAGCATGTTTGAGGGTCATAACCTACCACGAGGCCGTCCGGACTCTATCCAGGTCACCGCCAGAATTCTTCGAGATGGTAATGAGGGCTTCAGGAAGCTTGAGCCTCACAAGACCGGCCCGACCGAGCTGAAGCAGTCCCCAATAACGGTTGACGTGCACCCCATGAAGCCAAAGACATCGGATGGGATCTCGTCTAGACCTAGTCAGCTCTCTGGTTTTGCGAGAGAACCTCTCCCGGAGATCAAAAAGCCCGCGGAGCCCGTGACGGACGAGCCTGCGGAGCACAGGAGGAGATCGTCTCTGAACATTGTCAGGGGTCTCCTCGGCAAGTCGAACGATAATGTTGCTCCCCTGTCACCTGGAATGGCCTCATTGAAATCGCCAGCTCGTGCCTCCACTTTCGGGCAGAGTGCCCATCGGATGGCCGCCGGCAAGGAGAACGACGCCACTACCTCGCAGGCCACATCGCCCCATCTGCTCAGCGACAACGAGACGGAGGACGACGCCAAGCAGTCGGGTGACAAGAAAGACACGCGTGCATCTCGCTTCATGCGCCGTTTCTCGAGCTCATTCGGAACTGCCCGCAAGAACACATCTACTCCTGTTTCACCAACGCTCACAGAAGAGCCGTTCAGCAGTGTGCCGAAACAGGCTGCTCCTACCGCCTTCGACCCGCAGCAGAGCATAGCTGCTTACATCGGGGATGTCAATGTACAGTTCCCGGACAACCTTCTCTGGAAGCGGCGGAGCCTCTGTCTCGACACCCAGGGCTGGCTCATCCTAAGTGCTGTTCAGGGAGCGACCGCTAGCGGCAAGGACAAGTTCTCTGGTGTCGGCGTCAAGCGCTACCACATGAGCGAGTTCCGCAAGCTGTACATTCCAGATGTCGAGGTTCAGGAGCTCCCCAACAGTGTTGTTCTGGATCTCGTCCAGGGATCATGTCTGCAGGTCGCTTGCGGCGACCGTCCCGGGCAGACACAGACTCTTGAAGGTACGTTGAATACGTTCTTCGTTGTATAACACAAAGACTAACATGCTTCTTATAGTTCTTCAGGAGGCTCACCAGAGCCATAGCTCGTGAGATCTCGAGTGACGCAACCCCCCTTTTTCGGGCTTGCCGGGGCAATTTCGATGCATTTATTCACTTATAACCCATTACGCGCTCCAGTCGACAGGCAGCATCTTCTTGATCTTTGCGCACAGCTTTTCCTATGTCGTGTGTCTTCCTTGCATCTGGCAGGCGCACCTCGTTTCCGGGAGGCGGAGTCCTGCTTCTCACATTGTGCAAGCTGCAGACCCCCTTCATTCAGTTTGCCAGCGAACCCTTGTTTGGCTAGCAAACATATACGCACACTCACATACATACATACTATATCCACTTTGCAAACGCGCAGAGAACTTTTTCTTTTAATCCTTTTCAGAAATAGAGCAGTGGCTTCAGAGCACCACTGCTTGCGTCCAGTCTCTTTATCAGAGCTGGTATTGATATGGCCGATGCCCTCGATACAACTGCCCGAGTTTCACCAGTTTACTAGTATCCAGGTGAAGAAGCAAGGGGGATCGATCATTGCGTGCGAGATGAGAGGGAGAGGGGGGATGGGGGCCCAGCAGACCACCACACCGACCGCTGAGTGTCCACAGAGCAAATCACAATAGCACTTGTCTGGATATCGCCCCTATTTGTGCGGATGTGTGTGTATCTAGCTAGACCCCTCTGTAGAAGAACTGAATACATGGACTTGATTCCGTACCACAGACAATGCCTACGGAGAGCAACACTTGCAGAATGATAAGCCGGGGGAGAAGGGCAGCGAAAAGAAAAGGGTTCTTCCGCAGCTGCCGGGAGAAATGTCAAGGCGGTGGAAATCAATTACCAGCAAGATCATGCCGGACAAAAGGGCACATGCAATGCGCAGCCAGAGCCAGATACCCGGCAAAGTTGGCATACAATCGACGTGCTGTCGCATATGGCATCCAGTAAGGGTACTAATGTTCGACGTAGTTCAGTTTTGTGGTATAATATAAACTTGAGGTAACCTATGGACGTATCCTATTCCGGTTCGCACGCTCCAGCCTGTCCTACCGAGCTTGGACAGTTGCGCATTCTCTGTCGGAACCTCGTCGCTAAGTGTTTGCTTGCTTCTTGAATCATTATTTCGTCCACCCACCATCTAATGCAGTGAGGTTCCCGAGGTCTAGTTGCCGCGGCTCGTGGGCCGTGCTCCCCCACCACCGGATGCAAGGTTCATATGCATAATAGCGTCCCTTGTCCAGTCCTCCTCGTCGTCCTGGCCATTGACACCGACGGGACCTGAGCCAAGCATCCCTCCCGGACTACGCGAGGCGCCAGCAGCAGCACTGCCTCCATTGCTGTACTGCTGCTGGGGTCCGCCCCACATGGAAGGGTCGTCGTATGGCTCTCTGCCATCAACGCTTGGCAGTCGGATGTGCGGAGTCGACTGGTTCGCCGTTATTGGGGTGTCGCCAAAGTCACCGAAACTGGGAAGTTCATAGCTGTGCCCAGTTGTCGGCTCGCGGGCTGCACCGCCTCCTCCACCGACGGAAGTGTCGATGCCCAGTGCTGGGGGTGGCCCACCTGAAGGACGGCCATCATCATACTCAGCAGACATCTCGACCGCAGTGCCAGGCGGCGGCATCATGGACATACGCTCCATGCGATGACTCATCTCCTCCTGCTCGAGAATCTGAGGTGCATGCTCCATGTTCCTCAGAGAACTCGCGCCTGGAATGCTACTGCGAATGCTGCCGACACTAGCACGGTGAGCCTCGAGAGCAGCGTATCGCGCGTCCGACTCCATATCACGGATAGCGAATTGAGCCAAGGTGCGCATCTTCCGTGACACCCAACCCGCAAGCACGCGTCCACGCTGCTTCTCGCCTAGTCGACTGCGAGGGAAGTCGCCCTTGCTGACAAAAGCTACGATATCGACAACAATCTGGTGCTCGTTGAGAATGGCATTGACGATGACGGGCACGAGAGAGGCGAGATAGGATTTGCGAGAGACCTCTACGAGAACGACCACCAGCCCACCGGCTTGGAAGACAGCGCTGTTTCTCGAGTCAGTATCATGTGCGTGAGAGTAATGACAGGGATACGATGCTTACCAGCCATTGGGAACGATATTACGGTGGCATCGTTCCACAGAAGCCTCAATGTCCATGGGGAAGTGACTCAGACCATTAATCTCGAAAGTCTCGCCGATGTTGCCGAGCACGAATAGGACCTGCATGTCGACCTGCGTACCGCCCGGGCCGATAGGCCGGCTGACGTTGTGCAGGAAACCCAAGTCGCCAGTCCGGACGTAGCTGATGTTCGGATCTCCATCGAGGGTGTGGCCGTCGAATCGCTCGGCATCAAAGGGGTCTCGCGAGCCATAGAAAGCCTTCACACAGGCTTCAGAGTCCACCCAGATCTCTCCATACTCTCCATCGTGGCAGAGTAAGCGACTCTCTGGGTTGACGATCGCAATCTGTGTCGAGACTGGCACCATGCCCGAATCCTGGATAAGCAGCGCTTTGGGATCCGTTTCAGAGTCGACAGGAATAACCAGACCGCGTCTCAACGCACGTTGGTCTAACCACAGCTCAATCGGCTCGATACACATATACGACCTCGATGCGATCATCGGGTTGAGGACATGCGAGTAGACAGTGTTGATCGCCGTCCGATCCAACCCAGTTGCCGCGAAGTGCAACCGCACCTTCTGGAACACATCAACGCGTGGTCGACCTTCGGCGGTGATCATGAGGTTCTTCAGCTCGTGGAGGTTGAAGCCTTTACCAGGCATGACATTCATCGCGTGATCCAGCATTTGAGGAGTAGCGTATGTGTCCTTGACCTTGTACCGACTAAGAGTCAGGAACAGTGACATAGGCGTCTGCGCAAACTCCACGGGAGAGAGGAGATATGTAGGAGTGCCAATGTAGATGCCCATCAGGCAGGTATGAATGAATCCGAGGCCAGTTGTGCTTCGAACACATCCGAGAACAGGTCGCGAGCTCGACATCTGGCACGTCTCCTTTTGAACTTTGCACATCCCAAGAATTGTGTCATGGCCGAGTTGAACAGATATTCTTCGCTGGTCTGGAGTCCAGTAGGCCCAGATGAGGACTGGGTAGCCCTTTTGCACCCATGCTGGGTCGACCGTAATGCCAAGATCTCTCAGACCGCTGTTCTGCTTAGGCGGCTTCGACGTGTTGTAGATGCCTGGCACGTTGATCTTGAGGACGGCCGCTGACTGCTTGATATGTTGCTGCACGGTCTTGACCTTGAGCAGATGATCCACCTCGTGGTTGACCAGGACGGCTTTCACCCCATAGTCGGCGACGAGGTGGAGAAATGCTGGGGTATCTTCGCTGAGGCGACGCTCATCCATGGGCGCGATGGGAATCACAATGGCTCCGAGGTTGATGCAAGCATGTACCGCATACACAAAGTCCTCGGAGTGTGTGTACATGAGCAAGACATGGTCGCGAGGCCGTATCTTGACCTTGTTACGGAGATACAGTGCTACCGCAGCGACCTTGGTGTCAAACTTCTTCCACGTGATGCCCTTGCCCTCTTTGCCACGGCCATCGATGGTGCAGTATGCGAGCTCGTCTGGCTGACGAGCGACTCGCCATTGGATAAGATCAGTGATACTTGAGAAATTGTTCAGTGGCGTCGAAGTGCGGTCGTCGATGACAACCTCACGACGATCGATACCCGAGTATTGTTTATCGACAGGTCCGAGGATGTCTGCTCTTGAACTGGAAGCCACGTGTGACCATATGCCCCCCATAGGGTCTACACCAATGGGCAAGTTCAGCACGGCATGCTCGACGCCAAACTTGACATGGACGCAAGGGAGATTCCCAGCATCGTACTCTCTCCGGCACAGCATGTTGCCAATGTCGCGTCTGCCGTTCTTGTCGACACGCGGCAGCGTGTTTGGTGCGGTGATCATGACACAATATACACGCAAGTGGTGCTCTTGGATAAGCACTTCCATGACCTTGTCGGATATGGAGTCAAGGAGCGCGGTGTCGAGTTGCCGGGGCGGTGCCCCTGACTGTGCAGGCGCTGTCGACGCCGCCGTCGATTCCAACACCACGATGGGGAGGTGCTCATCGTTGACAAACACGTCAAACGCAGAGCAGTCGTAGACCTGTTTGCTGAGGTTCCTCAGAATGCTCACCACAATATGTTGCACAAAGAAGTATCGATGCTCCGCGATCTCGTGGCCATGCTCCACCCATTCGACCTTCTGCCTGATGCGATCTTCGTACAAGCCGAGGACGAACACTTTGCCCTCGATAACAGTGCCAAGAAGGCCTGTGCGCAGGAACTCTGGTTCGATAGGGGTTGGAGTTGGATTTCCGGGCTCGAACTTGTAGGGTCTGGCATGGAAGATCTGCTCTGTGTGTTTGCGTAGTGCCCAGAAACCCCCAGATAGTGATGGCGAATCGACCCAGATCTCTCCCACAGAGTGCGGTGATGCAAGCAGACCGGTCTCGGGGTCGACGACAGTAAGAGTAGCGTCCGGGATGGGATAGCCAAAGGCACCGACTCGAACAGTGCCTGGGTCTACGTTGGCCTTCTTCGCAACGTCATCACCGACAGCAACTACCAATACTTCGTTCGTCTTCAGCGCTTCTCGGTCTAGGAGAACTTCGAGGATATCGTTCTTGACGTCTTTCTGCTTCGCAGCTGTCGTCCCCCCGCCAAGCAAACTATTGAAGCCATTGACTGTGGCCGCAGCGGTCTGCTCCTCTGCATCGCTATCGACAGTGTCCTCTTCCTCCACTTCGAGAGTCAGGGGGCAACCCATCCTCTCCTCGCCACCGAGCCAATCGCGCACACTGATGACCATTCCTCCGTGCTCGGGCAGGCACAGCATGGGCGCAACGACTTCCCGAGCGCGAGAATTTCGCAACGGCCTCAACCAGCGGTCGGCGAGGACCTCATGAAACTCGCTGTCCACAATCAATGTGTCAATCAGACAGAGCTTGACAGTCTGGAAGTTCGGCTCCATTCCTTTCTTGAAATTTCGGGTCGTCATGGGGTCTTGTTGGTAATTGAACGCTGCTGTTCGTAAACCCGGATAGTCCGCGATCATCAGCGTCGCTTTGTACTTGGTGATCAGATGAGCATAGAGACCGGGAGTACTAATCGCTTTGTTCTCTACCCAGACAGTGGTGTGGCCGCTGTAGATGTTCAGGAGAACGCCGAGGATCATGCCGATACCTTGCCGAGGGTCGAGGTAGGACAGCAGGATCTCGCTACTAGCGCCGCCGCCGATCAGGCGACCATTCTTGTCGCGAAGCGCCTTATTAAATGTGTCGCCCGGGCCATGCCTTGGTACTGCTTGTACGATGGCGCTCAGACAAGCCATTTGGTGCATGATGGTCCGATGGCTCAGCACAACACCTCGCAAATCGCCCGTTGGGGCTCGAGAGAACTCGATGTAGGCGAGATCGGGAACCGATAACGGTGGCACGTCCTCTTTCCTCTTAGGATGGTAACTGCCAAATTCGTTTGTCTTCCACCACTCGACACCTTTGGGCCAATTCAGCTTCTGTGTGGTGATATCTCGCTGGAAAGCTTTGAGGTTGTTATCGGTTGTGAGCGCCAAGTGGGCTTGCGTGGAAGTCAGAATCAGATTGAGCTTGTGGTAATCCTGAAGGTCGTTAATGGGGACAGCCACCACTCCAGCAATGAAGCAGCCCAGAAGAGCGATTGCAAAATCGATCACTTCGGTGTCCCGATAGATCAATGCCACGCGGTCACCACGATAGAGCGAGCTCTTGTCTCTGATCACTTGCGCGACCTTCTCCGCTCTCGACGCCAGCTTGTCCCAGGTAATTGATGCTATCTCCTTGCCTCGGCTGTCCAGCACCCAGAAGGCGGGTGTTTTCGCTGTGGACCGACCGCGGTGTCGCAATACTGCGGCAATGTTGTCAAAACTGGACATGGCGGTGTTCTCGTCGTGGGGGTCGTGTATCGCAAAAGGAACCTCGCGAGGCTCGAGAGGCATGAGGTACTCGAGCACGTCGGACGAAGGCAAGTCGCTGGCTGTGAGCATAGGCGGTGCTATCGCCACGGTTGGTGAGAAAGCATCACTCGAGGAGTATCTGTGCATACCGCCTCCGTAGTCTCCCCCTGGCTGGGGCATGTCGAACTGTGGCTGCGGAGTGTCGTGTGACTGTTGGCCAGCAAAATCGGAGAAGTAGCCCTGAGCATCCATCATGGTCCCAGTGCGGTCCATCATGGTATCGGTCCTGCTATCGTAGCCAGACTGGGGGTATTGGTCGTAGCCGACCTGATAGTCTGGCTTGAATGCATAGTCACCAGACACCATGGTACCTGACCGTGTGGGCGGATCGTTGGAGTCGGCATAGTTGGTTCCTGGAGTGAGGAAGAGCGAGTCGCGATGAACGTTCATCGGTCTCTGATCCGCGAGAGGCCCGCCAGGCCGGAGGAGGCCAGCGGGGTGCTCGAAATTGGCCGGAGGCGAGGTCACGGCCTCAGAATGCGGCTGCCACTCGCCGTGGGCAGATGTGATCGTGGAAGGGGAGTACGGGTCGTTCGTGTCCGGGTTGGTGGCTACTAATCCGCGGGTCTGTTGGCCTCCGAAGTCGGGAGACTGTGCACCGGGGCTCCGAAGCCCACCGGTTGCATCAGGCAGGGCGCCATATTGGGACAACAGCTGAGTTCTGCGCTTTTGGAACCTGTTTCGAAGCCAGACTTGTCAGTTGATGTGATCTCGTTGGCAGTGCGCGCAGATGAGCCGCGGGCGCAAATATTCGTCGCTTATGGCGCATGACGCACCCTTTCTCGGTAATGTCGCCCTCCTAGTGAAGCAGAGCAATGTCAGCAATAGTCGCCTGGCCTCAGAGCCGTGAAGGCCGCCGCGATTGCGCGCGCGGCGAGCCAGCCAAAGCCGTACAACCATCGTGGTGTGGTGTTCCGGGACTCTACCCCGCCGGGACCCAAGCGGCAGGCAGTGTGGAGTGAGACTCACCTCGAGCTCTCGCTCAAGCTCGTTGAGCTTGTCCTGGAGGTCTGGGCTCAGGTTCGCCATCTTGTCGTCGGCGAGAGACGGTGGACAAGAGGGATGCGCAGCAGGTGATGGCGCATGGAGAAGGGGTGGCAGGTGAGCGGCAGCTAGGTCCAGTCGGGCCAAGGAGCGGCGGCAGAGTGCGAGTTTAGACGTAACAAAGCGGCGTCGGTTGTTCCTGCACAAAGGCGCGTGACGTAGGCGGGCAATAACCCGCGGCCCTGATTCTTATTAAGAGTGCGGTCCCTGCTTGGCGCCGTCGAGCACAACCGCCAACGGCCAGCCCCGCTTGTGCCCATGCACTTTGACCTTGCATGGAGCATCGCGACCTCGTATTCCACCGATGGATGCTCTGCATAGTGTCAACCACAACTTGTCCCGGTCAGGCAACCAGCAAGGACCCGCTCGTCGAAGCAACGTCTCACTCCGCAGGCCCGGACTAAGCTGTAGTGCGTGAGCTGTTCCCCATGATCGGACTCCTGCATTGTGGTCGCAACACGATCCAGCCGCACTAGCCTATAACTCGGCCCAAGCTGTTACCAGATGCGCAATGAGATCTTGATAGCGCTCTATTTCAAGATGTAATGGCCTTTGAGCGAGGGGAGGTTCTTGGTTATGATGACCTGCGAGGCTTGCCTTGCGCATATTAAGGAAGGCCTTACATGCAGGTGCTCCTTGAGGACTTCGTCGTTGCCATTCGCTTACCTGGTACTTCTCCACTTTTGAGACTTATCGAGAGCCTCGATAAGGTAGCAAATCCAAGATATCCACCACGACAATTTCCCTTTCTCCATCGCCTCTCTCGCATTTCCTTGCTCTCCTGTTCTTGCTTCGACACTCGTCAATCTGCATCTTCTCTCACAGTATCCTCTTACGCGCTGAAGGACCTCGGTTCTTCGCAGCCAAGATGTGTGCGCCAAGTGAAGATACGAGCAAGCGCGCCTCTTGACTTTGCGTTGGCATCACGCTGAAGATGCCTGGCATCATTCGAGCTCTGTGGCGCGCGTCCTAATCCGTTCACGATTTCGACGCGGCCGAGCTTCGTACTTGGTCGCTTGCTACTATGTGGCTGCCATCGCGCTGACCGGCATGGCAATTTGTCGTAGCAAACACCGCAGTCACGGGGAGAGCTTTTGCTGTTCGTTGTTGACGGCATCTCCCCATGGCTGTGCACACCTTGGTAAGCCCATTCACACCTCCCCACGAGGCACTCTCCTCGGAGAGCGCTCTTTGTGTTTCCTCCCTCCCCAGTTACTCGACATGCAATCCTTCTACTCCCCTTGCACGAGGCCGGCTTTTATGATGAAACAATTCGCAAACTCACAGACCTGTTCTGAACATCCATTGCTGAGAACATGCAAACATCTTTCTGAATTGCCGTCACCTTTTATTTTCATTCTCACAATGCGCACGACATGTGCCAAAGACTCCAAACTCAACTCGAGAATCAAAGCTGACTCGTCTGCTTTCAGATATCCCCATGTTGGTCGTCTCCAGAGAACAGTTGTAACCACACATACTGTTGCACGAAGACGTCCCTGGCCCATTATGTGGCAGCGTCCACTTAGAGTCTGGCCTCGCAAGATCGATCTTCTCCCTTGGACAGCATCACTTGCACACAGTGAAGGTAGGTCAGCACGTTGTCCTTCCGTGCCAAGGGCAAGCATCGTCATGAACATGCTGGACAGCATGAAAGAAGCCAGGTTTTGCACAACGAGGCGGCGCTAGGTGCTACGAGCGAGTCTCTTCCACCGGCGTTGGACTGAGCCTTCAATCTTGAAGAAATAGCAGTTACAGTCAGCATGCTCGACGCTAAGAACGATATGCCGGATCACTTCTGCACCCACGATGCATCCTCATGAGCACAATATATATGTAGAAGAGGTTTACAACCTCGAGTAGAATCAGATAGATGCCAGATCAGAGAAATATCACGAAGCACATCTAAGCACACCAAGTTCTGAAGTCGCAGCAAAGCAAAGCCCTGATCCGCATGGTACATCACAGCTTCCCTTTAGTTCCTGTCGCTCTCTCTCGCCATGAACCCATCCCTTCCTCCCACCAACAGATTCACCCCGATCAATGCACCCCGACACCCCAACTGGCCCCTCGTCAACGCCATCAACGCAACCCGGTATCACAGGGCCCTCCTAGCCACTGCCTCCCAAGCCTCCTCCTCCCCTTCGTCCCCCTCGTCGTCCCCCATAAACTCTGAAGACTTCCACACCCCAAAAACGCACTTCTCCCCGTCCCCTCCCCCTTCGTGCGGCTCCTCCGACTATGCCGCCGACGACGAGGCGTCCCCGCCGCCGCCATGCAGCAACACAGCACGAGCGAGCCGCAGCACGCGGAAGCGCGGCGCCAGAGCGGACCAAGGCGACCATGACGGGCCGCAGCTGCCAGCGGCAAGGAGAGCCAGACGTGACAACAGGACCTCTGCGTTGCGCCTTCTTTCCAGCAGCCATCAGGGGGAGCAGGAGCAGAGAGAAGCTGGCCAGGTATCTCCGCAGCGGACGGGGACGTATGGGTTGAATTACTACATATATGCACCTACTTCTTCTTCGTCTTCTTCCGCGTCACCTCTGCGTCAGGTCACGACGCCGCACTGGGATAACGACGACGACAACGACAATGACTTGGAAATGATCGACACGCCCTGCCCGGTCCCGTACTTCTACGAGACCCGTCGTCTGTATCGTGATGCCATGGAGACGCCGGTGGACCAGGGCGGCGATAGTAGTCCGCTCGCTGTTGTGGGCGAGGAAGAGGAGGAGGAGGCGGCGAGGGACGGGTCTCCACAGCGGACAGGGACGTACGGCTTGAACTACAACACGTGTGTGTCTTCTTCACCTTCTTCTTCTTCGTCGTCGTCGTCCTCCTCCTCCTCTCCCTCGCCGCTGCGTCAGGTTACGACGCCGCGAGTGGACGAGGATGAGGAAGGCGAGGAGGAGGAGATGGTAGATACTCCCTGTCCGGTCCCGTACTTCTACGACACCCGCCGTCTCTATCCTGATTCATCGTCACCTGATGAGCAGGGCAACTGCAGCCCGTTCGTCGTCGTCAGCGACGAAGATGAGGAGGGGGATCAAAAAGAACCAGAAGCCACGGAGGAGGTGATGCAGGACCTCCCGAGCGACATCAGGCCGAACACCTGCGCCACCCCCGGATATGGTTCTGGGGACAGCCCAGGACCCGCGGCCCAGTGGACACCGGCGTCCCCGTGGTTCAGTGCCTCCGGCGAGGCGCCATCGGGACACTGCCCGACGCCCGGTGGTGGTTCCTCCCCCTATCTACCCCGTGGCTGGGGTAGCCGTTCTCCTCCCGCTGTGCGCCGTCGCTGGGATAGCAGCAGTCCGTCGGTCGTCGCGGATAATGAGGCGGTGGCAGGGGAGGAGGGTCAGATCGAAGCAGAACTGGGGGATGGGTCCGAGCCGATCTCTGATAGCTCCTACCTGTTCGGCGAGCACATGCCTCCTAGCCTGTCTGCTGGGGGCGATTCCGATGAAGAGGATCTGTTCCAGGAACAGCTCCGCGCCGGAGTTTGCGAGGTATTGTCAGAGTTACAACGCGCTCGGGAACAGCCCCGACATGACTCTACACATATGTCAGACGACGACGAGGACCTGCTCAATCGAGACATCCCGTCTAGTCCTCCAGTCATGCATGTCACGGAGGATGATCAGGTCCGGGAGCGACCACTGGTCGAGGACGCCACGGAGGATCCGGCAGAACACCGAACCCCGGAGCAATTGCATCACGAGCCAACGGATATGACACAAAGTAGCGAGGCATTCTTAGCCGATGATGTATCCGTGAGTTACGCTTCTCCGGTGCTAGCCCGGGACCTTCCCCAATTTCTTGCTCAAGCGATGGAGAGGACAACTGTCGAGACCTTGGACTTTGACTTGGAGCTGTCAGCCGAGATTGAGGGTCAATTGCAGAGGATGATGAATTATCGGAGCCCTCCAGGGCCAGTCTATCTCAGCCCTGATGCCAATGAGCCATTCCGGTGGGTCCCGTCGACTCAAGTTGGAGCCGACGCGAACCGCAGCGCATCGTCGACGGCTCCTGAGCTGGATCCTCGTCTGGTGGATCTTAGCAATGAGTCCCTCTCGCCACTGAGGCTAGGCGTTGAAGTGCCGCTGGCCGTGGAGCTGCCGAGCATCCGCGAGGTGCTTGGCGATATATTGTCGTTGGCGCCTTACCAGCATCTGAATGGGCTTGCAGGCGCGACAACGGCAGAGCTGTTTGAGGACTGGTCGGAAATAAGCTGACCGCGAAGGTAAGTCGGCGATGCGGAGGTGTTGCTTTTCTTTGATTTCCGGATGACCGCGATCGTCATGCGCGAGGCGTTTGGAAGTATTGTGGATATCTGGAAATGGACAAGAGTGATAGATACCCTACTGATATTGACTTGTAATAATACCTATCATCAGGTTGTTACTGCAACCGATGAGGAAAACCATGCATTTCGTTGCACCACCGATTAAGCACTGCTCGACTTCTGTGTCGTGTCGTGGCTTCATTCTCAGCAGCGAGGGTGACATGGAGTATGGCACAATTGACCAGCTTCGCAGAGTCACGCCGACCAGTGGAATCACCGTCTCAAAGCGCCACAGCTTGCCTGGCGTTCATCCCGTTCTAGCGCAAAAGGCTGGCCGTTGTGAAGCCTTGCTGAGCTGCTTGAAACGTTAGTGTGCGTAGGCGCTCCCGAGGAAGCCGTTTCCTGGTGTTGGGATGGGCCGCGAGGCTATACCACGGAGTCGACCGAAAACGGCCTCTGCGCTGGGGACTTCGCGAGGAGTATCCCGAGCTGGAGCGGCAGAGCTCGTGGAAAAGTCCATCGCGGACAGAGACGTGAGCGGAAGAAGCTCGAGGAGGTCGAGGAGGAGCAGCAGCGACCCTGCAGCTGAGGCAGCGGCGATGCCGAAGGCGGAGCCTTCCCCATAGAGGAGCACGGGGCAGCAGCCAGTAAGGGCGCCGGGAGCGTCGTGTGCAGGCAAGGGGTCCCCAGGCATGGGCAGCTTGAGGCAGGCAACCCTGGGCCAGTGGCTGCAGGCGCGCATGGGCACTGCATGCCAAGTCCCACTGCGCTGGTCCTCACCCTTGGCCGCGAGCCGCACCATGACGGCACCGCTCTCGACGCTGCAGCCCTGCAGAGACTCTGATAAGATGCCCGCCTGCTCGTCTGCACTTCCGTCTTCGGATCCTGCGACGGCATCACCACCGGCACCGACGGCGCTCCACGAGGGGCCCTGATGAAACCTCGACACACAGCTGCGCGAACGTGTCTTTGGCATAAACTTTATTTGTCTGCGACCGCCGCGCTAGTCGGTGGCTGTCGGTGACGTCGAGCCCGCCTTCACCTTCAAAGTCTCGTCTCGCATATGCTACGGTGAACCCGAGAGCAACTCTGTCACGTGTCTTACCTCACACGACAGCACCAAAAATCCGACCTCGACAATCAATCTTCTGTTGTACAGCACTTCTCACGGTGCTTCGCACACACGTCAGCCCGACGGGGACCCGCGCAAGCGTTTGCACATCGCCCATAGAGTCAGCTACTTTGTCGCGCAGTAAACATCGGCTTTCAGGCTTGACGTTGAACCAGCGCCACTCGTTGAACCATTGCCACTCGTCGACAACGATAGCCAGCACACCTTGGCTGATCTCCAAGGTCGCGGTGCACCCACTGCATTGTCGCGCAAATATACAACACCTCACAGGGGTCGCAAAGCCGACGACAGCGCGCTATGGCGGAGAATGAGCATGAGAGACCCGAGCGGGAACCTGCCATTCAAGTCATCGTCTTGGTAAGTGCCAACTTCGCGTAGTCGTACCCTGCCTTGAAGCGATCTTTGGCATGCGCCCTCGGTTTATCCCGTTGACTTGGCTCGACGTTTCTCTACTCTGGCCCCTGCCCGTGCTAACATGCGTCCTCTAGGGATCTGGTGGCGGCCCGCTGGAAAGCAACGTCACAGCAACATTGATACGCTCCGTGTCGGCGGGATGGGGTCGCGCATCCATGAGCGCTCTCGATGCGGGAGTGCATATGGCTGCCATTACCCGGATTCTGGAGGAGACGCAGCCACAAGGCCTCGGCGTGGAAGTAGACCTGCCTCATGTTCTGCAAGTTGGGCCTTTCAAGGGAATGGAGATCCGCTCAGCATCACCTTCGGCCAATGCAGCGCATATTGTGCGTCACTGCATAGATACGGTCCTCATCACACATCCCCATCTCGACCATATCTCGGCGTTCGTCATTAACACTGCAGGGTTCCAGCCGACGCGGGCAAAAAGACTTGCTGGCCTGCCATCTACAATATCAGCATTCAAGACGCACATCTTCAACAATGTCATATGGCCCAATTTATCTGACGAGAACAACGGAGCCGGGCTGGTCACTTACATGCGGCTTGTCGAGGGCGGTAGCCCTGCTCTCGGAGAGGGTGAGGGAAAGGGCTACGTCGAGATCAGCGACGGCCTGACCGTCAAAGTGCTGGCAGTTAGTCACGGTCACTGTATCGAGAAACATGCGCATCGAGGCTCGTCTTCGTCTTCAAGGCTAGGAAGCATGGATGGCTCATCCATGATGATGGGTCGGCCGCAAGTCCCCGGCTCCAATGCTGCCGCTGGGCCGTCGTCCCTGTTTCGATCTTCACTAACGCACTCATCTCCCGGGGGCCATTCGGAACGCGAGCATGTCTGCGTGTACGACTCAAGCGCCTACTTTATCCGGGATGCACCGACGGGGAGAGAAGTTCTCATGTTTGGCGACGTTGAGCCGGACGCAATCTCGCTGTCACCGCGAAACCTCATGGTCTGGCAGGAAGCCGCTCCGCGGATCGCAAGGGGTGACCTCGCGGCCATCTTTATCGAGTGCTCATACGATGACAGCCAGACTGACGATCGGCTGTTTGGCCACCTCACGCCGAGATACGTGATGCAGGAGCTCAGAGTACTGGCCGCAGAAGTCGAGCTTGCGGCCAAGAGCAGCACAGCGGCCTACACGAGCAAGCTCGAATCCTATACCAAGAAACGCAAGCGTGAGCTCGAGGACGCAGTGCGCAGGGCGAATAATAGTAGATTCATCCCCGTGCCGCGTTCGACAGCCTCGACGCCCGCACCCGCACCGGTGACGACCAGCAACTTACTGGCCCGTGGAGACGATCCACCATTATCACCAAAGTCGACGCGCCCGCTGAAAGTCGACACCCCGTCATCCTTGTCCAATGCGGGCAGCGACTACGGCTTCGACACGCCGCACATCGCAACGCCAACGGCCGAGATGTCTCTACGGGATTTTTCTGATGGTCCACTGGCGCATCACAGCAGTGCCAATGGCAGCAGCCCAGCACAAAGTCAGCACAACTTGCACCAAATGAGCCACATGCATATGCTCCCTACGTCTGGTGGTGCGCCTGCGATACCAGAGCCCAAGTCACCCAACGCGCTGAAGGGCGTGAAAGTGGTCATCATCCACGTCAAGGAGCGGCTTAACGACGAAGAGCCCGCGGGTGGGCGCATTCTACGGGAGCTGCGCGAGCATGAGGCCGACGCGCAGACTGGCGCCGAGTTTGTGGTGTCTCATATTGGACAAAGCTTTTACTTCTAGTCGTGGGCCTGGACTCAGTGTCGAGCACGGGGCTATCGATTTTTTGGTGTTTGTTGAGAAAGAAAGACGATGCAGTCTGTGAAAGTGAGGTGTTGGATATACCCATGGTTGTGAGGGAAGAAAGGCTATAGATCGATCGGGGTTAGGAGTTAGGATTTTGGTGCCTCATTCTAGGGCGTTTAGTACAATGGCTTTGTCACGTCTTTCCTTAGCAAATTTGTCTTGCGCAGGCGCTCATGTCATTGCGTGCGTGCGTGCGGACTCGGAACAAGTCCCCCACGCTGCTAGCTGTGGTCTCGTCATGAAGCACTTACAGCACCAAGCCAGAAAGCTCGGAACGGGGCCAAGGGGCTCGGGGAGCGTTCCGAGGTGAATCCCCGAGTCAGCTCGTGGATAAGAGGATCCACCATGGCCCATCCGAGGTGCGGGCGGCAGCTTCAATGAATGGTGGCATGAGTCCCGAGTGATTGCTGTACTGGCCTTTGCTGATGAGTTGGAGGGATCCATGGACAGAAGCGTTGCTTGCTTGTGTGCAATGGTGATAGGCAGTCAATGGTGAATTGGGGTGTGGCAGGGTCCAAAGAGTGCGGAAATGCTCCGGTCCCGCCCGATGACAAGCACCCAGGTCTGCAGGAACCCCACGCGCCCGAAGGCGGAGCACACCCCGCGGCTATCCGCACCTGGGCGGGCGCGCCGCCTCCGCACGAACGAACCCCTCCGGACGCTTCCGAGCCCAGGCGACCGGCACGGCCTGGCGTTCCGAACCCTCTACTTTTCTGGACCCAAAAGGTATCCTACGCGGCTTCAGTCCTCGACTTGGTCGTTCCCAAATGCCTGTCCTGTCATCTCATACGACTCTCCGTGCATTCACTCGTCTTCCCCGCCGTCTTGCTGCGCCAGTGCGGTCATCACCACCGTCCCCGAGAACTCCCCGCATCCAAGCACCTGCCGCCGCCGCCGCCGGAATCTCTACGTCATCACCCCTCAAGATGTCCGTGTCTACAGAATCTGAGAAGCTCATCCAGCGCAATCCGCACCCGGACTTCAAAAAGGTCGAGGGCTCGCGGCCAGACTTTGAGTCCTCGGCGGTCTTCTCCTACACAAAGACCCCCAAGCCCGAGTGGAAGCATGGCTCCGGCGCCAACGAGCTGCCCACCGACGCCGCCAAGCAGCACATCTCCATCGACCCGTACGAGCCCGGCCGGCCCGCGCCCTTCAACTACAAGCTCCTCATCAGCAGCATCGTGCCGCGGCCCATCGGCTTCGTGTCTTCGCAGTCCCCAGACGGCAGCGAGAAGAACCTCGCGCCCTTCAGCTACTTCAACATGATCAACCACGACCCGCCCTTGTTCGTTCTCGGCCTCGCGGCCTCCCTGGAGCGGCCCAAGGACACGCTCAAGAACCTCGTCGACTCGCGCGAGTGCGTCGTCAACATCATCTCGGAGCACTTCGTCGAGGCCGCCAACTCGACCTCCATCGACGCGCCCTACGGCGTGTCCGAGTGGGACATCTCGGGCCTGAGCCCTGTGTACGACTGCAAGGACGTCAAGGCCGCGCGCGTCGGCGAGGCCGTCTTCAGCGCCGAGTGCAAGGTCGAGAGCATCCGCGAGTTCGAGTCCAAGTCGACGCCGGGCAAGAAGACGGGCTGTCTGGTCGTCCTCGAGGCCACGCGCTTCTGGGTCCGCGAGGACGCCATCAACGAGGACAGGAACCTCATCAAGCCCGAGATCCTGGCTCCCGTGTCCAGGCTGGGCGGCATCACGTACGGAAGGACGGTCGAGGGGTACGAGCTGCCCCGGCCCGTGTTCGAGAAGGACATCGGCGGACTGGAAGGGTACGAGGCGCTGAAGAAGAGCAATGCGGAGAAGAAGTAGAGTGAGGGCGGGCATTTTAGGAAGGATGCTAGAAGTCAGTATTAGACGACAACTGCATAGAGCATAGGTACACAAAGGACTTCAACCCTGCGACAGGTGCCACACGTTCCTTCCGAGATGTCTCCCTTGTGATCATGACCACTTGTCGATTGCAACGATGAAGATGGGAGGATGAGGAGATGCGAATGAGAAGTTCCCGGATCCTGCAGCATGATATGCCGGCCTGCCCAGGCTAATATTCCGTGCGATTCGCCATGTAGTCGGACGTCGAAGCATGGCAGAGATGACGGTTCACATTCTTGCTTGAGTCTAATCTGTTGCGAAGCTCGCACCTGCCGTTTCGTGGTTGCTCTGCTTGATCCTGCTCAATGAGTTCTTTGACATGTAGTCGGCCCTGCCTTCCTCAGTGCAGCTCGGTATGCCTTTGGCGCCCGACCACTTCACGTCCGGGGCCTTGCTGCTCTTGCTCTGTCTTCTCATCATCTTCATGCTCTGTCCAAGGTCTTGCTGGGCTCGCATCTTCTCTGGCATACGGACATTCTTCTTGCTCACACCAGCTTTACAACATTCCCAGCACTGTCCTCGCTCGTCCCAGTTAAGCACTTCGGGAACTGGCTCATTGGCGATCATGAACTCCTCTTCCCAGAACCCTGACTGTCTCACGGCAACAGGCTCAACTCCCAGCCTTTCCTCGGGTAGTCTGTCTACTCCTGAGCCACGAAAAAGGCAAGGATCACCCCGACGCCGTCAGTCACCCCAGCATCGGCAATCACCACACCGCCAACGGTCCGCCCAGAATAGCCAGTCACCTTCACGCCGCCGCCAAGGTACATTCCCGAGGGCGAGTCCTCGCCGTTGGCCAAATGCCATCAGTTCTCTGCAACGATCACCACGCACGGGCCCCAACTTCCCACTCCCCTTGCCTCTTCGCGAGAATCGGGCTCAGGGTTCAGACCGTTCAGGCCAGCCAGAACCGGCTCATGTCACGTGGGAAGATGACGCTACTCCAGACCGTCCACAGGAACCTCCACCGCCTTATGAATTTCTCTATCCCGATCTTTACACGAGTGCAAGGTCAACGCTTTTTCAAGCGGTGGCGCAACGGCTTAGAGAGCAATTCGAGGCATACCGTGTAGAAGCGCGACGATTACGGGCACAATTACAAACTTTGAGACTTCAGCAGCAGGACATCCCATAGCTTGAGGGCCGGCTGCAACGACATCAGCAGCATATTGAGGCCAGCGTGATATTTCAACTTCGGGAGCAGAATAGATGGCTAAGGGAGCAAATGCAACAGCTACGGGCGCAGATGGAAGCAAATCAGGTGCACTCGCCACGGTTCGGAGAGCAATCAGAACGTTCCGAAGATGATCGAAGGCCGACGTACAATCAGCACGGGTTTCCACCAGTCGAGGAGCCGCAACGACAAGAGCATACTCGCTGCCAAAATTTATTCCCTGTTTCCCAAGGAGGGCCCTCGCAGGGGAGCAACGAGACCATAATTCAACGCCCTATCACGACCTTCTGCCCGACTCACGAGAACATCCTAACCCGGATATGGGGGGCACAAAGGGACCCGGGCGGGTCTACATGGTAACCATTCCAAAAAAAACTTTGAGCATCATCTCTGTCCCAGACTCGGCAGATCCTTCCAGATCGTCCTCGCACACACAATGAAGCGAGATGACGATTCATCAAGCACGGGACAGAGATTTCCAGAGGTGGAACAAGTGAGCTCGCGTCGTACTCATGGACCAGAATGCATGCCGACCTCCAATACACACTCTGAGCTCGAAAACAACAGGTATTCATATCTTAGTGCTGGTGCTTGTCGTACGCAGGCGAGACTTTCCAGGAAGCAACGATGACAGCAACGAGCCAATGATGTAGTTTCTCATGGATATATTTTGCCCAGCGGATGGTGAGTGAAGTGAGCATCAATATCAGCGTATTAGTTTTTACACAAAATGGCGTGTTCCAGTCACCA
The DNA here is from genome assembly GCA_001566295.1 of Microdochium bolleyi. Lineage (NCBI taxonomy): Eukaryota > Fungi > Ascomycota > Sordariomycetes > Xylariales > Microdochiaceae > Microdochium > Microdochium bolleyi. Next base: position 3,618,204 of record KQ964247.1, on the reverse strand, counting down.
TTCCAGACCTTCTTCACTGTTGCAACAGCCAATATAATCTTCACCTCAGCCTCGAATCGATCAGATGCACATCTTTACTCGTTTTCAGAATGCCCCGTAGGTTTCATGCTCAATGCATCCTCCAGGATGATTACGAACACCTCTCCATGTGTGCAGAGATTTCAGCACTTGCCCTAGGTAGCCTAGCAGCTTCGGCGACCGGCATAATGCACCAACAGAACGAGCTTCGTCAGATCAATTGAGCTGACTCTGTTGCAGAAGCTCGCACTTATGATCCTGGGCTTGCTGCAAGCTTCTAAGTCTGCAGAACTTTAAACAGAATGTTTGTTTCGATCCTTGTTATTGTAAAACAGCGCTGAAAAAACTCACATGTTCTCACGGACTGACGCCGGGAAGTGTTCAAGACTTGACCATATGCAGAAGCATACGTTGTGCTCGCTGCTCCTTCCTCTGTGCGGGGCCGGAGGGGGACAGAAGGCTTGAATGGTCCTCGAGTCATGGTTGTGGGTGTGTGGCAGACGGAAGCTGGAGGGGTTTCGCGGGGATTATCCACAATGACGTTGGCTGGGTTATGATGTAAGTGAGAGCGCGTGGGTGAAGACAGGTGTGTGAACGGGTGGAGAATAGTTGTATGGCGAGGTGAGGCATGATTTCTTGTGTCAGCCGCACGAATTATGAGGGCATTATACCTACGGCATAGGATTCACTGCGAGGTCTATGCAGGAAAGATTCGAGGCCATCGGGTACGGGAGTTCCCAGATATACGGGCTGCCTGCAGGCGACGTGTGTCGGTGCCACGTCGTATGTTGAGTGCTTCAATTCAGGCGCTGGATGCATGCCATGATGCTGTACGTGCAGGACAGATATACTCGCGCTCACCATGGACCTGCCGGCCTGTTGGAGACTCAGTCGAGTGACAACTTGTTGCTCGAAGGCGCAACTTTCGAGCTTGAGTTCGTGGAGGGTCGTGACAAGAATGATGGACGGGATCTATCGGGCGAGCGGGAGGGAGGCATGCCAGCTGGGGCCGGAACAGCCGAAAGGGAAGGCAACACACATATTACTCCCGTGCTTGGGCCCGTCATGATGAGAGGGCAGGCCTCAATCTGATCACAGCGATACGCTGATGGGTGGTTCTAATGTGTGACCTAGTGATCTGCCAGTGGTCGACATGGCTTGCAGTAATCTCGAGGTCAGCCAAGCAAAGCAATGCAGCTTGGCTTGCCCTGTGGTTCACGGGCTCGGAGACTTCACTCCGCTGGCGAACCATCATCTCCCATAGGGCTGCCACGATGGGGCACGCGACCGCATCATTTCTTCGCCTTGAATCCTTGGGCCGGAGGTTCCAAGCACCGCAGGGAGCCCAATTGAGCAACCGCATGACAGAGGCCGCCGAGGCGAGGCTCGGTTGAGTGTCAATTGGGCAAAGAAGCACCAATGGGCTCCGTGGCAGAGCTTGATTGGGATTTAACCGTCCTAAGACATGGAGGAAGAGTCTCGATCTGTTGCAGCTGTACGGGCGGCTGATTGAGGGGGTCCCTCTCCATTCTGTGGAGTTAGTTCCGGGGTCCTGGGTCCTTCCGGGCGGGTATGACGTTGATCGAATCTCGATCTTGACAGCCGGGCGCTCAAGACGGCACCCCTGTGATACGTCCTGTCCTGTATCGGACCCCCCTTGGAAGAGTCGGCACTGGGAACCCTTGGAGGCGGAATAGATCAGCTCCTTATTACGTCGAGTCTGCGCGTGACGCGGTAGCCGGGACTCTTGGATGGCTTCTCGTGTTTCGTGGGGTGGAAATCAACGAGAGGATCAGCGAGAAGGCGAGTCGGGTGTGTGGAAGGGGGTGCCCTTGAGCAGTTGGATAAGAAGACATTGCCAGCCCGACCTGAATGGATATGCGATACTCGTCCCTCCACCTCAGCAAATGCTTATTGTTATCAACGGACTTACAGAATTACCTTGGAACCGCCCTGCCCATCACATAAACAACTATGGGGTTCAAGCTACTCAGACGAGCCTCTGCCTTCCGAGCGACGCCGCAGACAGATGTGTCAAAAGGTCAGTCCGAAGGCACTCCAGCCGGGCTCCGATTGTAACCAGTGTGCTCACAAACTGCGACAGTGAACGTCACCGCCCAGCGGTTCAGTGGTAGTGGCGACGGGTCGGAGTTGGACAAGAGGGCTAGTTTGGAGAGCACGTGTAGCTCAAGTCTCAGCATGGTGTCGAGCAACGACTCTGTTGCCAGTAATAAGAGATCTACCACGCGGGTTCGCAGTGCGACTCGCTAGACAGTTGCATGGTTGCCTGCATCGTGGTTATCGGAGAGTGTTTGGGTTTGCGTTTTTTTGAGATAGGACAACTGTACAACAATGTTGGCGTAATACAATGTGGCGATCTATGTGAAAATTCATCCCCGACACATGGGGGCGTTGTCTTCGTGCTGGTCTGTACAAGGTTGACAATGGTTCGAATTGGCTGCCTCAAGGTCCTTAAGTGGTAGGAAGGACCCTTGGATTCAGTCAGGCGTAGGGGCTCTGGCAGCTGGGTCGAGGATCGAGGCTCGATAAGATAAGGATTTTTCTGGCGTCGCATCCCCCACCACGCCGCAAGACTCACGCCGCCTCGGAACTCCAGACACCAGGCATCTCAATGATGTTCCTATCCTGACTGGTCTTCTCCGTTGTATATTATGCTCACACTCCGTTGACTCTCAAGTCACCCTCATGAGGCCTCGTCAAGTCGCTCGCTGTATCCTGAGCCGCCTCCCTCGCGCCATTCGTTCACCACAGACTACAAGGGCATTTGCTCTCAGTGCCTCTCACCACGCTCGACACGCCCGAGGACGAGACAGAACCTCAGCGAACCCCAACGACTTCTTCAAGGGGAAATACAAACAAGTCTCCGTCATCGACGCGAAGCCCCGTATTTTCCCCCGCGAAGTTGCCTACTACGTCCTGGGCAGGCCTGAGCCTAGCTCCGCGAAGAGCGACGGATACAACGAACCAATATCCGAGTTCGGATCTTCTCGAAGAATGTTGGTCAAAGTCCAGCTCGCCACGGCGCCGACCGCCGACACCCCGGGCGCCTGCGTGATGCTACACTTCGACAACAAGCGGTACATTATAGGCAACATCTCGGAGGGGACACAGCGATCCATGACACAGCGGAAGATTCCCCTAAACAAGGCACAGGACCTGTTCGTCAGCGGTCTGATCGACTGGAGGAGTTGTGGAGGCGTCATCGGAGCGATCCTGACCGTAGCTGATACACTTGCCAGTGCTCGCGATGCCATTAAGCAACTCAACAAAGATCGCAAGGACAAGGGCCGGAAGGAGGCGGCCTCTACTGCGGTCTCTACTCTCAACCTCCATGGTGGCCAGAACTTAACTCACTTTCTGGCAACGGCGCGACGATTTGTCTTCCGAAAAGGTCTGCCCCTGAGGCCCCACGAAATCAAGACCGATCCCTCTTCACAGCGGAAACCGAACGAGCCAGACTGGAAGGACGAGAACATTAATGTTTGGTACATGCCCGTCGAGTCGTCCTCGGATTCTTCGAACCGATCGAGGAAACGGAGTCATGAAGAGTACCTGGCTGGTGCGTCACCAGAGGCGGGAGCGGACAAGGATATTGTGGCCACCGTTGTCGAGCACATGTTCAACTCGAACTGGAGCCTCGATGCGCTTTCCGAAACTACAGTACATCAGGCGAAATTGCCTGCGAAGCTCTTCATCAGAGATGCTGACGGTCACATCAAACCATACACGGGACCTTTGCCAGGCGGTGCTACGCCCATACAGGACATCCCCGACATTCCTGTTCTTGTTCGGCAGCCATGGCCTGGGGCCATGGTAACGAGCCTGCCTTACACAAAGCCATCGAGCCAGTCCATGTGCTACATTGTCAAGACGCATGCTACCCGCGGAAAGTTCAACCCAGCCGAGGCTCTGAAGCACGGCGTCGCAAAGACCGACTTCAAGCTCCTGACAGCTGGCCAGACTGTCCAGGGCAAGGATGGTGTTGAGGTCACTCCAAGCATGGTCCTCGGTGCCACTGTCGAAGGCAAAGGAATCGCTTTTGTCGACCTGCCCGACTGCTCCTACGTCGAGCAACTTGTGAACCGTGGCGAATGGTCATCTTCAGAGATCACAAATGGGCTTCAGGCAATTTACTGGTCACTAGGTCCGGGGGTCGTCAACGATAGTCGGCTGCAGGAGTTCATGCAAAAGATGCCTTCGATTAAACACATAGTGTGCGCACCGGATACATGTCCAAACATGATCGCGATGGAGTCAGTAGCGACACAAGCATACAAACTCCACTCGATCGATCCCAAGCGCTTTCCACTACCTTGCTTCGACAACACGCAGACAGTGCTTGGTACTCCCCTCCCCTCAAACCCTGACAATTACGAGGTTGGCAGGACTGGCCACACAATACAGTTGGCCCCTCAGGTTATGGTTCAGGATGACAAGATCATTCCCTTCCCCGACATTCCGAAGCTGGCTATTGCAAACTCGGACAAGCAGCTTCGCGAAGAAATCGCCCATCTCACGGAAGGTGCTCGCGTCAAGATCAATGAGCCCGCGTTTTCTAGTAAGGTTGAAAAGATCGAAGCCGACATTCCAAACCGTGACGCTGAGGTGATCACGCTCGGAACTGGCTCAGCCCTCCCCTCGAAATACCGAAACGTGTCAGCGACCCTCGTCCGCGTGCCAGGCTATGGCAATTATATTCTCGACTGCGGCGAGAATACTCTCGGGCAGCTCCGACGAGTGTTCGGACCCGAGCTACCTGAGGTGCTCAGGGAGCTCAGAGGTGTTTGGATCAGTCACTTGCACGCAGACCATCATCTGGGCACTGCTAGTGTACTCAAGGCTTGGCACGAGGCTACAGGAGCTGATCCTAAAAGTCGGCTCTTTGTTGCATCACATTCTGGCATGACCAACTGGCTCCGCGAATATGCTCAAGTTGAGGACTTTGGCTTCGATCGACTGCAGCTGATGATATTCGATGGGCCCACGAGAAGAAAGGTCTTCCCGCCAAAGGTTATGACTGAGGCCGAACAAGGAATGTACGGCATACAACAGATCGATGCCTGTTATGTAGACCACTGCCAGGGCGCACTTGCGTGCGTCTTCACTTGGCCGAGCGGGCTTAAAATTGCTTACTCGGGCGACTGCCGTCCTAGTGACGCATTTGTCCAGATCGGCCAGGGCACAACTCTACTCATCCACGAGAGCACTTTTGACGACGAGCTTAGAGGCGATGCGCTGGCCAAGAAGCACTCGACCATGTCCGAGGCGATAGAAGTCGGCCGGCAGATGGGTGCTCGCAGAATCCTGCTTACCCACTTTTCCCAACGGTATCAGAAGATCGCAAATCTTGGCACAGACATTCACGATATCAAGGAAGAAATGGAGGGCAGAGACAAAGCACGGCTCGACGAGGTCACGTTGGTTGCCTTTGACTACATGAGAGTCAAGCTCGGCGAGTTCAGGGAGGCACAGGCCTTCATCCCTGCCATGCAGAAACTGTTCGAAGATGTCGATGACCAGTGATGATGGAAGCTGGTCTAACGATCACCTAAAGGATGATCGAACAAGCACGGCCGCAAACACAGGCCGCAGCTCAATTGGAACTACACCACAGGATATTGAAAATACATGTGCATGCTGTGACCATACAGTACAATACAAAGACCAGCAAAGCCGCACCAGGTTTTGGTGTCAACCTGTCTTTAGCGCAGCCGTGTTCCGAGCGCCTTACGATCACGGGCCTGAGTTGGGTCATTCCGCAGAAGGCCGGAAGGGATTCGCCATACAGAAAGCAGTATTCGGCAAGATAGCGGTTTGTATCTCGTCTGAAAAGTGCCTACTGAGCATGTGAATATGACGAACGTCAGCCTGCACGCCCAACCGGCTCTGGTTCTGTCAGACGACTGTCTGCGGGTCGCCAGTTCAAAGCATACCCTGTGACGAACAATGGGTAATCACACCGGGAACACTTGAGTTGCTTAGGCCCTGCATGTAAGACGGACCAACTCCGACTAGGGTTCTCGGATAGACTTTCTGACCCTTGAAGGGTCTCGCCTCTCCTGTGCATGCCGAGGATTGCGCGTTTGCGGTGTTAAAGGAGGGAAACATGCTAGCGTTCCGACGGGCCGGCACGCGCGGAAGCATGCGAGCTCCCTCGATCTTGGAAGCCGACTTCGACGTGGGCGGCTGCAGTACCGTCGTGACGTTTGGCTTGGCAGAAAGCTTCTGGCATTCAACTTGAGGATCCCCTTTCTGCTGACGACTGCCCAAGGATGGTGCGCCTCAAGCGCAATCTACAGGTCGAACACGTCAGAGGGAACCGCTAAATGATGTCGTTAGTCGAGAGAACTCGATGGCTGATCTACCAAAGTGCCCACCAGCCACGACGCTGGTGCAGCGAACCAGACAGGACGCTACGCGTAAGCAGCCCGGAAGCTACAGGCTTGACAGGAGACTTAACGGACTATCGACGACCCTGACGACACTCTGCAGCCCTCCTTCTTGACGGCTGAGCTATGTGGGTGGGCATCACCGCATCACCCCGAGTCAGTTTCCGACCTGGCACTTGTCGTCCAGCATACCTTTATGCACTGCTTGAGTGTTCTCGAAAGTGGCATCACACCATCAAGAAGGAGCCTTCGTCCGTTTGGGAAAGTGGGTTGATGCGCCACGCTGGCAAGGCCAGTTGGGCTTTTTCAGAGGCCGTGCCTCGCTACCTTTGGCATGGACGCCATCCACCGAGATAGCCCTTTGTGAACAAGCCACACCGCCCCAGGACTTAGTCAGTGTGCCCGGCTGACCGTGGGTGCCTGACGACGCTCTCATGTCCAACATGTCTGGGCTATAATCTGGCTGAGAAAGACAAGAGGGACGGCGATATCTCCGGCGCTTCTCCCCCTCACAACGGCAACTGCAACCTGCAACAAGAGCCGTGTCCTCCTCTCAGTGACGATTGTGTGAATGTAGGTGGAAAGCACCCAATCAACACCGGACCACCTCGCCTTTGCGTGCCTCGGAAGCCCCTTGTCATTTGTGGAGCAACGCTCTCGATCCAGACCTGTGCACGAAAGCAGGCTCTAGACCCAATGAGAGAAGGTTCTTTGCATCCCGCATTGTGCCCTCGAAACTCAATTTGTCTTCCGCCCGCGGCGTCGGAGTTTGATCGGGTCGTTGTCCTCCAGCAGGTGACGAGAGGGCTCGTACACTTCACCTCCATCGCTCCCATATCTTGCCATTTCGTCATTGCTGTCGACTTTGTGCCTGTCATGTCCCGGTCATGGTCCGTCAAGTGGCTATTTCAAAATAGCACGGGTTGCTCCGTGCTTGTCGTTTGACCGCCATCGATCTGAACCAGCTTGCCCAAGCCACGAGGTCTGGAAATGACGGCGCCCTGTAACCCGCGGCAACGCAAGAGGACCTCCAAGGTCAAAACGGGGTAAGCAGTCGTGCAACATGATGATGGCCTGCCCCTCCTCTCCCCTTCGCGAGTGCCGTGTCAACGCGACGATGCTAAGCCAGAACCATTTCTAGTTGCGAGCAATGCAAGCGCCGACGCATCAAGTGCGGCGAGCAGCGGCCCGCCTGCGATCGCTGTGCAAGGGCCAACCTTCAGTGCTCATACGAGGCAGCCGCGTCCTATGCAGACCTGCAGGGTTCGCAGGGTTCGCGATACGCTGCCACTACATCAATCCTGAAATCCTGGAGGGGCACGGGGCTGGAACCAACATTGGACTTGATCACGCTGCCGCCACTCGCACGCTATCTCCACGTCAACAATGCCATGTACGTCGAGCGCTACGGGCGCAGCGTCGCTCCTGCGCTCTCGCGGATCGGAAGCGCAGACTTCTGGCTGCGCACAATAGTGCGGGAGATGGCGCGGGACGACTGCATCCTCCACTGCGTCATCGCCATCGGCGCGCTTCAGTATGCCTTTGAGGCGAAGCCGGCCGGTGTCTCGAGGGCATCGCCGCTGCACGACTCAGAGATTGTGGAGCGGGCCAGGACCACGACGCATTACGAGCGAGCCCTCAAGAGCATGAACTTGGCCATCTCGCTCATGAGGGTCCAGCTGCAGCGTAGCAACGAGGAGGCATCGCGCAGATCGGTCCTGATCACCAGCATCCTGTTCATTGTCTTTGAGCTCATGCACGGTGACCCGGAGAGCGCGGACGAAGTCGCGGCGAAGGCCATGGTGGCGCTCCAGGGCGTCCTGCCTCTGTACTGCCACGATCCCGCCACGGTGGACAAGATTGGGCGTGACATGGACGACGAGGGCATCGAGGAGGCGACATGGCTGCTGCCGCGGCTGTTCTCCATGCGAGGCGGTGCCTCTGGATCTCCTCTCCACCTCAAACCACGCCTTTGCTCATGGCAGAGCGATTCTTGCTTGAAAGGACTCGAGGCGGTGATTGCATGTCCAGGCCAAGAAGTGTCATATGAAGTCTTCATGTAAGTCTCTACCTCGTGGCATGAGACGTAGGAAGTCCCCCTTTGGGCTTAATCTCCCACGCCAGATCATGTCTGGTCCCTAATCTGCGGTTTTCCTCGCTAACAGATTCTTTCTCTCGCGTGTGTGTGTAGGCGGACGTGGGATAAATACTTCACAGCCCAGATGTGGTGGTTCACCGAGGGTGGCCAGTCTCGCCTCCCCGAACAGCAAGCCATGCTGGTGGAAATGGGCATCGAGTGGAAGCGCAATGTCGAGCAGCGCATCTGCAACGAGCAGGACGATACCAGGCGGCTTCTCCTGCGAGTCACCCAATTCTTCGCCATTGCGCTGCTGCTCTTCCTCGCCCACGCACTAGACCCCCCAGACGCGAGCTTTGAGGACATTGCCGACGACTGCCTGGATGCACTCAAAGTCGCGGAGCAGATTCTCGACCAGTCAGAGCACGAATCGTCTCTGCTGCTGTTCAACGACAAGATCCTGCCATCGATCCCGAACCTGCTGGTCCGGTGTCCGGTGCCACGGGTGAGGGCTCAGGGTCTGCAGCTCATGGCTCGCGCGTTCTCGATGATGGCGGGCGAGTCCAAGCGAAATGGCAGCGCTCCGCCTCGCAACTTGTGGCTGTCATGGTGGTGGGCCAACATGCAGGCCGAGAACTCTGAGAACCCCGACTACCCTGACCTGGAGCTGATGGCGGGCGTGCCCCTTATCAAGCCATCATTGTCGGGGAGCCCCGACAGCGACCGCGACAGCTGCGATAGCGCGGATGAGGCGTATATTAGACTGGCTGGCCAGGTCTGCATGCGGGCCCCGCAATTACCGGAGGACGAGGGGCGCACAGAGTCCCTCCCCGCGGCGTTGACGAGGCTCGAAAAGCTCATGTTCTGTGCAAGGTCGACGAGCACCATTTAGAGCGAGGGGGGACGGGACAGCGCGTGTGCCTGTCTTGGCGCGGATCAGCCCTGCCAAGGGTCGCCAGACAGACAGGCGTGTCGTGCCGGGCTGTGATTGATGCACATATACGCAGGATCCCGTAAGCGTCTGACAAGCCAGGGACCCCTAGGAGCTTGAACACTGGAGCCCGCGGGCCCGCGCCTCGAGCAGGCGAGGTCAGCACAGGGTCACCCCTTGGGTGGGTTGGGGGCCTTGGGAGCAAGGGGCTCCGGCCAACAGCCGGTCGACCCCTGCCAATGCAGCCAACAACCCCAATCCCATCAACCGCGGGAGCCTCCCCTTTGCTCTTCCTAGTCGCCATTATACTCCCAGTCAACGCTGAGAAAGTCGCGGTGCGCCCACAGCGCTAGACTCAATAGTCTGTCCACCAGGTGCCGGCAGTAGCGGGTGTACACTGGCCTCGGGGATGTACGGAGCCTGAGACCAACAAGTTTGCACCTTTAGCGCCAGCTAACTTCGCCCTTGAGCTCGGTGATACCCGAGCACGACCTGGGTACCCAGCTTCTCGTGTTCCTTTTTGCCGCCAGCCACCCTGTGCAGCCAACACGTGCTGGTGGCAGGTCGACCCGCCGAGCCGCATACGGTACGAGATCGGCCGGGCGTGCGAGGGCGGCGCCCTGCCCGTCGTACAACAACAGCACACTCCTGCACAGCCCGGACAGCGCAATAACACAAGAGGAATGCACCTAGCCGCCAACGCCGTGCATCGCGTGTGAGGCCCTCGGCAGCAGCCAAGGGCGGGCCACACAAGTGTCTGGGGCCGTACGCTGCACCCAATCCGCACCCCCAAGCAAATAAGCCTCGCAAGCCTTTGTTCCTGCCCCCCCCCCCCACTAGCAAGTGGGCTGCATGATATCCCTTCCAACAAGCGCTGCCTCCACTCACAGTTCCCGATGGCGTTCTAAGTTTGGGTCTGGGCCATCAGTCACAGGCCGTGTCCCCTGGCTCCTCTATCGACAGAGTCCGGATAGGCAGAGCATGTCATCCCGAGGCGTTTTTGGGACACCACCGAAGACGCGGGCATTGTCTCGCTTTGTGCTGCACCACTTTCCTTACATTGCACACTCGCCGCCGCCCACCCACCCTACTCTCACCTACACTTCTTAGTCTGACGTGGCAGTGACGGGGTGAATCAGACCATCATCACCAATCCTCGCTCCTTGTACTTGGCACGAGCACGACACTCCTTTCACAATGGATCAAAATGGACGGCAGGAGGCCAGTGGCCTCCTCTCGGGGAGATCGCGGACAAGCCAGGACGACGAGTACCACGAGAAGCAGGCGCGGCGCGACGAGGGTTCTACCTCCTCTTCCAGGAGCAGTGGTGCGTACTCGCGAGCCGACGGCGACGACTACGAGTTCGACTCGACCTCGCCCACCTCGTCGGCGTACCCCAGCTACAGGGTCAAGTCCGCCTTCGCCCGCTTCTTGCAATCGGCAGGTGCATCAGGACGACGCCGCATGGTCTTGGGACTGGCCTCGATGGTTCTAGTCTCGCTTCTCTTCTGGGGCTTCGGTGTGCACACCATGCTGCTGAAGGAGAAGGAGAAGTTCCTTAGCAGTTCGCATTCCGGAAGCCAGTCCACCACGACAGAGGCCACTGCGACGCCGACAGTGGTACCGACTCCCGCGGTCACGCATGCGGAGTTGCCCGCCTCGTGGGACGCCAGCCCGAGCAATCCGGAGGATGACCTGCGCGTCACACTCGCCGAGCCCACCACGACGGAGACGGTCTCGGAGCCCCCGGCGGCGGAAGACAACTCGGTCGACGTCCCTGCCAGCGGCAACGACGATGACAGCGAGCTGGCCAGTGATGCTGGTGAAGCGGACAGCGAGCCAAGTCACCCTGCGCACTCGGTCGTGCCTGCCATCGTCACCCTGGATGAGCATGGCCACAACAGAAAGCCCTCGAACACATCCGACTTCTGCACGACTTGGCCCGTTGACAATGCCGGCAAATACAACGCAAAGAAGATCCCCGCTGACAAGCGGCACAAGTTGACCAGCGGCGCGCCCCCGGGCGGCTGGAAGAAACCAGCCGGCCTGAAGGTTATCGCAATGGTCTTCTACGGCCGCAAGCGCAACGTCGACATCCTCGACTGCTACCTGCGCCAGAATCTGGTGAGCAACGGCGGCTACCTCGACGAGGTCCGCTTCATGGTCAAGACAACAAACGAGGACGACATCGAGTGGCTGCGCGCCTTCGTCAAGAACGTGGACGGTTACACCTACCAGGACCTCGACCTCTGCACCACCCAGAACGGCTACGGATGTATCTGGGAGTATGCCGACGAGGACGACACGCTCTACATCAAGATCGACGACGATATTGTAAGTCTCTTGTCCCCCGAGGGATGGTCGAGACCAACATTTCACAGTTGATGCTAACTCTTCCTTCGCAGCTCTACATCCATCAGGACGCGATTCCCCAGCTCGTCCACACTCGGCTGGTCCTGACACAACCCTACGCCATCTCCGCGCAGCTTGTCAACAGCCCTGTTTCTGGTCTGCAGCAGTACCACTCCGGCGCCATCCATCCCTTCATCCCCGACCCGTACAGCCACCCAACCCGGCGTCCCGGCGAGGAGTGGCGGCCGTCCAAGTGGGGAGTTCTCGCCAAGGGTATGAAGGCTCTGACCGAGGGGGCCAAGATGGACGTGGAGAGCCCGTACGAGGGCCACCCCTGGGTGCTGATGTCCAGCTCCCTCGAGGACATGTCGAACCTGATCAGGACGCCCATGGGCGACTGGCAGGTCCACCGTGGCAACGACCCTGCCTTTGGCCCTGGCTGGAAGAACTGGGCGATCGCCGCGCAGCAGGAGTACAGCCTGCTCTACAACATTGAGCTCGACGAGATGGACCGCTACCACTTTGGTCGCCCGCTGCGGTATAAGAAGGCGCCCCCCTTCCCCGTTGCCACGATGGTCCCGGAACGGATCACCCCGTCGACGGCCACTTCTTCTGCGAACGGCAAGCCCACGGCGGTCTCCCAGAGCCAGCAGCAGCACCAACAGCGCTCCACAATCGTGAACACGCTCCCGAACGTCGGAGGCGAAAATCTCTTCGACATGCAGTACAACCGGTACAACCTCAACTTCATCGCCGTGTGGGGCCGGGACGTGAAGCTGGGCCTCCCCATCGGCGACGACGAGGCCGACATGTCGCAGTTCATCCCGCGCCGCCTCGGCCGCCCGTTCATCATCGACACGCGCGCCATCGTCGCGCACAACAGCTTCTTCACGCAGCACGGCGGCATCCGGCATTCGGACCTGCTCGACCGCTGGCGCGCGCTGTCCAACGAGCTGGCCTGCAAGCCAGACAACCTCAAGGTGCCGTGGGACTTCCGGTGCAAGGGGTTCTGAGGGGCCCACACTCGCAAGTCGCCCTAGAGCTTGTGCGCTGTCTCCTTTTCTTTTTGTTCCCTGCACATATACACATTGTAGTCTTTAGACATTTCTCTTCCTCGTTGGGGAACGAGGGGGCTTCGGTGCATAGGTGTTCTCCGGCATGAAAGACACGATGAGGGGTGTTTTTGGCTGATTCCGGGAGTATCACGGCTTTGCAGGGCCTGGTTTGGCGAATTACATTAATTGAATTTTTTGCTCCCTGTTTTGGTATCATCTATCTAGAAGAGCTTTTCTCATCGTAGAGTATACTCACGAGCCACGGCTGTCTTATTCTCTCTATCGTATCAGACTGAAGAACCCCCAGCACTGCTCGTAGTACTAAGGGTGCAATAGAACAATTGTATTCCCGTTAAACGGCAGTGCACAATACGAGACGTCGGTCATCTGCAGCTAATCTGCTCTACTCTGTGCTGTGCGATATAACCCGCCCTCGGAACGAAGCGCGGTCCCATGTAGCTGACATCGATCCGCTGATCGCACAGGCATATGAAGTCTTTTTGTCTCCCACGACCGGGGAATCAGATGAGCCTTACCCCGGACCCGAGCCGTGGAGAACCGGCTCGTTTAGACTGAGTTGGGTTTCCTATCAGAATCTACAATCTTGCCGTGTTTGTGCCGTGTAACTAAATATATGCACACGCTTACATACGTCGCGCTCGCTGCGCCTGGGGGCGATGACGCACCAACCCACCCCTACCCACCTTCAATAATACCTTCGCTAGGTAAGGTGCCTAGATTCTTGGCTGTGGAAACAGGGGGCCAGTAAGCTGGAGAGTGGCTGTGAGACGGCACGACACGACAGACAACAACACGAGACAAACGCCGTGTTCCTGCCTTCACGCACATATCGTAACTGGCCCCTTTTACTGGACTTTTTGATAATTTTCTTCCACACTCAGAGAGAGGGGTCTCTCTCTCTCTCTCTCTGCGTGTTTCCTGTACGTCTTGTGGACTCTGGAATAGGTGTCGACGTTGTCTGATGCAATGGCTATCTCTGGGCTCTTTTTATTTTCCCTTTTGCCTTTTCGCTCTTTTCTTTTTTTTTTTCTCTCTGCGTTGTCTTTTTGCTGATGCTAGGTTGCGTGTTGGTAGAGCGTGCGCAATTATGTTATAGACATACCTAGGTATATATATTTAGACAGATGCTGGCTTGCCGAGGGTCAAAGTATATGTATCGCCTTGGTGTAGTTGGGCCCGCCACAAGAAACACAAGCGGAAACCCGAATTGCAAAGCAAGCAAGCAGACAGGCGAGTACGGAAGAGGCTTACCGCCAGGACTGTGGGATACCCCCCCACTCCCACCACCAAAAAAAGACGATAGATCACAGCCAAGCTTTCTCGGACAGCATGGGGGCCGAGGGGTTGTATCATCATCTTCAACAAGCCATGGCTGAATCTGGTATACTATGAAGGTCGAGCGCGGCACTAGTCACGCGAGTCGAGCTGTGCTGTTGAGTCTCCGGGGTCAGGTGCCTTGAAGGAGTCAACCCTGAAGAGCACGACAACCATGAACCATAACCAACCATCCCAGGAACAAACACACTGTGGCATTATACAGCCCGGCCTGCCGTCCCCTACGTTCACACGAGCAGAGGCCCCGATCGGTTTATATGTAAATACCTACCACAACAATAATCGAAACCCTTACACATCCCATTGACCGGCATGACAAAGGCAGGACGACAGGCTCTTCACTTCACTGACGGGGGACTTTTCTTTCTTCTTCAACCAAACCTCCGGCTACTCTGTGTGTTTGCATGTCACCAGCTCAGTCTCACCTCCTTTTCCCGGCACAAATAACAAGAAAAAGAAAAGCAAAACGCCCCGTTTACGCAACTGCGAATTCGACGGCGTGGTAGCAATAGACATACACCGCAAACACTACACTTGTTTCACTATTCGCGCTTGTAACAGACTACGAAACGAAACGGGAAACGAAACGGAAAAACAAACGCCAGCCTGGTGGATGGCTGATAGGTCGGCGCTGCTGGCCAGAGGCATCACATCCACAGCCTAACCATCAGACTCGGTGATGAGTAGGCGAATCGCATTATAAACCTCTGTCCATCACAGCGTGAGCTGCATTCTTCGGCTCGCAACCAACGCAGTCAATTGCTTGGAAATATATCTTGGAAAATTTTGCTTTGATGGTGATGATGATATTTGCATCCGCTATAACCCAATTCATTCGAAGAACCGTTCGTGAGTAACATTTCCTCCGGAAGTAGCATTGTCCATCGTCAATGACAAGAACACAGTCTGCCTTCCCAAAGTCCCGCTGGTGATGCCAAGATCCATGCTGTGGAGAACTCCAGTTTCGCCGTTTCGTACACTGTCAAACATGCTGATTCTTTCGACGCGAGGCGCGTGGTGCACGCTACGCCACCACAGAGCCGCGGGCCGAGTATCGCTCATGCTCGTGCATGCGCTCCCGGCGAATCTTCGAGGCCTCCGTGCCATCATCTGGGACAGCTTGCTCCCTGAACCAGGGGTGCTCGAGCGCCTCTCTGGCTGTAATGCGTTTCGCGGGGTCGTAGACGAATATCTTTTTGAGTAGGTCGAGGAAGAGTTTAAGGAAAGTGTTCGAGGCCGGCATGATATCCTAGCGCCCGGGTTAGCATGTCTTGTGCGCAATCGCGATCCGGGTGGCACTCACTTCTAACCGCTTCATGTTCTTGACGAAACGCCTCGAGGCCCGTGTTGTCTCTGCCGTCGGGTAGTCCAACTTCAGCCGTTTGAAGTACCTTTTCGCCATGGTTAGTGTCTCATAATTTTCTTTGTAGAAGTAGTGGCTGCGGGCATACTTGGATGCAGGGTTTCCGCCACTGCGTGTGGCCATCTTGTTAACAGCTTGTACCAAGTGCGAGTCGATCCGCCCGTCGCAGACATTCTCCATCATGGCCAAATGCTCGAGATTATCGTGCGTCTGGAAAAGGGCGTCACCCGTGTAGAACTCGACCAAGATGCAGCCTATGCTCCATATGTCGCAAGGGAACGACCAGCCGAGGCCAAGAATAATCTCGGGCGCCCGGTAATGTCTCGTAGAGACGACCGAGGAGTGGTATTCGTCCTCAAATGTAGCCGAGCCAAAGTCGATCAGCCGGATCTCAGTGTCGAGGAGAACCTTGCGTTGGGTAGCCTGGCGGTTGACGCCAGCAGACGAGGATGGTATCTTGCGGTTGTACGTAAACGTTTGGTACGCGCTGTCGCAGAGCAAGATGTTTTCGGGCTTCAAATCCGTGTGGATCAGGTTGAGGTCGTGCAGAACTAGATATAAAGATTTAGCAAACCATTGGTCGCGGCAGTGTGAAGGGGCCAGTGTCACTTACAGGCTACGCTGGTGAACAGCTGACGAGCAAAGTTGTGGATCTGGCTGTTGGGAAATGGTACGAAGTTGTTGCTCTTCAAGAAGTCGAAGACGCTAGAGCCAAGCAAATCCATTACGATGCAGATATGGCCTCTGAAGTCGAAGCAGTCGCGGAGATGTATGCACCGATTTCTGTTCTCGGAATCGTTTGCCTTGAGGGTTCGTAATACGCGTAGTTCGATTCGGGAGGCGTCGCGATATTTCTGGACTGCTCGGATGATCTTGATGGCGACCAAGTGGCCATCCTTCTTGTGGCGAGCCTGGACGACTTTGCCGAATGTGCCTTGTCCTAACAGCTTGACCATTTGGTCTATCGAGATTAGGTCAGCATAAGAGAGAAACAACAACTGGACCTCCGAGGAGTGTACGTACATTCAGGTGTAAGGTCGGCATCAGGGACAACGATATAGTGGCCATCGTCGTCATCGACCTTGACATTTTGATGAGAGCGCTGTGCAAAGACGATGATCAGCAAATATTTTTACCCTCAGAAGACCATGATTAGCAGACATACATCTTGAATCACGCGCACAACGACCTCGCCAGCCTTCTTCACAGGCTTCTTTGGCGGCTGGTAACTGATGACGTCCTTCTGTGTCTCGACCTCGCGCCGCTTGGCTTCTTGGGCAATCTGCTGGCGCGTCCGTTTTCGCTTCTGACCGGTCAAGGCCTCGGCATCGTAATGGCCGTTAGATGACAAAGATCCCAAAGACGTCGCCGCGGTTGTGATGTGAGCCGATGTTGTGCGATCCGTTGATGCGGAGCCGCTGTTCGAGGGATGGCCATATGGATCATTCGCTCTGCTCCCGCTGACGTAGCCCGGGACGTTATCGTAGGCGAGAGGATCGTCTTTCCTCCGCCTCTTGGCTGTGTGATTGGGATCTGAGATGGGGTGACTCCGCGTCGAGCCATTTGTGTTGCCATTCGTGTATGTCTTGGAAGCTGTCGTCGCTATCGAGGCAGCATAGTTGCTGCCAGGCTCTGGGCTGTCATCGATGACGATGATCTCTTTGGGCAGACCGTTCTTGTAGAAGGTGCCCCAGTCCGGTTCTCTCGACCGACGTCTTTTCCGGGCTGAGCTGCCTCCATCAGTGTACGGCAGATGACTCGCCTGACTGGCGACCGCGCTATGGGCCATGTCTGCAGTCGAGTCCTGGTAATGCTGCCTGCTCGCTGATCTCGAGCCGTACGATTGTGAAGTGCCTCTGGGAGAGTCGGGGGCTTGTCTGGTGTGCGCCACCGACGCGGCTAGTCCATTGGACGAGGCCGAGCCGTGATGGGGGGAATGGAGTGGCGGCAAGGTCGAGGATGAGTACGGGTAGTGGTCGATAGGGGCGTGTAACTGCGGCAGAGGCTGCTGGTGGTATCGCTTTGATGTCGTCGCAGTCGAGGCGGCAAGCGGCGGCGGCGGGAGGACGACGGCGGATGCTCCGTGTGCAGAGCCAGGCGTGTTGGTCGCTCGATATGTGGAGGCTGACGATGTGTGGTGGTGCAGGCCAGCGACAGGTGAGGGACTTGCCGCGGCGTGCGGGTACGACGAGTTGAGGTAGGATTGATGATGATGCGGGTGATGGAGGTGCGGATGGTGCAGTTGATGGAGGTAGTGGCCGGGAGGAGGGAGCGTGGCAGTGGCAGTGGTCGGCGTGGACATTGTTGTTCGTCAAAGTGCCGGATCAACGAGAGGATTGGGATGGGTCCTGCTGGAGTCTTTTGCAGCGCAGGCTGGATGCGACGCCCACTCGAGCGGCTGGCTTCCCAGGTTGGGCGTTGCTCCTCACAGCGCTGGCCTGGGGGGAAGAGGCCTGGGCAGAGAGCGTCAGAGGCGCGCTCAGGGCAGATCCAGGAAGGGCGCAGCGTGCTTCCGACGGGCGGCCTGGGGGCGATGCTGTGGGCCTGGGAGAGGGCTTGTAGCGAACAAGACAGCGGGGCAGCAGCGCTGGACGTCGCTGTGGCTGTTGCTGTCAGGGAGACGACCTCGCACCAAAGAGCACTCGCCTTTTTGTGCGTGATGTTGGTAGGACCCTTGGGTGACGAGTCGAGCCCTGTGTCGGAAGAGATTGTCGGAGAAACAGCTGCCGCTCTCTCTTGGTATCACCGTGAAACGACCGGATCAGTGGACAGCCTGGCAGCCAGCAAGATACGGCTGGGCGGCCGAACAGGCTTGTCCGTTCCTGCGTAATGTGTGCTGTGCGAAGGTTTGGCTCGATGCTGTGGACCTCGAAGTCGACTGCGTGTCTTGCATACGAGCTCAGCCGCGGATGGCAGTGGCTTATGGTGTCGCAGCAGAGGAGATGCTCTTCGTCGAGGAGGGTATTGTCGACAACAGGGAAGTTGCTGTGCCCGAGGCTGGAATGGAAGGGAATCCGAGCGTGGGCGTCGTCGTCAATCGGGAGGACCTGGTTCGCTGCCGCTGTCATCTGCTGGGTGGTTGTGTGTGTCGGCTGGGCGGGTGGAGCTCAAGATTCACACACACGCGCAGCTGGATCACCGTTGGCGGTGCTCAATCACGGGTACACTCTGGAGAAGGAGCCGTCGAACCTCGTGAGGATGCCAGGAGAGCCAGGCGTAATAGACTCGTGGGTTCGTGGAATCACGCTGCCATCACCTCCTCATCTGGCTGGCCTTTGCCTCACACGGATGATTGCCGTTCCGCCGGGCTGCACGCTCGAGGGAAGGCGAGGCGAAGTCCCGCACTGTCACGGACGTGCTGCCGGTCACTAACAAAGACAGTGCTGATTATGGACAGTTTCTCACTGTGCTTTGCTCGTCAGCGCCGACGTTGTCTGGGCATAGTCGACCAGCACCTGGGCAGCCCTGCAACCGAGACTGGAGACTGGAGACTGGAGAACGGAGGGATTGGTGGGCCAACAGGCGCGGCACGTCCACTTACTCTGGCCACCCCGGCTGCCATCGCGGCCATCGTCGCCATCCCGCACCGCACCCACTTTCTTCCAGGCGACAACCTTTGTCCGCATCCGCACGCCGTTATCACGCCTCCTGCCCGCCGCAAATACCTGCCTCTTGGTCCTTCCGGAGGTCTCTGCTGGCCAAGGCTTGCTTGCTTTCTCCGTAACTGCCATGCCCGTGGTCCAGACTACCTAGCCGCGTGAAACCTGAAGTCTCGAACGATGACCAAGCCGCGGCGGGGCCGTAGCGTGCAGCGCCATCCATCTTGTCCACCACCCACACTGGGCACCCAAGACTGCCACCACCTGCCACGGCATACCACACTGGGAATCCGATCAGCACTGGCCGATGACCAGGCCATGCCAGCCTGTTGCCGCTCCGCTTGAGCCCCGGGCGTCCATCAGGCGCCATCATGCCACACAATCACATGGCGGGGTCTGCGGCGAAAAGCCTGAGGCGTCAGCTCGTCCCCGGCCACCTCGTTCCAGCCCGCGAGCGCAATCGGTGCTGGGCAGTGTGGACAGTCAATCACCATGAGGCACGCCTCCACTGCTGGGAGCGACCGGGACGAAGGGACACGGTCCTAACTCTCGCGCGCTGTGCAGCAGGGGTGCAGCGTGGTTGCAGGCTGAAGGCAGGGTCTGTTCTTGTCAGAAACTGGCTGACGACAGAGCACGATTCATCCTATGTCTGCACGCACTTGCTCCAAATGGGGAGTCGCCCCTTGTCGCATATCCAACCGTGTTCCGAGACGGCCGTCGTGCCTGCCAGCGAGTCTGTGCTCCGTGCGAGAAGGGGCAACCTGCTCGCAATGCAAAACATTGATTGCACAGCACCAGGGACTGCCAGTCTTGGAAGGTAGGATGATCGTCTGTGCTGTACCTCGCCGGCACCGCGACACTCCCAGGAATCTGCCAGCACACAACGCAATGCGGTTCGTCTCGCGACCCGCGCATCTTGTCTCGGATGAAGGCGGCAGTCAGTCAAAATGACAGTAGGGAGCATTGCCCTGCAGGAGAACGGACCACCAGCGCCTCATAACATTGTCCCGTAAGTGCGACGGACTGTGAATGCACTAAAGATGCGCCGCCAGAACGTGCATTGCACAAGCCGGCGCCAGCGTTCATTAGTTAACTCCGCTGTGCCACGGTAGAGCATGGTCAACGCGCTCCTTCAGCCCAACATCCGGAAATGACGAGAGGCCTGCCAAATGGCAGGCTAAGGCTGCCATCGGTTCGCATCATGTCCATCAAAGGCTGCGGAAGACACGAATCAGCGATTGTCTTCAACTGCTCCCGATCCCGCGCTGGACTTGAGCTCGGACGATACGCCAGATTCTATTGAGTTCGAGGCTCGACGATGTATGGATCACGTCTGCACCCTCAACGATCGTGGGCTTGCCCGATGAGCTAAGGACTGACCCGTGGATCTGCCTGTTCACAAACTCCGCGCGACTTGGAGATCGAGAGCCACCTCGCATCAAAGGGATTGCCCCGCCCACCCATCAACAGTAACGGGGGCGATGTTGGCATGGCATTGGTTGGAACCAAAGGGGGGACCGTCCGGGACCCTGATCTTCCTCCAGTCTGGTCGGCTCATTACCTACCTCAGCGTCTCGTTCTTCACATCACAGGCGCTCTTGTCCACAAGCTTGCTAACAGATCTTTGCGTGAATGCCTTTGCTACCACCGGGCACCATGACACAATTCGAGCTATTGAAAGCGGCGACTTCGAACAAAACCGCTGTGCCGACATTCAACGACTCAGCGCGAGCTCCCGCCATCCTCTGACGTCCCAGGCAAGACGAACGCAGAAAAGACTTTTTGCACTGGTGCGCCGCCCATCATTGGCTTTGGAGCCAAGCCCATCCAGGCTCCTGGATGTCCCACTGCATCCACATCCCCTCACGGTTGAGCGACTTGGCTGACGAAGCTGGAGGGTCGCACTCCGGCTTATCGTCTCCACGTGCCGCATTGCTTCAAGGTGACAACGGACATACATGGTTCAGGGACTGCCCAAGACGAGCCAAGGCGTCCTCTTCGTCTGGTGTCGCGGTCCCATCACATTGCAAGATTCGTAATTTTATACAAACAAGTACCCTCAACGTAGTCAAAGTCATGCACTAGGGGACGGATACCTCTGCGATGGTCGGACTACTTCACGACTATCCAAACTCACAAGTTCGAGTACAGCCGTGGATCCACAGCCAGGGTGCGCCTGTTCGTCGTTCACTCGATGCCCCGGGCCGCCTGTGTGTCTGGACTGGTCAGATACCACCGATTGCTCCGCTTCCTGCCCACAGGCTAAACGACATGCCAACCCCATGACGAGCGTGACAGGTAAATCCAGCACACACGACATGCCGAATTTTTGACAAAATGGAGGAGTCTCTCGCTCAGATGCTTCTTCTCTTCCAGGCGCGTGGGAAACTGCTTGACCTTTGCTGACCGTAGATTGTTCCAACTACCCGGCTCCGCCAGTGTCCGCCTCGTTTTCGAAGTGACCTTGCCTGACCGCTATATTGAGTGAAGCAGCATCCTGGGCATCGCTGACAACAGGCAGCAATGTGATCTCTCCCTCTACCAGGATCGACTTGCCGTCAAGGATTGAATCCACGCCTTAGCATTGATGGCATACTTGCTCGGTAGTGGCGACAGAGACACACACGTCTCGCAACGTTTGTTCCCCACACCTGGGATAAGATCTTTCAGGAGCTTCAGCATCATCATCTTTATCACTAAAATCGATGTTGCTTCTCATGTGAGGTCTGAGCCGATCCCCTTGAATACGCAGCCAGCCATCAACATCAGCGAGTCATTGTACAGCTGGCTGGATGTCTTTGCCGTTAGATCGTTAGCATGCACGGCTGAGTCGGGTTGACTCTCTGGTCAACGCCATGTGCTTGCAGCCTTCGTTTCGTCCCTGGTCCTTGGTCGCTTCTGGCGTGCGCGCATGCTCAAAAAGTGTTTCCATGCAAGAGTGCATGAGAGAACAAATCCAGAAGCCTGTCCCAGCGAATGAATTAAGAGGACAGTGGTATATTAGTTCCTTAATCGCACGGGAAACAACGCTCATGCCTCGTCAGTAATCCGCAAGATTTTGCCATCGTGTAGCGGACGGGTGCTCCGCATAAGGCCTTGAGGTCGGCTCTCCTCTCAAGACCGGATCTTCTGGAAAGGCGTTGGCCAGGTGAGTTACTCAGCTGGCACAGGTGATTCTCCGAGGGATAGAGTCAACTCGTGAGCCTCGATGCCACGGCATCAGGCCGATTCCGGGGACGCAATGGAGTTGAGACCCATGATTTGCTGGTCTGACCTTGTGATTTTTGCTCACCGTCGAGATGGGGACTCGTTCCCGGCTTGCTGGTTCGCTTCCCTATCTGGACTATTCCCTGCCCGGTGCCCAGCTCGAAAAGCGTGATTGCAGGAGAAAGGTTGGTTCAGGTAGCCAGGCAGGACAATCTCTTCTGACGCTACGTAAATAGGTATGCATGTTCAAAAAGAAGAATAAGAAACCCATCCAACCACTACCGACCGCGCAGTGTCTGACAAGGCTGGAAGAGGCATACACGGTCGGAATTGTCCACGCGGTTGAACGCCGGAATCATATATTCAGCCCTTCGTCAACTGCCCCGGCACCAACACCCAGTTGGTTTAATGCATTGTTGGCTTCTGTGCTTCGTTACTTTGCCTTCTTTATATTTTCCTTATATTCTATGTCGAAGAGGAACTATGTATGTACATGACTTGGTGACCGTACCGCCAGGCATTTCGTAAGTGGGTGCGTGGACGGCTCTAAAGATCCAGATATCTTTGCCCCTGGGTATTCACCGACCGCACTCTCAAACTCGCCCGACTCATCCCTTTCCGACGCAGCTCGTTTAAGACGCGAAGGCAAGACCGGCGCCGCCCATGCTGTGGTCTCGGAATGCCGAAGAGCCTGGGTGGGGGGTGTTGACGTCGCTCCCACCATTGCCACTGCTCAGATACCGCGGTTGAACACCACCATCCCGCCCTCGCCGCCACGCCCGCTGAACTCGGGCTCCAGGCTCTCGGCGCTGATCCGCTGGCGCTGCGGGAACGCGGCCAGCGCCAGGGGCAGCGCGATGTAGCTCATGCCCAGGATCAGGCCGAGGTTCACGGGCGTCGTGAGCCTGGGGTTGCGCTTCAACCACTCGCGCTTCTGCAGCTGCACGAGGATCAACGGCGGGACGACCATGATGGGCGTGCTGTTGAGCACCCGGCTCAGCGCGGTCTCGCTGACGGCCAGCGTCGCAGCCTTCCTGCTCTTGCCCAGGCTCGGGGCACCCTCGGCCTCCGACCTGCCCTCCGCCGCGAGGGACTGCTTCGAGGCCTCGGAGAGCACCGGGTACACGTCGATGCCCGTGCGCATCTCCTCGCCCCGCATGAGGAATACGTTGAGGAAGCCCGCGGAGGCGACGGCCGCGAAGGGCACGAGGCGGCTGAGCAGGATCTTTGTGGACGGCGAGACGCTCTTGAGGCGGGGCACGAGCGAGTTCAGCCCGACGGCCACGGAGCACGAGGCGCCCACGGCGAGGAAGTAGGACTGCGCGATCTTGGAGTAGGATAGCGGCGAGGACTTGTTGGCGTTGGAGTAGTTGATGGCTACGTTGAGGGACTGGTTGGCAACTTGCCAGGCGATCGTGCCGCGGGTCTATATGCGTTCGGCAGTCGAAGAGTCAGCGGTCTTGTTTTGTTCCATGCTTGAAGTGCCTAACGGGCCGGGGGATCGTCGTGCGCGAAACATACCGTCAGACCGGGTGTCAGCATGCCCGCCGTAACAATCAAGTTCGACAGGACAAAGCACGACATGCGGAACGGCAGGACGACGGGCTCGCCGGTATCCGGATGTATCGTCGAGTCGACAATCTTCTTGGCCTTCCACAGCTCGGGGGTCATCTCCTTGAGCTCGCCCTGCTTGTACTTGGCGATGAGCTGCTTCGAGTGGTTGAGGCCGGCCGAGCCCGCGAAGAGGGTGCTGTGGTGGTTGTTCTCATGTCAGCCGTACTTCAGTCAAGATAATCTGCGGTGATCTCTTCGCGCTTTGGAATTCGTCGGCGACAGCTTCGCCAATGCCAGCTGAATCTGGCCGGGCAACTCATACCTTGGGTCTGTAATCTCGAGGGTATGTTGCACCCGGCCCCAGTATGTGCCCAGATCATATCGCGACTCGGGTAGCTCCCGCTTGCCGGGGATTGAAGCCGACATCGTGGATCGAGAGAGACTTGGCTGCTGTCGCGTGCCTGCCTGTGTCGTGTTGGTCTGGCGGGGAGAGGAGTCGCCGATATGCTCGAGGTCGCAGAGCTGTCGTGCAGTGGCGCGCAGATCGGTCGCCAGGCAATGCGCGTCAGGAAGGACGCAGGCGACAGCAGGGAGCTCGGCAAGGCGCAAAGTGTCGGCTTGAGTCGGCGTAGTTTTTTCGTCGCTGCTGAATATTGCGATGCGGGCCACTGGTGGTGAGCCACGGGGGTGGAGGTGCGCTAACGGCGGGCAGCTCGGCCGATGTCGCTCGGGTTGCCAGGGCGCTATCGCTTCGAACAGGGGTTCAAGGGTCATTCGGGACCCTTGGATGACATGGGTGCTAGTGCTATATGAAGCCCTCCCTCACAATAGCGCTGATGGAGGATATCAACTTACAATATAGGGTGTCAAATATTCGATTGCCTGCAATACTGCACTGCAAGAAGGTAGCACAAAACGCGACAGTACAGATCTCGATTTCATGCGTTGTTGATTTCATGTGACTTTCGTGACAGACTAGTCGTTCTACCGGGGCTCTCTTTCTCACCACATCCCATGAAAACAGTGTAAGCGAACACTCGTCAAACCCGTGGCATCTACGAGTGCTTCAAAACATGCAGTCTGACACAGTATTGGGCTGAATATTATGATATTGTCCTATTGTGGCGACTCTAGAGAGAAGCGCCCTTTCGATCTCACTTCTGAGGTGAGTCTTTGCCCGTCCGGCTTCCTTGCCCTTGGAATCTGACCCTGAACCATGGAAACTGGCTACACCGCCATAGTGAACCCGTTTTTTTCTCATCAATACGAACTGTGCTACAGAATCAGGAACGGGTTGATGCCATCCGGCATCATTGTGCGGTGACGATCAAGTCGGAGCTCAGGGTGGCCCAACCGACGACCCCCGCAACAAAGCGTCCACGTTCTGTTGGGCTTCCGAGAGACTACCCAGCTCTAGACTTCTTGGGAGTCTCATAAAGCTGTCCTAAAGCCGTAGGTTGGCGGCAGATGATGAGCGCGAAGTGTATTCCTCTCGTGAATCCGTCTCTCCCGTTGTGATTTCACAACAGGAAAGGAACTGAGACAAGAAGAAGAAAACCAGATGGGTTTGTCCTTGCCTGGTCCTAGTCGTCGCCACCGATGCTGTCAACCGCCATTGAGCGGCCTACAGCCTGCGGAGTTGTCGCTGCCAGGACGTCGGCGTACAGCATTTGAGGATCGGCCGCCTGTATCTGAGCAGCCAGCTCTTGGATCGTGTTCCTGCGTGTCAGGAGACCCCGGATCTCGGCTTCATCGTTGTCGCAAGCGCTGCTGCTGCTGACGCCGCATGTCCTCTCTGGCTCGTCAAATGGGGGCTTGGCGATTTTGGCTGGTGGACCAAAGGATGGATCAGCGAGCGCGCTGATCAGGCCGGTATACGTCCGGGTGATTGTCTTGCTGCGGAAGTCTTCTCGTGCTGGGGTGCGGAAGTTTGCGGGCTGCCGGTTCTGGCTGCGCTGTATCGCCATTTCGGCTATGATCGCATAGGATCAAGTTGAAGATCGGTGGAGGAGGGACAAATAAAATGCAACAAGTCGTGAAGATGCTCAATGGCTCAAGGGCAGTTTCTTGGACCAATTGCACTGAGGATCCAAGTGAGATGATAAGAGGCACCGTGTGCTTTTGGAGAGGATTGAGATGGACGAGAATTGTCGTTGATGAGTTTTTGCAAGAGTAATGGTGAGTATTTAAGTACGTCCGTCCCCGCGACCCGTGTAAGTGAAAGCTGACGGGGTGAGGGAGGGAGGGAGAGAGGGAGGGGGCAGTGCATGCAGGGGACAACAGGTACGGGACGCGGGACGCTGGGGCTGAGGGCTTACCGTGAGGCGGAGCTTCCAGACATCCAATCCCATATCAGCATGCATGCAGGAGAATGGTTGGGTTTGGTGAGGACGCTCTGAGTCGTGCAATCGAAAACGATGGTTGCAATCGAACTTTCTCGTTGCTACCGGCCACAGACCCAGGTCACCCCAGTGTTTTCTGGCATGCATCTCTTCTACTTGTCATCCGTGTCTACATGCAAGTTGAACACCAACACCATGTGTGTCTATCATGCCTGACGATATGAACTCGCTGGAGGGCAATGAATGCGACACATACTTCAAGTTAAACAAGGACTGCGACCTTACTCAGGAATTAGAATTGCAGAAGCCTAGAGATAGCAGAGGTAGGCAACGCAATGCTCTCCATCATGTGCCAATGGCTCAAAACAATCCAATCCTGTGCAATCCGTGAACGCCTCTAAAATCAGTCCCGTCCAAAACCATCAGACTTGACAGGCTTGCCCGTATGAACAACAACAACTATTGCAGGCGTGATGCTCGCTAAAAAACGAATGCGCGAACGAAAATATAGCTACGATCCGTCCAGAATATAGAAACGGCAAGCGAGACAGCCTCAGAAGTAAAATGGTTGGTGGTGGTTGCTTGAAGACGACGGCTGGCCCGAAGGTTGTCCCGTTGAGCCCTGCTGCTGGGCAGGCGAGGAAAAGTCGAAACTCATGTCCACGCCGGTGTAAAACGGATCTGGGGATTCTACGTCGCAATGGAAAAAAGCAAGAAGTCAGCAGAGGGTTTCGGAATCCGTGACGTTCGTGCAAGGGGGCTCGATATGAGTCTTTCCCCAATTCGAAGTATCACAAGGGTACATATGGTGGCAAGAGTCGCGGAAGAATGAGAACGTACCCCAGAAGATAGAGTCGTAAAGCTCCATCGGCGCCAATGCGCTAGCATCCATCCCGTTGAAGTCTGTCGAGCTTGTCTGGTGATCTAGTGCACCTGAGTATGACCTGCCAGAAAGAAAACGAGAAACGCGCGGGTTAGCCAAAGACCGTTGTTGGGCGCAAATGCCATTTTGCTTACCCAGAGTACTCTGAGAAAGTGCTCCCGTTCTGCAGCTCCGCCATAGCCAGCGCCGCATCTTGGTGGCGATCAACAAAGTTCGAATTAGACCTGCCGAGAACGGGGGAGTGGTGGGAATTCTGCTGCTGGAGCTGCTGCTGTTGATGTTGTTGATATACTCCATGCGGTTGGTGTTGCTGTGAGTACATAGTCGAATTCTGTGCAGACACTACCGCGGCAGCCGAGGCCGGAGGATGGCCTGCCACAGGGGTTCTCGCCCTGGAGGCAACCTCACTCTTCAGTGCTGCCGAGGCACCGTGCAGCGTACCATAGTCGTATATGTTCTTCAGGGCATGGAGAGCTCTCGACAACGGGCCGCTGAGCTCTATCTCAAGCGCGCTGCGGACCACGTTGTGTTCTGACGCGGGGCTTGTCGAGTCCTTAGCCGCGGCGGCAGACAGCGCCGCTATGAGGTCGCCTTGCAGACCGCGGATCTCCGGGTCCTGCCGCTTCTCTGCACCCGAGATGATTCCAAGTAACACTGCTGAAGAAAGCCCGTGGTAGGTGAAAGCCCAGCTGCGCGTAGGGATGTTCGATAAGCGGTGCATGGCGAGGAACATGCGCACGGTCTCAGCGAGGTTGACTTTGCACTTCGCGAAGAGGATCTTCTTGTCCTCCTCGTTGAGCTTGGTATCGTTACCCTGCCTCAGGGCCGGACGGCAGCAGACAGAGATGACGAACGATGTGTGTAGGCGCAGTGCAAAGAATTGGAGGCGGTCGACGACAGTCTTACATGTTTCCTTGCTGCGGAGCTGCGGGTGTGTGCGGGCCCTGAGTGATTCGACAGCTTCACAGGTGCTCTGTATGGACTCGGCGGTCGAACTGGTTATGGCGTCCGGATTCAGCTGTTTGGAGATGATCTCGCAGAGGTGGTACATGGCTTCGAGATAGGAGAGGTTGTCCGGCGATGAGCTGGGCTGTAGTGGGATGGGGCAGCACTGGATATTTGTCATGTTTGGTCTTGCATAGGTCAGCTTTTGTTTCTGTAGACAATAAAGATGAGCGACTTACCTGTCAAAGGACAGTGATGTGAGAGTGTCGTGCCATTGGCATGTCCACCTAGCTGGTTGTCAGTATACACCGCTGACCAATGTTCTTTCTGATAATCAGCTCACCATAGCTTCCGCCGTGCAAAGTTTTTCGTGGCGGCCTCGGGCGACTCGTTGTCGGACGGAGGGGTGCGGTGCAAGCCCAAAGACTGTGCGAGGCGGCAGGTCATGCCTATCAAAGCCCATGACCCTTCCGCCTTCATGTCGTTGAGAAGGACAAAGCTCACTAATAGGAGAGCTTGGATCGCATCGAGGTTCGGCCTGCAGCCACCACCAGGAATCAGTATGTGTCAGAGAAGCAGGATGAGAGCTCAAACAAGGTCTTGACCTACCGAAGAAGGAAATTCCCTAGCTGCAAGAAGTGGTACGAGACCTGCATATATCGCTGCGAGTCGCGCGTCCTGACGTGATAAGGGGAGTCATGATACTGCGACCCAACGGCCAGTACAGCGAACAAGATCGCGAGCCATGACGCCGACACTGGTCTTGAAGCTTTTTGCCCGCCTGTCGTGCTCCGGGTGCGCTCTTCGAGGTAGACCATCATCCGTGATTCGAGGTCGTCGATGTCGATCACAAATCCCCAGAATGGGTGGGTGACTTCCTTGTAAGCTCTGAAGAGTCTGATCACACTTGTCAGCGCCGGGCCTTCCCTATGATGAGGGACATTGCATACTTCATGACCTCCCGATCCGAGGGTAACTGAGCGATGATATCCTGGGTCATGCGGTCGAGATGCTTGGTTGACATCAGGGGAAACGCAGCGCTGTTGTCAAGACCCAGGATTGGGCGCATGTCTCGCCGGATGTCGAACCCTTCCTTGGTCTCCATGGGTGAGGGCTGGTCCCGGAGCAGCGCTGCGATGCTGTTCTGGCCTACGTAGCGAGATATCTCGGCCGTCTCTGGCTCTTCTTCGGCTGCCTTGGGCCATCCCTCGCCTCCCTCTCCGCCGCTGCTCCTCCTGCTGATCTGCTGCGGCTGCTGTTGCGATTGGTGATGCTCATCTGGCGACAGAGCACGCTTCTTTGTCTGCTGAAGTACAACACCAGCGCCGGCAGAGAAGCTGGCACGCGCGGCACCAGGCCGGTTGGGCTTATACGAACAGAGCTGTGGATGGTCGCGCTTGACGCAATTGTCGCATGGCTGCTTATTGTCGCACTTTACCTTGCGCTGCCTGCAAGGCCAGCAGGCGGTGCCTGTTTGTCACAAGTCAGCGATGGTGCATTTAGTACATACAGATACCAGCTGAGCAGGATCTGATGATGAACCGGAACACGACTCACCATAGCGAACCTTGCGGTGCGAGTGGAGGATGTGGCTCGCCTCGTCAGGCGTCAGGTCCTCGACAGGTACGTGCTCGACTGCCGGGCCTTCAGGGGCCTCTTCTTCGAAGTCGGGAGGCATGGCAGATGTGCCAGCCGTGCGGCATGCGTAGGTTCCAGATCCCGAAAGATATCCGGAGAGCTTCACGACAGCCCCGCTCTGCTGGATCGTCTCCGAGCCGCAGCACCTTGCGCCGCCGCTGTTTGCGCGACCCTGCCGGTGCTTCAGCTGTTGAAGATGACGACTCTGGTTCGCGAACAGATTGTCTCGTCTGCGTGCCGGAATGACAGGGCGCAGCACACGTCTTTTACGACTAATGAATTGCGGGCGGCTCCGATGGCGGCAGTACTGCCGAGCTCAAGAGACCGATGGTGTGTGGTGGAGGTCGACTCGAGCGGTTGCCATGCAGGGTCCGACCTCTCCAACAATCGGGGCGAATCGACTGACTCGGCTTCTCACCCAGCCCCAATTCATTGACCGAGCTCAAAGATAACGGACTTGGACTTCCGTCGTAGACATGAAATACCCCCGAGATGTGCAACTCTCTGATTTTCGAGCAGCTGAAGACAATCCCAGAGTACCTTTGTCGCAGCTTCAGTGCTACTGTTCGCCAAATTGCACCAAGCAAGACCATTGGCAGGTCTCTGCAATATTGTGATATAGTTAACGATAAGACCACTTGAATTCACAACTGGTCTTGTGGCCTAATGGCAAGGCGTCAGATTTCGGTACACCGTAATCCACACGGCAAACCCTCGGGTTAGCTGAACACTCTGAAGATTCTGGGTTCGATCCCCAGCGAGATCGTTGCGCAAATGTTTTGCGTTTCTTTTGGTGTGGATCATTCCACCACTCCCTTGGCTTGCTCCGATCGGAACGATGTTTTTTTTTTGTTTTTGTTTTTTGCAGGACCACACTGAGGCACTTCGTGGTTAACACCAGTGAAGCCTATATGATCGATGGGCCTGCAACTTCAAGGTCATCGTGTCCGGATAGTGCAGACTTTCTGTCAGAGCAACACATATGCCGCGACCTGTCGTCAGTCTCATCAATTTAGCAGGATGCAATCATGCAAAATTGCAGCAAAGGCTTGAAAGCATGGGGGATTGTGGTCAACATGAATATCCGCTCGAACGCTATTAAGCATAAGTCTATGTAGCCGATGCTCTTACTCGAGTCGAAGGTTGGCCTTGAGACTAGGTCAGAGGAGGAGGAGGCGGGGGAGGCGAAGTCAGGAGCTTCGGAGCTGGTATCGTTGTCTGAGAGGCCCCCTCAGACTCTTCATCCTCGTTATTCTCATCTCCCTCAACTTCGCTCTCGTCATCTCCACCTGCATCGTCATTCTCATCGTTCTCCTCCTCATCTTCCTCCTCGGCACTGCTGTCTCCTTCCTCGCTGTCATCTTCCTCTTCCCCCACTCCCTCTATGACCTCCCATTCTTCGGCCTCCCCTCCCATTCCTCTCTGGATTTCTCCTTGAATGGTGTTGAACAACTCCTCAGTCAAGAAACCATCATGCGTGTCAAAGAGTGGTGCGTACTCTGGCCTCCTCTCCCCATGTAGATAGGGCGGGATATAATCGCCCATCTTCTTGACCGATACGATGCTTACTCGAGGCCAGGGTTGGGGAGCAGCGATCCCCTCTTCCAGAGCAGAATCGGGTATTCCTGATGACAATGGAAGAACGCCTTCCCACGCTGGTCCGCGAAGCATTTTGCCATCAAGTGCATTGATGATGGGCTCCAGTCGCGTAAAGTTGGCGTCCAGTTCCAAGCTAGATCTGAAGTGTATGCTCGGCAGCCATATATCTAGATGAAAGAGGTGGTTTCGCGCGTGGGCGTTCTTGATCAGCTCGTCCACCCGGAGCATGGAGATTAGGGACTTGCGGACTGCCGCAGCCTTCTCGGGACGGAACTCTGTCACTCGGAACCTCTCCAGATATGGAGGTAGAGGATACATGAGCATCCATGGCTCGTTGCGTCGTAACAGGTGGTATCCAAGCTCGAGGCTCTTCAGATTTCTGAAGTCACCCAAAGACAGCACAATGTCAGCAGGTGACGATTGAGATGCTCTCAAATACTTGGAGCTTTCGAGAGCAAGATGCTCGAGACTATTGGCCTGTTGCACCAATGCCGCATTCAGTGTATTGTTATCGAACCCAATCAGCTCGTAGATGAAGCGGGCGACGCCAGGCCGGTGGTGAGAGACTTCCTGGAACATGAAACGCTTGAGCGATTTCGGTAGGGACAGGATCCTCTCCAGAGCGCGCGGGGAGACGAGGCTTTCCTCAAAATGCAGACTCTCGAGTGCTGTCTTGTGACAGAACTCATCCAGGCCAGCACCCCATTCTGTGTCATCGTCACCCTCGGGGCCGACAATGGATACGCATGAGAGCTTGATTTCTCGCAATGTAGGGTGGAGGAAGATGGGACAGCTGGGCGTGACAGACCAAAAGCGTTCGCCATCACCGGACCAATGTAATGTCACTGGGAATCTTTTAGCAGAAGCCCAACAGCCTGGACCGGTGTCATGGACACCTACGTGAGAGGAGATGTTCAAGTGGTCTGGGACCCGTGATCGTGCTCCGTAGTGAGGCCTCCTGGAAAGCGTTGAGACAGTTTTGCATGTCAGGCTTCCACCCGCCGTTTTTCAGGGCCCAAGGCTGACATTCTGGGCTTTCCGAAAGCAGGCGCCGCAGATTCAGCATAGCTGCGATATCCGGGGGCTGGATCCCTCCATGCTCGTAGTTGAGAGTTGACCACTGCAGTTCGAGGTCCTGGATGTATCTCAGCCGGCGCGGGTCTGCTTCAAGCGCTCTGGCCAGCACCTGCATTGAGGACCGCTTCCTGAATGCGATTGTGTGGTAGAGAGCGCGCTCGGCGACACCTTGCATCGTCCGGCAGACGAGCAGCGAGGCTCGTAGGGAGTCGATGTCGCCATCTGTTCGCAAGACATCGAATACCTGCAAGAGCACTTCAGGGGGGAGGGAGAGTAGATCCATGACGGTGAAGCTAGTGCAACGTTGACGCGGGACGGTAATGGTCGATGGCTGTTACACTGCCGAACTGTTGTGTCCTGGACCCTTAGTTCGAGGAATGGTTGTGGTTGCCTGGGCATGTACCTGCCTCAGGCGTCGAGCTCAATGCCAGGGTGCACCGCAGTAGGGTGCATGCCGCTGTGCACGTCATAGGTGCCTACGTCCTTACCTCAAGGTACATGCTTTACTTTCCCAAGGGTTCACAACAGGATGTTCCCTCAGCTCTGGAGCTTCCACCTGACATCCGCCCCCAGATCATCGCCAGTCGTCCTTTGTGTGTCCTCGCCAAAGATAATGACCAAAGCATCCCTGCGAAAATCCTTCGAAAAAAGACGACGCCTGGTGGCATTGCCCCTCTTGCCTGCTGCACAGGACCGCGGTTCCAGTTGCAGCAACGCATATTCGTGTAGCCACCAGTTTCTGACAAGACCCAGGTTCTTCTGTAGAAGGACCTACTGACTCAAAATTGAACGCTCGGGTGTTGCTTGTCAAAGGTGACCAGGCACTGAGATCAGGATAGATCCCCAAGGGTATATTAAAGAAGCCACAGGCACCACCAGAGCGGCCGGAGAGAAAGCCCCACCCGGCAAGTTGAATCACCGTGTACATCGACCACCTCACGTATCTATTTCGACAGCGGCAAACAACAACCTGGAGGACCGGCGGAGATAAAGTTTGACACCCGCTAAGGCCGGCTGAACCCCCACGACAGCGTTCAGTGGCGTCGGGTTGTTGTCTCCTTCTCCATAAGGACAAAGCTGGGCAGGGTAGTTGGCCTACAGGCCGTCAACGGCACCGCTACCCCTCATTCTTGGTTTGGCCGGCCCCTGCTTCTCCGAGCACCAGGTGAACTTCCGTCAGGCTGGACTGGAGAAAAGTTGGGGACAATGTGCCACTCACCATTGGCCACCGGGTTGGAGAGTCGTGTATCAGCCTGCCCGGACCATACGTACCTCGATACCCTCGACACTTCTTTTTTCACTGAGCTTCGAAATTCTTGCTTTCCTCCCACAACTTCCGTCCTCTTCGTATTCACCAACTTGCATAACATCAAGAGATAATCAACACGCCACAATGTCACTGCCACAAGGCCTCCAGCAGTCGCTTGACTCCACCAAGGTTGAATACCGCCGCCTAGGAAGCAGTGGTCTCAAGGTTTCGGTTCCTGTTTTCGGTTGCATGAGTTTTGGGGACACCAAGGCTATGCCATGGGTTGTCGACGAGGAAGATGTATGTACCGTGCCAGGTTGTTGTAGGCCAGACACTAACTCGCTGCCCGACAGGCCCTGCCTCTCCTCAAGCATGCATACGACCGCGGCATCAACAGCTGGGACACTGCCAACATGTACTCGAACGGTGCTAGCGAAGTCATCGTCGGCAAGGCTCTCAAGAAGTACAACATCCCGCGGGAGAAGGTCATCATTATGACAAAGTGCTACTGGGGTGTCGGCGAGCAGCCAGACGTAGCCCACTACATGAAGCGTGCCGAATTTGAAGCCTCCAAGGACTACGTCAACCAGCATGGCCTGTCCAGAGCTTCCATCTTCAACCAGGTCGAGGCGTCCCTGAAGAGACTCGACACGCCTTACATCGACCTGCTCCAGATCCATCGCTTCGACTATAACACGCCCATCGAGGAGACAATGAAGGCCCTGCATGACCTCGTTGAGCAAGGCAAGGTTCGGTACATCGGTGCCTCCAGCATGTGGTATGTTCCCATCCGATCTTCGCTCTCGATCCGTCCTTCCCACACTCGCAGTGTACCGGCTAACTCGCACTCTCTCTTTGAACAGGGCTGTCAACTTCGCCCGTATGCAGTTCGTTGCTGAGAAGAACGGCTGGACAAAGTTCGTCTCGATGCAGAACCACTACAGCCTGCTCTACCGCGAGGAGGAGCGCGAGATGAACCGCTTCTGCAACGATACAGGCGTCGGTCTGATCCCGTGGTCCCCGCTAGCCCGGGGCAACCTCGCCCGCCCCGCCACGAGCTTCGGCACGACGAAGCGCAGCGAGGGCGAGAAGGCGTCACGGGGAGGACAGGACCTGCCCGAGGTCGACGTCCAGATTATCGGGCGCGTGCAGGAGCTCGCGGACAAGAAGAAGAAGGACGACGACAGCTGGAGCATGACGCACGTCGCCCTCGCGTGGATCAACAAGCGCGTTTCTTCGCCTATTGTTGGGTTCTCGAGCACTGCCCGTATCGATGAGGCGATTTCGGCCAAGGGAAAAGTGCTCTCCGAAGAAGAGGAGAAGTATCTCGAGGAGCTGTACCAGCCCAAGGCTATTGCCGGACACTCGTAGAAGAACGTAGCTTCCTCGTGAAGACAGCTTAGATTCGTTGAGAAGGCATGATTGTGGCTTGATATACCCCGACAAGGCAGCATATACTCTCCGCATCTACAATCAATGTCTGCTTCTAACCCTTCGAGAAGAGACGATTCCAAAACTGTAGAAGTGTAAAGTCTTAGCATAAAACACGCCCAGGACTGTCTTGACCATATACGCCGTTCCGCTCCGTCCAACTCCTTGACTTTAGGAAGACTTTTCCACAGTTGACCATGTCTGCAGTCACGATATCTCGCGGGCTGGGATCCCCTGTTATGGTGTTAAAGAGATCTTCCGTGGCGCGCTTGCACGAGGGCAGCTGGTTAGTCACGCTTGCAACATAACATCGCGGTCACTCCGTATTGACAACACATGAGCTTTTCACCAATAGTTATGTTCTCGTAGGCCTCCATTGTGGCTAAGACTGTAGGCGAAAAATCGAAGCGCTCGTTGCAACTGGCAGACCACCTCTCATAGCTTCCTAGGGATATACGTCCAACTTCAGCGAAGCGATCTGCTGCGTCTTGCCGCCCCAATATCTCCTCATCTCACATACAATTCAGATAGCGACCTTCTCGTCCCGCTGCTGCACCCCAGCGCGGTTCTCAACCTCGTTCTTCATGACCACCGCGCGGTCGTTGTTCTTCTTGCTCCGGTCCGTGCTGACGGTGCACGCGGCGGCCATCACGGCGAGCGCGCCGAAGGCGATGGCGATGAGGTACACGAGCCTGAACCCTTGCACGTAGCTCTGGCGGACCGCGTTCATCGCGTTGGCGGCGAGCTCCGGGGTCATCCCCTGGACCGCGTTGTACGCGGCTGCGGTGTTTGTCGCGGCGGCCTTGACGAGCGCGCTGAGCAGGGAGTCCGAGTAGGGCACGTTGGAGGCGCTGATAGCGGCCGTGAGCTGGCTGGGGAGGACCTGGCTGGACTTGTTGGTGTAGATGGCCGTGTAGATGGCTGTGGCGACGGCGCCGCCGAAGAGGCGGAACGTGCCGGCGAGGCCGACCGCGACGCCGAGGTCCTCCTGACTCTCGAGGCCGAACGACAGCATCGTGAAGGAGAGCAGCTGCGGCGGGGTGATTGTGGTGGCGGCCAGGACGACGGTGGCGATGGCCTGGGCCTTGTCGCCGGACCCGACGGACGCCATGGACGCGATGAGCGCGGTCTGGACGACGGTGAAGCCGACGAGCTGCCACTTTTCGTGGTGCAGGCGGGAGCAGATGAAGACGGTGATCAGGCCAGCCGTCCAGGTGCCACAGGAGAAGATGATGGCGTAGACGCCCTTCATGATGATGTCGTTCTGCGGGACGAAGAAGGCCTGGGACTGCCGCGGCCAGAGCACGTTCATGCTGTAGTACAGCATCCCGCCGACGAAGCAGACCACGATGACCATGTCAAACTCGCGGACGCGGCGGAAAAGCTTGGGCGGGAACAACGGGTACTTGAGGTCCATGAAAGTGCACCAGAGACCAACGACGATGAAGCAGCAGCCGCCGAGGACGATGGGCACGATGGTCCCTGCGCTCATCCACGGGTACGTACGGCCGCCAAAGTTGATGCCGACAAGGAAGAGCACGCCGCCGGCGGTGAAGAGGAAGACGCCGACCCAATCCATCTGCGCTAGGAGCTGGAGCTTGGTCTTGCCGTCGCTGCGGTGCTTCATCTCAAAGTCCGGAGGGTTGTAGAAGAGGAACAAGAGGATGAAGGCGAAGCAGTGAAAGCTGAAGAGGTACCAGTACGCGCCGCGCCAGCCGATGGGCTGGTATGCGATGAAGGCGTAGGCGACGACGGGAGAAGAGAAGGCGAGGGCAAGCGAGACATCGAGGCCACCGACGGCCATGACACGATACCGATTGGGCACGCACTCCTGCACGCAGGCGTAGCAGAGCTCCTGGAAGCCGCTTCCGATGCCGAAGAGAACGCCCGAGACGATCATCTGGTTGATGCTGCGGCCGTTGGCGCCAACGAGGCACCCGCAAATCGAAATGAGGGCGCCGGTCATCATGAAGTACCGCCGACCAAAGATGTCACTCAGGCGTCCACCGATAGAGACGAGGATGGATGCTCCCAAAGTCCAGGTCAGGGTGATCCAAGTCGAGTTGGGGTCGGGGCCGAGTTCAGCGTTGATTGTAGGCAGTGTAGTCGCCGGGATGAGCATGCTCATGATGTATGCATTGATCTGTCCGCACATGGCCTGCCGTGAAAATCTCGTGTTAGCATGTGTTTCGGCGAACTGACAGCTGGCAAAAATGCCTGCACTTACAATGTAGGCAAGGACAGTCTCTCTGGTCAGCTTGCCATCGCCGTCTTCAGTGATGTATACCTGCGCTCTCTCGTCCTCGATGTGCTGAACATGGTCATGCTGCTTCTCAACGGACCCTCGGGGGCCATCCTGAGAAGAGCTGTCGCTCAGTGGAATAACAGCCATGATGAAGAAGGCTATGTGTTTCCACTTGCTCTGGGATTTGAAGTCAAGTTGGGCTGGCGTGGTGAAACAAAGACGAAAGACGAATCCAGCCGTAGCAGAAGGTTGAAAAGGATGAACAGCAAGACTATGCCGTATACGACTCGACTACAGGTCGCCACGTGCAGGACGAAGAGGGATCGGCACTGGGCTATATTGGCGAGAGATGCAGAAACTTATATGGCGTCTGGGGCCAGTGGCACTGGCTCTGACCTTTCATGGCAGGCGAACGACTCAGTCAAGGCCTAGCGATTATCCCAACTCACTGGGAACACACCGTCACGGAGCTGGAAACAGGTAGCCGGCCTCAAGCTGATCCATGGTTACCGTCGGGATCGCCACGCTGAGCTTGACAGGATGGCACTACGGCAAGACCACTGAATCATTGCCCAGCGCAGGCCTTTTGGGCCTCCAGAGAACCTAACGGCCGCCAGTCTGGGGTTGCCCGGGGAAGAAGCCCCCTGCCAATCCTGGCTCCTCAACCCCGTGGGGAGACTCGGGATCTCCACTAGCTCCCGTCTCGGACCCGTCGGGAGGATCACGGGCAGCACGGTTCACCCGGCTCGATGAGTGTCTCGTTTTTCATCATTGTCGTCCTTCCGCGTCCCATTGACTAGGATTGCACTGGACCGAGAGCCTCAGCTATCAAACCCACCAGGCGGCGATTGATGGGGCATGGGGCCGTCAGAGTGTCGGAAGAGGCGTTCCTAGCCTGTAGGCATGGCTTTGTGCCCCAGGCGGGGTGTGGTGTAGGCGAAAGTGTATGTGGCCTCGCTGTGGAGACACGGCTGGGACTCGGGTGGCCAACAACCCCCCGTCGTCCTCGCGTAACGATATCCGGGCCTACTCGCCAACGATGGAGTCGCGGAAGCTCGGGCACAAGCTTTGTGGTCGCTATCAAGCTGACCAACCCTTTCCTGCCAAGCGACGTGGAGGCTTGTCATGGTTGTTGGTGGCTGTCAGTCGGCCTATATAGCATGGCCTGGGGCGGCTGAGGTGTGACAGACAACGGCCGAGAGCTGGGAACAACTCTTCCGGCACTGGCGGTTGTGAATCCAGGAAGTCGATAACCTCTGGCCCCCATGCGAACACTGCCGCGGGTGCTCTCCATCCCCGCAAGTGCCAGGGCAGCTCCTGCGGGGAACTGCATCGCTCCTCCCTGGAAAAGGCCAATCCGATGACATAATGCTCGACTTTCTGGAAATACCAACAGTGGGCGAAAAGCGTCAGATGAATCCCGTGTTCTCTTCGAAACCATCAAGCTTGCGCCTCGTGACACTCAATTGACCAGCACAGAACTTGAAGTTTATGGTTACGGATCTGATCACAACCTTCGGATCCCCACACGAGCGCATCATCCAAAAGTCCAAGCACCATGAGAGTTACTGTCTTTGGCGCGTCTGGAGTCCAGGGCGCGGCTCAGGTTGCAGCCCTTTCTCGCGCCGGCCACGACCCTGTTGCTGTCAGCCGCAATCCGAAGCCATTCGACATTGATGGGAGGCAGGTCGAGACTGTGGCGGCCGACTTTGGAGACCACGACGCTCTCAAGAAGTCCGTGCAAGACGCCGAGGTCGTCTTCCTCAATCTCCCCTCGACGTCTTTCCAGCCAGAAGAGCCTGTCATCGCAGCGGCTCGCGCCATTGGACAGATCGTCAAGGACACACCCAGTGTGCGCCTGATCGTGTTCAACACCAGCATGCCGGTACCAGATGTGTCGGTAGACATCGAAGCCCAGGACCACAGGCGGCAGATGCGAGACCTCATCCGCGAAATGGGTGTGCCACTCATCAGCATCCAGCCCGTTTGCTTCCTCGACAATCTACTCGAAGGGTGGGCGCTGCCACCGATCCGGGATCATAACACCGTCACATACTGCCACAAACCCACTCTCGACGTGTCATGGATCTGCCACGACGACATTGCAAAGCTCATGATAGCTGCCATGTCGCGGCCAGAACTAGCGGGTCGCAACTTCCCCGTCGGTGGACCGGATACGGTTCGTCTGCCACAACTCACAGAGCGACTTGCGCGGGGCTGGTCACGACCGCAGCTCAAATACGAGTTTCAGACAGTCGACGACTTCTGTGTCAAGATTGGCGCAGCTATGCGGGAAAGAGCCAACATAGATGCTGACTATCTGATCGAGAAAATGCACAAGGCTTACACATGGTACAATGACTCCCCCACGGAGCCCTTCAAGATCGATATGGGCCCGGTTCTCAAGGAGTTGCCAACGACACTGACCCCAATCGAGGAATGGGCTAGGACGCACCCTCCCCCGGCACCTGCGATACCATAAAGACAAGAATCCATGAGGGTTTGACAGATATCACATCATGAACAAGATTGAGAAGACAATTCCAAGGATCCTGCTCATTCATGAGAGCGAAAGTCTCGGACGAACACGCATAACACAAGCACTGGCACGATTTTTCACGCAACTACACATGTCTTGTCCTCTTGTATTTATGCAATTTTTTATGCCGAGAGCCAGCCCTTCTCACATGAAAAACTTCGGAAATACTCAAGAGATACTGCCGCACCTTTGTCCATTACAAAATACTTCGTGAAGGTGCAGGAGCATGTGGGGCCGGAAGAAACGATATCGCAGGCGTGCTGGTCGAAAGAGGAAATGGGCACCGTAGTCCAGCCAATCGGATGTTTGCAAGGTCTGCCTGACGTGGACCCAACGCTGTGCGAGATGTCTCTCGAGGCCCGACATATGCACAGGTAAGATCCGAACACGAAGGGCTTAACAGGCTACAAAAAAAACATCCTCAGGCCCTAGAACGTCCTTAAGTGCCACCTCGCCAGCTTCTTGGCCATTACTATGCATTGCAGAGTGCCTGGTTAAGCCCCCGGCGAAGTCCAACCTGGGCTTTGTTTGCTTTTGCGGCACAACTCAGGTCCCGCCGCAGGGTCGGACCCGCACAACTTTTCTGCCAAAATGTGCCCACCAATTGCCTGACTCAGCGGTGACGCTATGTCCGATTCTCGGCGCCCGCCCCTCCACGCCCGCGCCCGCGAAGCTACTATTTTGTCGGACGTTTAGCAGCACCACACTCTTTTCCTTCCGTGCAGTAATAACATCACGACAACGACCCCGCCTAGCTCAGCGCATCGCGGGCGGCTTCACACCACTATCGGCAGTCCCTACAGCACCAATTGAGCCATGGCCGCGCTGCCCGACCCCACTGCCGACCTTGACTGGTCCGGCTACGTCGGGGCCATCCACGAGCACTTCCACAGCAATGCCCAGAAAACTCCCGATGCCCCTTGTGTTGTTGAGACGAGATCCTCGACAACACCGGAGCGCACGTTCACGTACCGCCAGATCTATGAGGCCGTCAACGTCCTCGCGAGGCATCTGCACGATGCCGGCATCACCAACGGCGACGTTGTCATGATTTGGGCGCACCGATCAGTAGACCTCGTTGTCTGCCTTATGGGTGTTTTGGTACGTCTGTGTGCGGCAGAATCCTCAGGAATGGACCAAATCATCACTCATGGTGTAGAAAGATGGTTGCTGACTTACACTTTCTCCTCGGTAGCTCTCGGGTGCGACAATGACAGTCCTTGACCCTGCCTACCCTCCCGCCAGGCAGAAGGTCTACCTCGAAGTTTCACAGCCGCGTGCCCTCATCAGAATCGGCCGGGCAACCGACGAGAATGGCCCTCTCGCGCCGCTCGTCCAGGAATACATCGACCAGGATCTGTCGCTTAAGGCCGAGGTTCCGGAACTGCGCCTTCTCGACGACGGCTTCCTCGCCGGTGGCCAAGTCGACGGCAAGGACATCTTCGATGCTGTCCGGCCCGAGGCCGCCACACCACCACCTACTCTGGTCGGCCCAGACTCGAATCCGACACTTTCATTCACTTCGGGAAGTGAAGGTCGGCCCAAGGGTGTCCTTGGCCGACACTACAGCTTGACCAGATACTACGGCTGGATGGCCAAGCGCTTCAAACTCAGCTCCGAGAGCAGATTCACAATGCTCTCTGGCCTCGCGCACGACCCGATTCAGCGCGATATATTTACGCCGCTGTTCCTCGGCGCGCAGCTCCTTGTGCCTGCACGCGAAGACATCCAGCACGAGAGACTTGCCGAGTGGTTCAGAGAGCACAAGCCCACAGTCACGCATCTCACACCTGCCATGGGTCAGATCCTTGTCGGCGGTGCTTCCGCAGAATTTCCGTCCCTCGAGCATGTCTTCTTCGTTGGCGATGTGTTGACCACACGTGACTGCCGTGTGCTCCAGAGGCTGGCTGAGAACGCCAACATCATCAACATGTACGGCACCACGGAGACGCAGAGAGCTGTGAGCTACTTTGAGGTTCCCAGCCGCTCAAGAGACCCCGAAGCTCTCGGAAAGCTCAGGGACACTGTTCCCGCTGGCAAGGGCATGGAGAACGTCCAGCTGCTCGTAGTCAACCGTGAGAACCGGGAGTTGTGCAAGGTCGGCGAGGTTGGAGAGATCTATGTCCGCGCCGCTGGTCTCGCCCGCGGCTACCTTGGCGACGAGGCCATGAACGAGAAGAAGTTCCTCCTAAACTGGTTCGTCGACAATGAGAAGTGGGTAGCGGAAGACAAGAAGGCCGACAAGGGGGAGCCCTGGCGCAAGTACTACTCTGGCCCTCGAGACAGACTGTACCGCACGGGCGATCTCGGCAAGTACCTCGAGACTGGCGATGTCGAGTGTACGGGCCGTGCCGATGACCAGGTCAAGATTCGTGGTTTCCGCATCGAGCTCAACGACATTGACAGCAACCTGAGCCAGAGCGCGCTGATCCGTGACTGCAAGACGCTCGTGCGGAGAGATCGTAACGAGGAGCCGACCCTCGTCAGCTACATCGTCCCTGAGCTCTCAGAATGGAGCAAGTGGCTCTCCGTCCGCGGTGTCGACGATGTCGAGGATGAGGGCCTGGAGATGGGCTCGGTCACCATCTACCTCAAGCGCTTCCGTGCCATGCAGACCGAGGTCCGCGACCACCTCAAGTCGAGACTGCCAGCGTATGCTGTGCCCACCATCTACATTGTTCTCAACAAGCTACCCCTCAACCCCAATGGCAAGGTCGACAAGCCCAACTTGCCCTTCCCTGATGTTGCTGAGCGAACGGAGGAGGCGTCTGAGGAGGACCTGAAGAACTGGGAGGCCATGACCAAGACCGAGCGTACAGTGGCGGAGAGCTGGGCCAGCTTGATCCCTGGTCTCAACCCCAAGACGATTAGGACCGAGAACAACTTCTTCGATCTCGGTGGCCACAGTCTTCTGGCCCAGCAATTCCTGCTCAACGTCCGCAAGCAGATGGGCACGGACGTCTCGATCAACACAC
This sequence comes from Microdochium bolleyi, assembly GCA_001566295.1. NCBI lineage: Eukaryota > Fungi > Ascomycota > Sordariomycetes > Xylariales > Microdochiaceae > Microdochium > Microdochium bolleyi. The sequence goes on along the minus strand of KQ964247.1, from coordinate 3,575,359 downwards.
TCTACCAGTACCCCAGCCTGGCTGACTTCAGTCGTCACATTGACAACAAGGCTAGTGGTACAGAGGAGGCCGCGTCGGCTGATGCCGCCTACACTAAGTCTGTGGACGAGCTCATCAGCACTCTTCCCGCGAAGTACCAGACCGCCGATGCCGACGCAATTTACGCGCAAGAGAGCATTACAGTCCTGCTCACCGGTGCGACCGGTTTCCTGGGCTCTTACTTGATCAAGGACATCATGGACCGCACCAAGAAGAACATCAAGCTCATCGCCCACGTCCGCGCCAAGGATTCAGCGGCTGGTCTCGAGCGGCTGCAGCGCTCACTCAAGGGCAATGGTGTCTGGCAGGACGACTGGACCTCAAGGCTGAGCTGCGTCGTCGGCGACCTCGCACAGCCCAACACCGGGATAGACGACGCCACCTGGCAGACTCTCACCCAAGAGGTTGACGTCGTCATCCACAACGGCGCTACGGTCCACTGGGTCAAGCAGTACAAAGACATGATGGCCGCGAACGTGCAGTCGACGATCGACATGCTCAAGCTCTGCAACGAGGGCAAGCCCAAGCTCTTCACCTTCGTCAGCTCGACCAGCGTCCTTGATACGGACCACTACATCGACCTGTCCGCACAGCAGACCCGCACCGGCCAGGACGCCCTCCTCGAGGAGGACAACATGGAGGGCAGCCGCACCGGACTGGGCACGGGCTACGGCCAGACCAAGTGGGTTTCCGAGCAGCTCTCGCGCGAGGCCGGCCGGCGCGGCCTCCGCGGCTCCGTCGTCCGCCCGGGGTACATCCTCGGCCACTCGGAGACGGGCGTGTGCAACGTCGACGACTTCCTGATCCGCCTGCTCAAGGGCTGCATCCAGCTGCAGTCCCGCCCGCGCATCATCAACACGGTCAACGCGGTGCCCGTGAATCACGTGGCGCGCGTCGTCACGGCTGCGGCCCTGACGCCCCTCGACGGCGTCAAGGTCGTCCACGTCACCGCGCACCCGCGCCAGCGGATGAACGAGTACCTCTCCATCCTCGAGTACTACGGCTACAAGACGCCCGAGGTGAGCTACGACGAGTGGAAGGGCGCCCTCGAGCGCTTCGTCTCGGCCGGCTCCGTCGAGAAGGACCAGGAGCAGCACGCCCTCATGCCGCTGTTCCACTTCTGCATGAACGACCTCCCCAGTAACACGCGCGCGCCGGAGCTCGACGACCGCAACGCCGTCGCGATCCTCAAGGCCGACGCGGACCGGTGGACAGGTGACGACGAGAGCTCGGGGAGCGGCATCGGGAAGGAGGATATCGGCCGGTTCCTGCGGTATCTGTCGGAGATCAAGTTCATCGCTCCTCCCACGGGGAAGGGCCGGCCGCTGCCTCCGATCGATGTGGATATCGTGCAGGCGACTGCTGTTGGCGGACGTGGTGGCTTTAACTAAGGGTATACGAAGAAGTTTGAAGGTTTCTGGAGGAGGGTCATGAGACAAAATGATGAATGAGAATACAGTAAAAAATCCAAGCACATAGCCCAAAAATTCCAAAAGCGTGATGTTTGTTCACTTGTATACAACGATCCACTCGCCTTGTATGCATACATATAGACATGTACACAAAACCACTGCAACACTCGCGACTATAGGGAAGCAAAGCATCGTGTCTGGGGGGAAACAGGTATGTTTAGAAAGTATGCAAAAACGTCTGCGTGTCTCATAGTATTAAAAGTATGTAAGTAACGACTCCTTCCTCTAGCGTCCGACGAAGCGCATGGTGCCTCCGAAACGACTCGCACGATGCCGTTAGGGTTGATGTAGGCGAGCGACCACGACAAGGTAGCAGGTCACCGCTCGAGCCCCAGAGAACTTCTGAATAGTCCTCAGACTCTCTTGATAGAAAGTTCAGGGAGGTAGCCAGACTCCACCCCATAGCCCTGTTGCCCTCAAGTTCAGGGCAATTCCATCCCTAGTCAGTGCCGTTTCAAGAGGCCAGCTCTCAGTGCTGATGACTGAGCGTCGAGATTGTAGCCTCTATTCATGACGAGGTCTCTTCCGTCGCGACGGCAGTCGGACTACGTTGAGTCGTATCGCAGAGCACTTGCTCCATTGTGGTGCAAGCTGCAGGTCTATGACTCCTGGTTGACAGTTTGCTACAGAGATCACGTTAGCACCTGTTGATCACTCTGAGCGAACAAAGCGCCCTAGAGAGCGGTGTTAGTATAGCCGCACGACCACAAACTTACCACAAGCCAGTCCATGCCCTCTGTGACACCACTGCCATCAACGGCAGAGCAAGCCATGATGCTCCAGTTCCGATCCCTGAGCTCGCCTAACCTCAGCGCCTCAGAGATATCGCCGGCACCCTTCGCTCCAGGCTGATCCTGCTTGTTTGCGAACACGAGCAGCGCCGCATCCTTCAGCTCCTCCTCGTTCAGCATGGCGCCCAACTCCTCAGCCGCAGTCTGCAGCCGCTCAATATCGGTGCTGTCGACGACGAAGATGACGGCGGCTGTGTTGGCGTAGTAACACCGCCAGTACGGTCGGATCGATGTCTGGCCACCCAAATCCCAGACGTTGAAGTTGAGGTTCTTGTACGTTACGGACTCGACGTTGAAGCCGATGGTCGGGATCGTTGTAACTACCTCGCCGATCTGCGCCACATGTCAGTGCTAGGTCATCAACAGGCTTGCTGCACGCGAGTTAAGCGCGGAGCGCTGCAGCTATGCAGGAACAAGTTCGAAGGAGGACGAGGGCGGCGTACCTTGAGTCTGTACAGTAGAGTGGTCTTTCCAGCATTGTCCTGCAGAATGACGCCAGTCAGAAAACCGGAGTCGCAGAATGAGCATTCGCCGAGGAATATGCGCGTACAAGTCCAAGAATTAATATCCTGATTTCCTTCTTAGCCCACAAGAGGTTCGACACCCATGACATGCTCTGACCCATGTTGTATATTTGTGTTGGCGAAGGATGTGACAGTCGCTTGATCGGTCCGTTCCTGCTAGAGCTGACGGTTTCCGGTTGCTGACACAGTGAGGCCCGGAATCGTTACACGTGAACGTGAGCGTGAGAGCCGCTCACAAATCCCGGGAGGTTGTGATGTTGCGGGACGATGCCAAGCTTTGATCGATCAGGACAGCTGTTGTTTCTCAGTATCGGTGTGCTTAAACAGTCGTACAGTGGCGTAGCTGTCGCGATAATGTGTGGCGCTTGGTGTGCTGGTGCAGAGTCGAAGTTCTGATTATCGGCAGTCGTGATCTATGGTCGTCGTTGCGAGGAAAAGGAGATGTCGTGACAGGAAGCCAGTGTACTTCATGCAAAGCCAAGCTTGGCTTTCTAAGCAAGGATGGCCGCTGATCGGGGTCGGTGCAAGTCTGGTCATGCGGCACGGGGTGCGGGTAAGGACGGATCGCAGCTATTGTTCCTGGGAGTGACGACAAACAAGGTTGCCGGCTGTAGGGCCCCTGTTGGCGCCCTCTCCACTTTCCGACGTTGAACTTGTCATTTGTCCAAGCGCGAGGAGTCAGGAGGGAAAGGGGCCGCCTTGACTAATGGTGTTGGTGCACAAATGGGCTTGCACAAAGCACATCGCAGCGTTATGCAGCACAGAGCTGGGAGCGGGGCCAAGATCACGTGCGCAGCCCAGTCCACTGTCACTGGCCGCAATCGATAGCTGCACCTGCCCCACTCTTTGCCCGCCTGATGCTCGCACACACTTTTCGGGTCCTGCAAAACCCTCGCGCGGCGAAAAATCACCCTGCACTGCCAAAGTTGAGCACGCCGCCTGCATCTCCACCTCCTCCCAGAAAGACTCGCTCCCAATCCGACAACAACACAGTTCGACATTCGAGCAGCACAACGCAGTCAAGATGCCGGTACGTTCATGACGAACGACGAGAAGGATCTCCAGACCATTTGAGACGACCAGATGGCGACATGACGACGGCGACGACAACGGGCAGGACTCTGGGTCGGTTTCGGGCACGCGCAGGGCTCTTGCCATCGTTGGCCCCGTCGTCATTCTCGGCCTGGATCGTCGAGTGGAATGGAGGACGGATCGAACAATACAGCACACCCACGAACCCGCGCTGACCAGAACCTCTTCTTTCCTACAGAGCCAGAAGACTTTCCGCACCAAGCAGAAGCTTGCCAAGGCCCAGAAGCAGAACCGGCCCATTCCCCAATGGATCCGCCTGCGGACTGGTAACACCATCAGGTATGATGCCTTCCAGGACGACCTGACGACAGGAAATCGCAGCAGACGATATGGAACGGACTAGGTACTAACATGAATCACCACCTAGATACAACTCCAAGAGACGCCATTGGCGCAAGACCCGCCTCGGCATCTAAGCGTATCGTCTTATACTCGCTCTCCCATCCGTCAGCCGGCGTCCTCGATGCCCCAAGTTCTCGTCCATCAACAAGCATGTGGTCATCACTTTTACCACAGAACGAGACACAGTATCATCGAATATGACACTACGAGATCACACATTATTAGTTTGATCCCCCTGGGGCACGACTTCTGCGACCACAACCACACCTAGCCGAACTGAGGTCCGAATTTCGTACGAATTTTTGACGCAAACAATTTCTGGCGTTCTGGGACACATGGCGCGGATCCGCGGGTAGAGGAGATAGCACGAGAGCTTATTTTCTTTTGTCATTTGCTTAACGGCTGTCGGTTTGTCATTATATCACGGCTCGGATGACGAAAGAAGGCTTTCGAGATTTGCATGGTACTGCCGGTCTACAAAAGGGAAAAATGAAAAACGATTACCTCTGACTTCGCCTTGGTTCCTGATATGTGTGTGGGCAATGGTTCACAATATCTTTGACATGACAGTTGCTCGCGTGCGAGGCCATTCCAGAGAGTCGATCAGAGGCGTGGCTTCAACGCAGCTCGCATTTCAGATCCTCTGTTTCTGTCAACAGATCGCAGCGGGAGGGACACTGGATGAATGGGGGAAACCCATGGATCCAGCGTCATTCGCAAGCGCGAAGAGTTTATCAGAGAGCATGATGTCACTCCAGGTCATTGCCGTGCTTGGATTAAAGCGCCTGCACGCGTGCACGAAGTGCCTTACGAAGTGAGGATGCCTTCGGTATCGAGCCATGTGCTGTATTGAGAGGCGTCGGTCCGACGAGAATGAGTCTTGACGATCCTGGAGCAGTTTCTCCGAGGCGTCATCGTGATGAACAGGCAGTCTCGGCTGACTCCAAAAAAGGATGGCAATTACGCCCATTATCTCCTGTATCGCCTTGTCCCTCTAGCCTGGCTAATATGATTATGCCCATCCCATGTTGCTGCGTTCTCGGCGGTATTGGCCAACACCAGTTAGGCGATCCGACCGTCCGTAGAGAGTCGAGAGCGTCTCAGCTGCCAAAAGCTCGGACGAGCATGGCGTAATGGGGCAATGGACGACAGATTCGCCAGCCGGGAGGTCTTGCTTCAAGATCGCACGCATTCATTGCACCTGTCTGTACCGCGCGGAGCACTGAAGGGGAAAGGTGGCTCACGCAGTAATCTAGAGCGAGAGGAGGCATGTCGAGCAGATACTACTAGAAGAGCCTATTTCAGGTCTGGCCCGAGCAATATCGCAGAGTAGACAGTATCCCCGTCCATCCGAGCGTTATCAAGCTGGGATATATAAGTCTACAAGACAATATTCATGGTCGGTTGACAAGTTGACAACCTGGAGTGACGCATTGTCCTAAAGTCCGTAGTTGAGGAAAAGTCCAAGCCGCAAAGCCATCATGCGAGAATGAGAATGAAAGAGCAGAGCTCCAGAGATGTGCCGCAAACCCAAGAGAACTTTCGACAAATGAAGGGAAACTGTTTCGGTTTTTTGCTTGTGTCGTGATGGCCCAAAGAAAGAGCGCGTCAAGCGCCAGAACCCACGATCTGGAGCGCAGTGAAGAGACTTGATTTTCCCCCAGAGTACCTCACACCACAGCTAGAGTCGATAAAGGATGTCTGAGAGAGGAGACAAAAACCGTAAGAGCTCACACGCCGAGAACAGGCCCAGAAACTTCTTTTTAAGCCAACACAAAGAGCGGCTTGCACCATGGATCAAACTCATCAGAACGACGTAAAAGAGACCAAGGAGAAAAAAAGTATTCCATTGGACTCCCGCGTCTGAACCCACGCCGGCCGGAGGATAACAGCCCTTCTTCACTCACACCTGGACTCGGCTTCGGGAGATCGTTCGTCCATGAGTCTGATTTCCGCCATCAGGTTTCTAAGGCCCCGGAGCTCAGAGTCCCAGCAGAGCCGTCCACCGCCCGGCTTAAGAGTGTCATGGACGCTAGAATTGTCCTTTCATGGTCACGCATATGACCATCAGCTCATGGTTGATGTCTTGTCAAAATGTACTCGTTTCTTAATCGTTTCAATTACTGCAAACCCAAACGCCGGTAACGATGCCCCAATCAAAGGCGAGTAGGCCTTTGAATGATAAAGTCGGAGGCACAAGGTACATCACAAAGAAGTACCCTGGAAGGATCCGTCGTTCCACCATTGCTCATGGCCGCGAACACGGGGATCAAGCTAGCCATGTCCCGCAATGCCTACCACCACTCGCAGCAACAAGACCTAGAACAGCAGCAATGCTAAATCTCTATCGGTCCTCGGCCCACTCGTTCTCGCGGCGGATCTGCTCCTCCTCCTCGGGGGTGAAGTCGTTGGTGATGTTGAATGTCTTGCGGATCTCCTCGGGAGACTTGCCCTTGATCATGTTGGCGACGGTCTTGCAGCCGACGTCAAGAAGGGGCTTGATATCGAGGTAGTTGCTGGCCTGTAATGACAGGGAGCCCTGGTCAGCAAGATGCACACGCAGTCATGGCGAAAGTGTAGAAGGACAAGAGTCACACATACGAGGATGATCTCAAACAGCATCTCCTGGTCGACCTGCATGTACTTCTGGTCCCACTCCTCGATCTCAGTGGTCTTCTTCCGGTTGTCGGTCTCCTCGTCATTGGTCGAGGGGGGGTCGTTGCGGTGGTGCTCGCACCACTCTATGACTTTGCGAAGCACGGGCTCGGTGACCTGCAAACAGCAAATGAACAGGTTAGCTCTCAAGTCCTGGCTATGGCTAGGATATGGCCCCCGCGCAGGGACTGATAGCAATCGGTTTTGAGTAGTGCTGATGGCTAGAAGGAAAGGGCGAGGAAGAGGCGCGCGCGCGTGCATGCGGTGCACATACATTGGGAATGGGGATGACCTGGCCAACGGCGGCGTCGCCGAGATCCTCGAGCATGTTCTTGATCAGGAGCGAGCGCTCAGCGACCGGTTGGTCTGTGGTAAGAGGCAGTCATGTTAGCATGTCGGAGTTTCTCGAGGCAGATCGCAGTGTTGGTGGCAGCGAAGGAGCCTGTACGTACCAACCTCGATGAGGTGGTGGTCGTTGCTCTGCAACTTGATCTTGGGAACGGCGGCTTCCGACATGGCGTCTGGTGATGTGAATATGATGTGATGTGTATGAGGTGTGCGCGCGGCAAGATGGGTCGGCAGGCACAGGAGTATGATGTGTTGTCGGTCGCGATGCGTCGAGGCGATGAGTGCCGAGTAGTGGTGCTGGTGAAGAGGACGTGGTTTGAGTCTTGAGAAGGAGTCAGCGGCAGCAGGAGTGGCAGCGGAGAGACCTCAGGCTGAGAGGTCAGTGAGCTCACTAGTGGGACGAGGCGGACTTGCGATAGGTCGGTTGGGGGTTTGGCACTGCTCAGGTGGCGGGGTACCTGCTGCTGTTAAATAGGGAAACCGCAGGCAGGGCACAGGGAAGGTGCCATGGAGAATCGAAGCAAAGGTTGGTTCCAGGGTCCGCTGCAGCCTGGAATCAGGTGCGGCCGGATGATTCACACCTGACGGTCGGGTTCACTTTCATAGTACAAGCAGCAATCCAATACGAAGCAAGCTGAATTGTGCACGTTGTTCGGTGATTGCCAGTTTGCCCTGTACACGACCTAGACGAGTCGGCGCACTCGACAAAGCTGGCCGGGGACCTCGAATCCCACCTTGTTGGATGCCGCAAACGGCCCTCCGCTCCTTCCACCTCGCCGTCATTTCCTCACCCCTGTCCCTCAGCCTGCTCGGCCGCCGAGGCAGACAGTCTCGACAACGCTGCTCTCCCCCACCGAATCCACATTGGCGCCAGGCAGGAACACCAAAATCACCAACTTCTAGAACGATCCCCAGTTGGTGCACGCAAGGCACCAGTCGCTGCCTGCCACTGGGCTGAGCAGCCTCTACGCTTCATTGATGCGGCGTAAGTAGGGACAGGTAATACATTATAACATTATACATAAGGTATTGTTCTGCCTGTCGGCACTTGGTGCATATACCTACCTGAGGTATTCAGCGTCCGGTTCGCACAGAGCTCGCAGGAGTCGGTGCCAGAGGCTGATGAGAGAGCCTTCATGATTCACTTGCTCACGACCGCGCCGTGCTCTGCATCCTACGCAGCGCGTCACGGTGTACATCGATCATGTCGCCACGGCGCATCATCTCCTCGAATGCCCGATCGTTCTGCTCCTTCTGATATTGCTCCATTTCCTTCCTCCGGCTCTCCTGCTCCTTTTGTGACATCAGCACATTGCGGCTGCGTTCGAGGGACAGTGTCGGGTCCACATCGTAGGGCGTGCTTGACGGCGTAGTCAAGCCAGAGCCTGGTATCCCAAGACTAAGCTGGCTGACAAAGTTGCCCCCAACGGCATGGCCTCGTAGTGCCCCAGGAGACGTGTGAGATTGAGGCAACTGTCTCGTGCCTGGCGGTGGTCGAAGCTCGGCCGCTACCGACTGTCGGAAGCTTGCGAGTGCCTGCTCGCGCTGCGCGGGTGACGGCACAGAGGAGGCTCTCTGTGGCTGATGTGAGTCAAAGTTGGCTTCTCCAGCGCTGAGGGGCGGCTGTTGTGTGTAAGCATTTGAAAAGCTGGTTGGCGTAACTGCCAAGCTCACGACACTTGCAGCTCTGCTGACCGAGGGCTTCTGGTAGGCAAGACTGTTCTGGCGGATCAGCTGCTTGCGTTGTGTTAGAGTCAGGTCGTCCAGGTCAGGGAGCTGTGCTGGCTGGTATGCTATGTTCTGATTGGATGGCTGGTCCGGAAAGCCACTCGCTGCGCCCTGAGATGACCCGTATGGCATCAACATTGACGTCGATTTGTGTCGAAGGAGTGCTTCGCGTTGGCCAAGCAGCGTCTGCGGACTCGAGTATGAGACGACTCCAGGGACGGGTGGGCGTTCGACAATTTGTGCGTCAGATATCGGATGGCTAGGAGTTCCTTGCCTAGCGGGCGAAACGATGTTCACAACATCATCATTCCCAGCAACGAAGGGTGCTGCTTCCTCTGCGCTGATTTCCTCTTCCGCGATTGCTGGCGGCTTGTCGGTTGCCGAATGTCGCCGACTCGTGCGTCTCGATGACTTTCTGCCGCTTTGCAGCGATCCGCTGGCCGGGAACTGCTCTACCACGGGACTAACACCAGGCGTGATGTCCTGCCTCTCTTGGATCTGACTTGAGTTCCGGTTGGCGTGAGTCTCTGCAGCAGGCTGGTATTGCGCGTATGTGTTGAGTGAAGAACTCGGAACCGGTTGAGCCACACTCGCTCTTGGAATACCCCCATCAGTTCGCTGGAGGCTTGCCATGTCCACAGGCGCGACAACCTCACTGCGAGCGCTCCCACCGTGGTCCGCATCTGCATACGCATGTAGACTCAGCCGTTCAAGACTTGGAAGCTCGGCTTCACTCAAGTGCTTCGCCCATTCGTTGGTGCGATACGACAGTGCGACGCGGGACAGGCCGACTGGGAGTCGGTCCTCGGTCAGGTCTACAGGTGCAGGCACTTCGTCCGCCTCCCCCGCTTGTGTTTTTTCTCGTTGCGTGGTAGACTTGTTTTCTGGGGTCACGCTGGAGCTATCCACGACTTGGAGACTCGGCAGACTCTTGCTGTTTTTCAACCTCGGAATGGTGGGCTCTCTTCTCGCCAGATCATTCTCGATGGCCACATAATTGGTCTGGAGATCTTCAGGTTTCTGTCCGTCGTCGAGATCTCGTTTCGAAACGCGAGAAGCCACTGAGTGGACGGACAGCTTTCGAAGAAGGTGCTGGGATCCCACTGAGAGTCGATTGCCCAGTGTCCCCAAGGACGCCCTTGAAGCACGCTTGCTCGCGATCATGGAGCGTTCATCATCGTCTGCAAATGTTGCAAATGAGGATCTGTCGTCGTCGTCGTCGTCGTTTTCGTAGGACCTGATACCATCGTCGTGTTCAACTTCGCCAGGGATAGTGAAAGGTAAAGGCACAACTTCTGGTGCTGGCACGACTTCGTCTTTGGTGAAACCAGTCATCGATGCGCGTCCACTTCGTGAGGCAGTCGCCTCCTCGTCGTGCGCCAGTATCTCTGCACCAGCCTCCTGGCCATATAAAGTCCGTCCTTCTGGGGACACATCTCTCGCAACTCGGATGGTGATCCTTGACATGTTGTTATCGCCCGGCAACATCAACCCTGCGGCTGCTTTTCGAGCTGTATCTTGCTGATCTGTCACTCGAGCCATCTCGGCCAGTTCTATCGTGTCAGTACTTGCAAGGCTCCTCCCCGCCGTGCTTTTCCTCTGGCTGGCAATCTCGCTTTCGACCATCTGTTGGCTCACAGGCCTCGAAGCCGATACGGAGTCACTGAGTGGTGTCTCAGACTGGAGTGCATATGTCTTCTCCCATTGATTCCTCTCTCGGGCAGTTTCTTCCTCGATCTGTCGGCCAATTGCGGTCTCCTCCACATCGCGCTGCCGGTCGATCTCGGCTTGTTTCTCTTCTTTCTTGGCTCGTCGCTCCCGGATGACCCTCCATAGCTTCAGCTGCGAAATCACGCCGATGATTGTTATGATCACAATGAGTGCTGTTTCCACCGTGATGCCCTTTGTCAGCGGGTAGGTTGTGGTAGCGGAGGGGAAAAGGTTTGAGTTGAGGTTCCAGATGTACGCCCAGAATTCCTTCAAGCCTGCTCGGCTGAAGCAATCGATACCAAGGACAGTGACCGTGGCTCCGGAGAAAGAAATGAAGCCGATGAGGGCATAACCGCGGGTGTGTCGGCTGAAGGATGTTGCGAATCCGACGACGCTGAAAGCTATAAGGAAGATGATCTTGTCGCTGCTCTTTGTCAAGAGACCGCCGGCCTTGAGCGTCAGGAGCCACATACCCAGGCAGAACCCGCCGAGAAGGCAGCCGAACCCTTCCGTGAGCTCTTTGAAAATCGTTGCGGCGCCACCTAGGACAAGCCCTGCCAGGACGCTTGCGACCACATAGGCTCCTTGAATCCCATCTGGCACCGGAGGTAGGATCAAGTACACGATCAGGATAGTCGTGCAAGTGCCTCCAATATAAGCCGTAGAAAGGAACGTCTGCAGCCACTGGTTTTTGATGCCGATTACTGTGTAGATGAGTCCACTGATGAGGAATAAACAACCCGCAACGCCCCATCCTGGGGTGAGCCGCGGTTCGAGCGGCAAGCTGTCTGCGTCTAGACTCTGGGTTAGTCACCGTAGTCGGCGTTCTGACAGTTTAAAGATTGGGTATTCTCACTGTCTGGGCTTATAGACGGTGCGGTGTTGGTCTCGGTCGTCGGGCTTGGAGTCTGCGTAATGCTGATTGCCGAGCTCTTTGATGTCGTGGCAGAATGTATCTCGCTAACAGACGTTTGACCGGAAGGTCTACTGGATGATGCTGCTGCTGTGGTCGAAGAGATCTGACTGGTGCCCTGGGTCGTTGTTGCCACTGTCGAGATACCGGCTTCTATCTCGCCAGTCGGGCGCGGCTCGGGGTCCTGTCTGGCATTGTGTTGCAGCGGTCCAGCCACGACATAGCTGGCCAGTGCCAAATTGACGAACAATTGGATCACTGATGGCCGCATGTTGCCGAAAGGGAGCGATATCTTCGAAGGGTGCGATAATCGAGAGCTCTTCCAGATCCAGTCGCGTAAGACCAACTCGGGAGAGTTTGTGGACCAACAGAATAGAAAAGATCCAGTAATGGATACCTCGTTTCCTCGGCCACGGAAAATGTGATCAAGATTGGACCATGTTCAAAAGAGGCGTGGAAGTCATTTGACGAGACAATGACGTTTGTCGATGCAACATGCCAAGGTGCGCTGATGTGCTAAGAAGATAACGCTCTGAGCGTCTAGGAACATGTAACAAGCAGGGTTTCATTGGGTTCAGAGGGCTACAGGCTGGATGATATTTGGGGACCGTGTAAGTCCTGGCTCAGCTCGGGGCCATTTCCCGCCTGAAACGCTGAACGGACGACATCTCTGCCGGCGGGTCTCCCGACGAGTCCAGTCCAGCTGCACATGAGAAAAGCAATCTTGGACGCACTCGCTGTGCTGGCCTTGCCTGACTCTCTGCTGGCGATGGCTGGCCAGCTCAGCCAAGTCGTGATATGCAGCCGCATGGGTGGCGTGGGGCAGCTCTGGATGGGTGGTGCGGGTTGGCCGCATGGGGAAATTGCAGCAGTCACCATGGACTCAAGGTTCAGCCAACGAGCTGCGTGCAAGCTGCGGATTGTCACTGGTGGGCGGTCGAAAAACAGGAATGCCCCTCTATTCAACCCGGCTCGGCGCCTCTGTCAGGACGCTACCACGGCAAGCCGCAGCTAGTCAGGAACGGCTTTCTCAGATGACCCCATTGTTGCTCAGAACAAGAGGGTGGCCCCATCAGCGTTACCGATGTCGTTGTCAACCGTATGCAATGCGGCGGCGTCCGGATCCGGCTTTGTGTCTTTGTTCAAGCTGGTCGACGGTTTGGCCGATATGAGAGGTATGTATGATGGTCGAGCAAGGCCTGTTCCTTTTCACGCGGCTGCTGTGCAGGGCCTTCAGGGCTTTCAGGGTTTCAAGCATCCATGGCAGATCATGGACGGAGGTCCTGTACCGTAGGACGAGACCTCGAGAGTGGACCAGCAGGGATCTCGACTTGCGCAGATGCGGATCTCCGGCCTGCATATTCTGGTGTCCATCACCGACGTCTGCCCAGGTGTCGAGGTTGCAATGGCACAGTTCAAGGACTAGCACGAGGACAGCACAGATGCCGTCCAAATGTGGTGTGTGCCCGTGCTGGCATTGTCTCACGGCGAGACAGGCAGTGGGAGGTGAAGAAGCAACAGCCGCGCTGCAGAATCCGAGCAGGACCGCCATGTGTCGGCACCTGAGTTGACGAGAGTCATGATGAAACCTGGAAGAGATGCAAAAGTCGAGCAGGCCAGGGTTGTGGGCCGCTTGCGGCTCCTTCCCTGCCCTGGCAGAGCGCGCATGGTGCCCCGCTTGCTTTTGCTTCAGCTCCGAGATGCTCCTCGATGCCCTGCCCAGCCCTGCCGCGTCTGCAAGACTCCCATCACCGCGCCGGCCTCGTTTGCTTCTTGCCAGTGCGGTCGCCGGTTGGCGTCAGCCACTTTGACAGCTCATGAATGGGCTCCAGCATGGGAGCGTGCAGTTCTGCACAGTCCGAAATGGGTAGCACGTTGGAGCTGCTGCAATTTCACACACAAAGGTTTCCGCACGAGAACGGCTCGACGATGTCGCACGCGGAGATCCCGCCATCACCGCGCCAAACTCTATGTCTGCCCAAGTGACCACGCGGTCCAAGCTGCAGATCTCTATGTTATTGCTCCTCATCTCTCACGCCTCGCCTCCGGGTCGTCGGGGAACGCCTCCCCGCTGGCCTACAATGCTTGGAACCAACTGCATGCAGGCGCTCAGCTTTCCACGCGTGCATCATGACGCGACTCCGACGTTTGACTTCCGCCATGCTTCCTCCTAGCGCGTCTGCGTTGCTGCCGGTAATTTCGGCAACCCCCCACCGTGCCAGGGCAGGCAAGCGAACAGCCGTCCTGCATCCTCCCAATATGTGGTGCTGTTCTAAGGGCCCAGGCTCGCCAGGCTGGGCGACAACTTGAACAGGTCAAGACCTCCTCACCAAGAGACTGGTACTGCGTAAGGCTGCTTGCTGTCCACCAGTCAGAGCCCTGTATCGATTCGCAACCAAGCCCGGCGGATGTGACCCGAATGCAGCCCTCAGCTGCTGGCACGCAGACTAGTGCAAATTGCGATGGACAGGTACATCCGTGGTGCAGCAGCAAGACGCTCTGAGGTCTAGTGAACCGAACCATACTCCGACTCCGGACTGGGACCTGTGCCAGCGCGATGGCTCAAGATGACGAGTTCGTCTCCATGATCAATGGTAAGTACTATGACCATTTCGAGGGCGCCATAAAGGAAGATCAGCCACGCCAAGGCGAGATCGCAGCTTCGTCTGAACCATCAAGAAGAACAGAGGATGAAACTTTCAGAGCCCCCTTGGCGGTACACCGGCATACAGGTCTCCTCTGTACCATAAAGGTAGTATTGCACCACTTGCGAAGATGAACGGCCATCTGAACTTCAGTTGGACTTCAACCAGTCAGCCGTCTCCCGGAAACTCCGGGAGCCGGTCACAGCGGGGATCCGGTGACAAGCCAGGGATGTTGGTGAAACCCCCCATCACGACAGGATGTCATGCAATGCTCAGCTCGATTATTTTCTTTCCATGGTTGCCATATGGCCTGGATATGCTCGCCTGTTTATTGGTATCCGATATGATAGCACGTAGTGGACGCAAGCACATGTTCTTCATAAACATCCGGACACTGAACAAGTCGTAGACGTGCCTCCTCTCCCGGGGCCGGACAATGCAGTGCTGGCCACGATCGATCAAGAACCCCAGTGTACTAGAGTATGTGCAACACCTCCTCTCTTGTCCCTACCACAATTGTCTACTCCAGGATCAATGAGCGGAAACGTCCGTGCTTGCTTACCGCATCGAAAAGTCATGTACCACATTTCTTGCGTCCGCAGGTGCTCTGTCCATCCCGTTCGTACGCCGGTCCGATTCCTCCATGTCCGGCACGAACTCGAACGAAAAGTACCGTTTGCTCGCGAACCCTTTCAAGCATAAGTGTATGTCTATATCCTTACTTGCACGCAAGATACACATATGTATCCCTAGGTAGGTACACATATATCTATATTTGCAAACAGTGAGAACAGCAACAAGCAAGGCGGTAAACGGTCGCTTGCATGCCAACCCGATCATCCGCTAGCATCTGGACTTGATTTCGTCCTCCTACTGGTGACTTGTGAATAGCACATGTTATGGAATCATTTGTGGCCCAACTGCCAGAGAAAACCGAGCCAAGTTATGAAGCTGAGTTTGTCGGAACGCAAGGATTATCTGCTTACGCACAAGGCGACGAAAGCAAAAGATGATAGAAAAAGATGAGAATAAAGAGAAAAAATCGGATTCAACGACGAGCGGTCATCACAAACCAGGACGAAACAAAGAATCCCCCCACTTTTCCCGCCTGGGGGAGCTCTATGGACAACAACGGTCGTTGTTGGGCCTTCAAAACGCTTTGTAGGCCCCGTGTTTGCCTCGGCAGCGAACTTCCTCACGCAGTGGTGGCCTTCCATGGCAGGCACGCTGTACCCAGAGCACAACGTGTCGTTCAGTTGTCAGGAAAGCGGAACAGCATACGTGTAACTGTTGGTAGACTAACAATTCTAGTACAAATTCTTCTCCTGGCTTTTACTGCCGAGCAGCTAAGCATCCTGTCCATCACTATTTCTAGACCCAGCACCGTCTTTAATACGGCACTTCCTACCGCCGTGACAGCCGCGACGGCACACGGTCCGAGTTCGTCCTGCCCTGCGCCGGCCTACCTCCCCTACGTCCATTAGACATACCCGCACCACCGGCGGACGACGACGGTATGTTCCTCCGCTTCCGCGCAAAGATTGTCGACACGGTCCGTATAGGGAACGTGAGGACTGCCATGACGGCGTGGATAGGGAAGACTGTGATCGCGACGGCCTTATCGACAGTCCAGCTCCATAGCGCTGCCAAGCTACTCAGGGTACTGCTGCCGGTGTTGCTCTTGCTGTTCTTCGCGGCCACGGCTGCGAGCGCTATCGCGTCCTGCAGGCGGAAATCGATGTACTCGAGCCTGTTGTCCGTCTGGCTGGCCAGGAGCGCGAGCTTCTTCTCGTACCGCCGCATTGCCCTGTTGAGCGCCTCGAGCTCGGGGACCATGGTCTTGTTGATCTCCCGCGCGACAGCGGCTTGAATGACCTGCGGGCTCGGCTCGCCATGACCCTGTGTGCTGCCGCTCGTCTTTGACTGCGACCCTGACGACACCTGTGCAGTAGTGGCAGCAGCGTGTGACTCCAGGTCGTTGATGCGGTCGTACAACTCCTGAACCTGCTGGGCACTGATTGTCTCTTCCGTCACGTGCTGATTCTGCGCCACGATGCGTTGTACGCGGAGGGTGCGATCATGCACCATCTTGAGCATGTGCTTGACAGGTCGAAACTCGGCAGCACAGATAAAGATTGTCAAGTTGTAGTTCGAGACGAGTCCCTCCGATGGCCGCGTGAGCTGGTTGCGGATCGCGTGCAGCATATACGCGCTGATCAGGGGGAACAAGAAGCACCAGACCAGTGCCGCCATCTCGTGAACGAAAAGCTCCTTGGATGCGGCGTCCCTGCGGGCTGCCCTTAACACACTGGTACGCGACTGTGGCATTGCCGCCTGGCCATTACTCGTGTGAGCACTGCCGTCCTGCTTTGCCCTGGCGTTGTCGGTAGTCTCCTCCTCCTCCTCCTCCTCCACGTTCTCCAATGCAGTCGTAGCGGACGCCACAGTGGATAACTCAAGATCACTATCTGATTCGAAGACTGGCTCATCAAGTGGCTCATCGTTGGCGATCCGCATCTGTTGGGCCGCGAGGTACCAGTCCCAAGGCTGCGTCACAGACCAGTTGAGCACAACTGCGGCGATAGCAAGAAGGATGAGATCCGTGAAGAAGGAGGCACCGTTCTGGAAGATCATGCCAGCGACAGCCGGGAGCAGGGCGAGGACAAGCGGCGTGTAAGACAGTGCTGACCGGTCGGCACTCTCTTCTCGCCTTCTAGCCCGGGTCGGGTTGAAGAGCTCATCGGCACTGTTTTCGAGATCTCTCCGCGCGTCGCTGAAGCCGTCTGAGAAGGTGGATCCGCGCCGCTTCATGCCGCCGAAGGCGCTGGAAGAGGACGCATGGGGAGGATGAGATTGCGAGCCGAAGTTGACCGTGGCTGCACGGCGGAGCAGAGGCTCGGGAAATGACGAGTCACGGCCGCTCGCCTGGGCCGCTGGCGGAGGGCCTGGCTTGCTGGAATCGTCTGCCATGACGGGTGACTCAGTACGTCGGCATGGAGCTGTGGCGGAGCTGGTGTAGATGGATGCGGACGTGAAAACGAGCAGGGCCTGTTCGTGACCGGTCCTATTCCACGATATGTGGCTGTAAGCAGACGCAGTGGCGACGAGACAATCTGTCCCCAGTTGCAGAGCAGTCGCAAGAAGACGGAGATTCGAGCTGGGAACTGATGCGTCTTCGCGTGTGCAGATGGATGTTGGTGTTGAGCTGAGCTGGGCTGGGCCGAGCTAGGGAGGAAGACAGGGGTGGCGGGTGGCAGGCCAGGGATCTCCAGGCAGTGTCGTCAGCATTAGCAGACGACCCTAGATCTGGGGTAAGCTTGACAGGAGCTGCTGAAGTCCTTCCTCAGGTAACTTGCCGCCCAGCTCGGAGCAGACTAATTACAATACCTCCAATCACCAGAAAATCTGCAGGTCCAACCCTGAATGCAGCCTCCAGCGAGCGGGCCACGCAAGCAGACCTGCCAGATTCTGCACCTGGAAGCTTCCACTCCCACTTGCGTCTCTCCCTCGTGGCTTCTTGTCCTGCCCTTGTCTTACGTCACTACGCCTCTAGCCTGAACCTAGCCTCCACCAGTCGAAGTGGCACACGGGAGCTGTGCCGCCATAGACATGAGGGAGGCCTTGCACAGGACAGCTCTGTTTCACCTGCCACCCCAACATGCACGCGTGAGTCGCCATCACCAGCTGATCTTGCTATTTCCATTGTTGGCATTCGCGACAATCATGGCGGTTCTACGAACCATTGGGGGGAGCAGGAGCATCCCGGTAACGCCCCAGGTGTGTGGAAACATCGCTCATCCGCGCCTGTGAGGAGAAAGTGACAGATCTTCAGCTTCCACCTGGTTTTTGATGCGGACCTCACGGTATATACTTAGTTTCAGGTTCGGCGAAGGAGCCACTGACTTCCAGCAACGAGGCTACCAGAGTCAAAAGGTGTAGAATGTCTGACAAGTTTCGACATGTGCAACACCGTCTGCGTCTCTCCCAGTCTCAGACCTGCCACCACTTTAAAGAGGCAGACACAATCGCTCAAGACAGGCCAAGGGCTTTCGAACTTCGGAAAACCGGCGCCTCGAGCTATGAAAGGCTAGAGAACGGCAACTCTGTGTTGCGTTACCGAACAATCGCACAAAGTGCCAAAGGTCCCAGGCCCAAGACGGCCTAGTTTCGACCGTGTACGAACTCGCCTACGCTCCAGCCGCAGAAGCAGTGCCGCTCGAAATGAGAGTCGAAATTTAGAGCATCATGCCGTTCTGCCTCGCGTAGCCCCAATCCGGGCTTGGGCTCGTCACATTCATGCTTTGCACTCATGCTTGCGCTGACAGGCTCGGGATCAGTCATACCGACAACCGGGCCGGCTGGTTGGTGGGCCCATCACCTGTGCAGGCTGGAAAAAGCACGAGTAGGAGCTCCGCTGTGACAATGCGAATGCTCCAGGGCTGCCAGCCGCATTGTCGCGGATCCTGCATGCGGGTCCTCGGTGTGCCCAGTTGGTGGCAGCCGTGATATCTTGTGCGAATCTATTCGTTCATGCCTCTACTCGAAAACAAATCACGCTCTCTCACCTGGAGCACAATCATCGAATGTGTTTGCCCGTGCCGGAACCTTTGGGAGAGCACATCTTGATCGTTTCAGGAGTGCTTGTGTGGCGAGCGAGCCCAACATCTTGCAAGACAGACGGGGCTGCGGGTCTAACACACAAGTGACACACACAGCTCGAGGTCGGGGCTGCCCCTACGGAGATCACGGAGCCAACATGGGACGACTGTCATCGTGTCGGTGGCACGCCAATGTGTGTGTATCTGCACAATGCTTGCGCCGCGCTCTGTGTCGCAGATCCTATTTTTGCAACATTGGTACTGCAGTCTCGCCGGATCCCCCTCTCCCCACCGTGATGTGATGCCTCGTCAAAACATTCTTCTGCTGGGGATGACATCCCTTGCTCGCCACAATGTGTGTCATGCCTCGTCGCCCGAAGGCGCTCAACCGTCGCTTAAGCAAGCCATCCTTGATCTTTATTCAGGTCGTTAATATGAACAATAAAGTCAAAAAATGCAAGCGTGCCTAGGGATATTTGTCGTGTGGGCACAGGCCAGCCACAGGCTGGAGCTTGGCGAGTCTCGCTCCAGAGGGTTGTCGGACTGACCACCCGCTGACCTCTGTCCTCGAGCATCATGACCCAGCGCACCGGGCCTGCGCTCTAGAGCTGGTGGATTTCGGCGGGCGCGCGCGGGCTAGCAAGGGGCACCGCTGCAGGAACACACAGGGGGACAGCCTCGATTAATAAAGCTGCCCCCATGGATGCAGAAAAAGAATCAAGGTCTAGGCAGGAAACTCGGAATCCCTGCACGGCGGCGCCGCGATATCAGAGCCAGTGCGTTCCGAATGACGCAGGCTGCGAGGTCAGCCAAGTCTCAGGCCATTGCGTGTCACCTCAGCTGCTTGTTATAAGACGGCCTGGCGCCTCGTGTCCTGCGCACGCTTCGCGTATGGCCTACATCGTGGACTTTGGTGATGCCATTCCAGTCATTGCCGACACCAGCACAGAGTGTTCTAACCCGAACGTTCCGAACGACCAAAATCGTGACCGTCTCGGAATCGACCGCTTCGAAGGCGCCGACAGATTTCCCGGCGGCTGTCTGGCTTGAGAGGAATCAGCACAGGCGACGATCGACGACCGACGACCAACGTCCAACAACGACCCATTCACAAGCAACGCCGCCGCAGCGGACGATGCCAGGGCGGGCAGGCGACCACAGCAGCATCTCCGGAATCGATCACCAGCTCACCTCGAGCGCAAGCCCGACAGATTCGCCCGAGAACATTCCACAGCCCCGGGACTGCCGGTTGGCAGCAACAGGCGTCGGACTCGCCCGTCACAGGCCCAGCAGCCGAGGCCTGGCCACTCAGGCGACACGACCAAATTGCAGGCAGGGGTCCCAGCAACGCCAGCCACTCACAACCCCGGCTCGCCTGGCAGCACGGGCAGGAGCGGTACGGGTCCGCCTCTCTCTCCTCCTCGCGTCCTGCGCCTTCCTCGCAGGGTCCCCTTTCGCCTGTTCAGTCCTGCATCGCCAGCCTCATCGGCGCCCGCTCTTCCCACTCACTGACATCAACCGCATCCAGCGACTCCGTCGGGCCGCCCCTCAGCCCCCGAGCCAGCCTCGCAGTCCCCGACAAGTGGGCTTCAGCCACTACGACACGCCTGCCTGCCCGGGCGTGTTCCGACAACAGCTCCAACGGCTTCATACGCTCACGAACATCCTACAGCTCTCCCGGCGACCACCCTAGAACTGGTCGGAAACAGCAAGGCTGGGTCTATCGCAGCCCACCAGACCACTCGTGAGATCGTCACGCCAGCAGCGTATCCGGCACAGGCTCGCCAATCTCCTTGGCCTTCTCCATTCAGACTCAACAAGGACGCTCAGGACCTCCAGTTGCCTGTTCGTCCCCGCGCTGCACGCCTGTGGAACCCCACCAACTCAGCTCGATCACTTCCGACGCGCCGGGAACCTCTGGTTCGTCGTGCATCGTCGCCACCGCCGCCTCCTGTCCCAATCGCACATCCTCTGGACAACAGCCGCGAGGACATCTCCGAAGGAAAGGCCGGAGGCACCATACAGCGGCCGCTACTTGGAGCAGCCGCCCAGCGCCAAGTCCGCCGGATTCCCTCGAAGCGACAGAGCTTGCTGATTGAAGGAAGAGCGAGCGGCGACTATCGAAGCAGTCTACCGCCGTCCGTACGACACTCATACGACGACGGGAACCGACCTTCGAACCCTCTGGCGCCTCCACAACCACCCGCCGATATTTCTGAACCTCGGCCACGGCGTGCCGGTATACTGAAGCCGCAAAACCAAAGTATCGCGCGGAGAGGCAGAGCAGTCAGCTTCGGCTTGGTGCAACCGTCCAGCTCAGAGAGCAACAATACTACACCACCCGCATTTGGCAAGGGCAAGGGAAAGGAGGTCATGGCGCCACCAGGGAACCACGACTCCTCGCGGAGCTTCTCTCAGGATCTCGAGCGAGGACCTGATGTGCTGTCACGCCGCAGTGAATCGCAAGCCGGCATCCCAGACGACCTGGGCTCGATATTAGACTCCGAGGACAGTTCTATCCTCGGAGATGCTGATCAACCAGATCTGGGCGACGAATGGGGGCCGCAACACCCATGCTATCCCCATCTGAATGTACACGTACCCATGGATTCGGCCGAGTACACGACAACGCGCATCATTCGGATCAGGAGAGATTGGCTTGTGCAGGGAGACCTTGCGCCAACATTCTCAAATTTGTATCCCGAGATTTTGGATCCAGCGGGCATCTCCGAGACAGAGTTCCGGCGAGTCATAGAGAAGCTCAACAGTGAGCTCGTGCCTATCTTCAACCCATACAATTGGAGAAATATCATGGACGGCGTGCTGGGCCTGGTGACAGGTTGGATCTGGGACGACCTAGGTCTCACAAACACCAAGAGCAGGCTTAGAAGTCTCGAGGCTTGGATAGAAAAGTGGAACGCCGAGATGGAGAAGACGATAGGCGCTGATGACGGGTCGCTGGCTCCAAAGATTGTGCCCCTACGCAGGACGGGGTACATGAACGTGAGTTTCCTGCCCTGCGTGTTAAGCACCGTGCCATCATGCTAACAAGTCATCACAGCTCGACATACAAATACCAGACCCCGAGATCGCGCCCGCCGCGAGCGAGCGCACAAATACTCGTGAGGGACCCGACCACGTTGCCGAGCCTGAGCCTGCTGTTGTCGCAGAGTCAAGGGACGATGCCGTATAAGTGCAGCCTCCCACCCGCCTGCTTAACATAACGATGTTCCATGTCTGGCTTCACTGGGTTGACACCCACCCATGCTCTTCGTTGTATTATTTCTTTGCGCGCGAAAACAAGAGAGAGCCCATCATGTTGTCCCCGTCGACACTCGCATATGAATGACGAAAGATACCCCCCGAACGTTACTTACCTTACGTTGTTTTATATATAGCTATGGTCCCGCAATCATCATCATCTAATACCATCACGTTTCCCGCACTTTGTGGGGTTGAGATCCCTTTCATGCTGTAACGGCAACTCGTGGTCGTACTGTGTTATTCCCGAACAGTGATCTATTCTACAAGAACACCATATCTGAGTCTACAAACTGTTCGCTTTATCTATCAAGGGCTCTGCATACAGATAGGTGTCCCGACCCTCCCCAATCAGCACTCCCAGCAAACCTGCGCGGCATGACCTTGTGCCCCCTTCTCTGCAGGACCTTGTTCGCTCCATCACGGACTTTCCTGTGCTTACAGATTTGCTCTCTCTCGCTCTCTCTCTTTCTCTCTACATCTACCTTGAGGTATCTATCCATCTCTCAGCTCCTGCGCGCCGCGTACACGACTCGAGGGGTCGTGGCGGGGGATTTCCACGGGCGCCGCGGCCCCGACGAATCTCAGCAGCGGCACCGCGATCGCCCGGCCCCGGCCGCGGCGGATGTTGGAGTGGTGGATGTGTGTAGCGCGTGTAGTGTTTTGGGTAGTGATGCTGCTGCTGCCTGCGTCGTCGGTGGCTGCGTCGTGCTCGGTGAGCCAATCCGCGTGGTCGTCGTCGTCAGTGTTGTCACCGCGGTCGCCGCCGTGCTTGTTGTTATTGTTGGTGCTGCCACGCTCGTAGCCGCGCCGAAAGGGCCAGTTGCCGGACGTGGTGGTCATGTCGCGCACTCCACGTATGATGGCGGTGTCGACGCTGGTAGCCGACTTGACTGCGTCGCCCGGGGGCGTCGTAATCCAGATCTTGGTCTCGCGTAGCATGCTGGGGTTGTTATGCTCTTGCTGTGTGTCGTCGTTCAGGCGTGTGTAGTGCCGCTGCTCTTTCTGCTCCTTTTCGTGCCGAGATTTTTGCTTCTGCTCTCTTTGCTCTGACAGGTTACGCCGGTGCTGAGAAAATCCTGGCATCGGCTGGCAGAACCGTCCACTCATACCGTTGCCACGAGGAGCAGCAGCAGCATTAGTCATGGAGGGAGGCGTCTGACGTGCCATATCACGACGGTGCTGAGCAAAGCCCGGCATCGGATGGCGGAGCTGGACACTCCCGCCCGCAGGCGCTGGGCACTGCTGCACTCTCTGATTCTGTAGTTGGCGGGGAGTTGTTCGGCCACAGTTGTTATCTTTGCCGCCACTCGCCCGCGCGAACACTGGTCTCAACGACTCCACGGCATCACGTTGCGTCGCTGTCCGGTCGAGATGGGCGCCCCGAGCAGTGACCTGGGATAACCGAGGATGGTGGAAGCCTGACAGCAGGCTCCCCTCGGTCAGATACTGCTGGCCACCTGCGACTGGCCGTGCTGGTGGGCGGTGGACAGTGTCGTGACCGATAGAGGTCCGCATAGGCTGGTCAGCGGACCTGAGATGATCTCCGTGTAGATCACCATGGCCTCTGGTAGTCATCTGTCTCCCAGCCGCGTTGTGCGGTTGAAGTACACTATCTTGCCCATGGCCACAACTGCCAGATCTCTCACGTATCTCCCTCTGTGCCTCCACGTCACGACTTACTGTCCGGCGACTGCCTAACCTTCGACAGCCCCAACTCGTCAGTCGACCGCTCAACATGCCGCTAAAGGAGCTGGACGATAACGTCGGAAGCGCCGGCATCGTGATGGTCGGCATCCTGGGCAGCGTCGGGGTCCTGAGAGCCTGGCAGAGCGCCGCGCCGCGGTGCTGCAGGGACGAGCCGCGCGGTGGGATCACGGACGCGATGATGTACGAGTCCTCGAGGGCACTGGATGACTCGAGAGTCGGGAGCGGCGGCAGTACCCTCCCCAGCCTGGTGCGGCTGAGCTTGATCGTGGCTCCTCCTGAAGACGTTAACGGGGAGGAAGCGGGCTTGCCGTAGCTTTTGTGATGAGCTCGAGGGGGCTTTCGTGGTAGCAGTGGCTGCGGACTTGACCAGTCTGCATAGTCGCTGGCAGGCGAGTACGAGGGTGTCTCCGGACGCCGAGAGGGCGGGCTGGGGACCAGAAGGTCGGCATCGAAGGAGTGTCGTGAGCTGCGAGTCTGGTATGTATTATGCTCTGGCTTGTCCAGTGGGGACAGGCTGTGACCTTGCGGCTTCGAGATTCTACTGTTGAAGAAACAACGATACGTTAGTGATCGCGAGCATGGACAAGTACATGCTCCCTTGAGGTTCTTACTCGTCAAACTCCGCGAAACTCTTCTCCTGCGGTGATGATAAGGCTCGTGTCCATAGGTCGATATGTTCATTGACCTTTCTGGTCACTTGTCGAGCCAGACCGGGAAGTCTCTCGTGCACCTTATTCATGCAATCCACGAATCTGTACAATCCCAACTTATGTCCAATGTCTTGCCACATCCTAAGTGCATCATTAGTTGCCCCGAAGAATGCCACAATCACAAAGCTCGTGACGATCGCGATCCATGGCTGTTCCAGCGTCGACGCTGGCACGAGCCAGCTCGGCACGAACAAGATGGCGTGCCAGGGGTACGGCGTGCCCTCGCCGCTGCGCATGCGGCGGTAGTCATACGGCCTCGATCCAGCTATTGTGTCGCGGAGGTTGACGGCAAAGAAGTAGAGCATGAAGGGGACGTAGAGCACCAGGATGCTCAGGCACATGCGGTACAGCCGGCGACGGGTGCGGGCGACACGCTGGCAGGCCTCGAGGTTGACGCCGTTGGAGAAGGCCACTGAGGCGGCGCGGGCGACGATGCGGTAGCGGGTGTACATGATGTCTGCATCAAAATGTGTTAGTGATGCCGATTAACACTTCCAGCAGTTGGGACAAGGGCAATCGTCTGCTGCCCAAGAAGCGTCACATACAGGCAAACGGCACTGAGGCAACCGCGAAAATAGCTGGCGGAGTGTCAAACACCAGTGCCTTAGGCCATGACCTGTCGTACACTGCCGAGCAGCCCACGAGCGTGCCGACAATGTACCTCTGGGCCAGGTCGAAATGGGTGAACATGAGCTGGAACGCCGGGATGCCGAAGATGATTCCGGCCTCCACCAGCAATTTCTTGCTATCGCCAGCGTCCAGGTCTGGCCTGGTAGACAGCCTCATCTGGGACGCCAGTCGGCGCATGATGGCGAAGATGCTGGCGGCGTAGACCGTCTGCAGCGGCGCGGCCAGGTACACCTGGATGTCGCAGAGACCGTGCCCATGCCACCACGAGGCGTAGTTGTCGTCGGGCCAGATGCTGGCGTTGAGGATGGTGAAGAAGTTCATGGTCCCGACGGCCGTGATGAGGACAACTGCAGCATATTGCTTGTTGTGGAGCAAGAGGCGGAATGGGACATGGCATAATATCGTGCCCACGACGGCGAGAAAGATGCGCAAGACTCGGTTGGCTTCTAGAGAGCTAGACGTTGAACTGGTTGCCGACATGATGCAGCAGTTCTGCTTCTGGAAACAATGGCGCTGCTCGTCTGCTCGTTCCTCCGAGTGGCATCATTGAACGCACTCGATGTGGTATCACCGGGAATGTTGCGACAAGGAGCAGGGGCTGTGGTCGTGTGTTAGACTGAATAATCAGAACACGTTTATGTAAACACTTCAGGTTGGCTATGGTAGCAATGCTCATGCTTTGTAGTGCTGTTGTGCTCGACTCACAGAACTGCGTTTGGCGCGACGTGTTGTTGCCGTGGTTTCATGGGTGGCCGAAGCTACGGCAGTGGGGGATATTTCCGCCCTTCTTAACGATACCAGGTGCTGCACAATAGGATGTGTTGGTGTCATTCCAACGGGCTTTCCAATCAATTATCGATAGTGGAAGTCGACGTCTATGGATCGATTCAGTGATCAACTGCAGCCATCCGCAAGCGACCCGAGGCGGACGGCCGCTGCAACCGACCAAGAATACGAGAGCCTGGGAAACACAAAAGGAGGGCGATTTGACAGATAGGTACGCTTTGCCCGTAGAACTGAAGCATTGAGGCACCGTTTGTTTGTTTGGTGCGAAGATGATGCACTTATTTCCTCTGTGGTCTTACACAAGCCTCTTGAACGAAGTCCCGGCCAAGAACGTTCGTCGGAAATGCACGAGGCGAATACCCACAGCAGGACAATTGACAGCTCGGACATCGCGAAAAGGGTTGTATTGAGATGCAGGCAACATAGATCTAGGCCCAGATATGCCATGCATGGGGACAACCTATTACTGGGTGCGTGAAACTCATCGTCCATCTCACTGGCACTATCGACGTATAGGGACACTTTGGGAACAAGACCACAGGTTTTATTGAGACTTGCCCCAAGGGCCATGGATTGGCATGTGTGACGAATAAAAATATCAAGTCAATGCATATTTCTCAACCTCTAGCATATAGGTGCAGCTCGGTTCTTCAACCCATACAGGATATCTACCCTACATGTGAACATATGTCTGTGCCGCGGCCAAGCCTTCTGACCTTTCCCTGACAGCCTTGCCGTTGCCCGTGACGAGCTATTGATGCAGATGCACAATGCCAAGATCAGATGAAAGCTCGCTCGCTCGCTCGCATCTCGGGATGCCTTGGCGATTACGTCGAGGTCTCATCGCCCGACAGTGACAGGTCTGGACATGGATTCCCCACAACTTGGCGCTCGGAATGAGTTGCCGGATCGCCTACTGCTCCAACAGGAGCATTGTCAGGTCCAAGACACACACTCTAGACTGGCAGAAGCCTGTTGTACAGAGGATAGAGATTTGCAGGTAGAAAAGGAGTCACCCTTCCGCCTCTGATCCTCATTTGATCTTCATGGCCATGTTGCGTCTCACAACAACATAAAACACATGCAAGATTTCCCTTCGTTGCAACTTTTCCATCCATTTGAGCATTCGCCATACGAGATAAGGTGGCAGCTTGTACGATGCCTGTCAGCACGGTCCTTTCGCAGGCCACATTCACCAATCTGGGTCCGTTGACCACGACCTACACAGCGCCTGCCTCATGCTACACGCCGACAAATGTCTACCTGGGCTGGAAATTACAGCCACAGTTTCTCGCATGGGGCCAGGACTGCGCGGCCCTGCCGTATCCGCCCGCCAGCGACTGCATCCCTGAAGGCTCAGTGTGGGACGCTGACTTGGGATCAGAGACTACAACCAATCATTTCTTTTACCATTCGCCGGGCATCGTCTGTCCAAAGTCCTGGACCACGGCAGGAGTGGCTTTCAGAATCGGGGAGGGCGCACTGAACACGACGGGCGTATTCAATCCCACGCCAACCAGTATACCTCCAGGTGTCGACTACAGCCCAGGTAGCCCGATAATCAACCCGCTCTGGAACATCGGCCTGGAGAACCTTGATGCTGACG
This sequence comes from Microdochium bolleyi, assembly GCA_001566295.1. Classification (NCBI taxonomy): domain Eukaryota; kingdom Fungi; phylum Ascomycota; class Sordariomycetes; order Xylariales; family Microdochiaceae; genus Microdochium; species Microdochium bolleyi. Next base: position 3,547,799 of record KQ964247.1, on the reverse strand, counting down.
AGACCATGGTGGCGTGTTGTCCGAGGTAGGTCGGGCCCCTTTCGCCAGAACCATGAGCCCAGTGTCATCCTGAGCTTGCTCATACAGAGCATGGCCTTCTGCTGACACCTTTCCTAGCGGCTACACGGCGAGCCCATATGGCGGCAGGTGTTACTCGACCCGACCTACCAGTGTATACACTGCATCGACGGGCTGCCGCTGGACCAACAATGCTGGCCTTGATGTCCAGGTAACTTTCCCTTTCAACGGAACCACAGCGACGGGTTTCGCGCCCGCCACTCTGATGAACACTTCGACGATCATCACGACCTTTAGCGAGAGCGAGCTCACGTCCTTCACGGGGATCGCCATGCTGCCCATGGTGACCATGTTCTACCGGGCTTCGGACGTTCCGGCTGACGCGTCTTCGGCTACGACCTCTGCCGCGCCGTCGGGCACGGTGTTTGATGTATCCTCTGAGCCCTCTTCGGATGAGCCTTCGGAGACGACCACGGAGGCACCACCACCGCCACCAGTCAACAAGGCCAGTAGCTTCAAATTGACGGGCGGAGACGGCACGGCGGGCATTATGGTGACGGTGTGGGCAGCCGCGGCCTTGATGGGCGCTGTACTGTTCGGTGGCTGAGCATGTCAACATATGGCCGGGCGGTTGGCTTCAAGACGAAGCAGAGCAGTTTTGCCTGCAAATATACCCACACAATGGCAGCTAGAGAGGAATAAGATCAAGTGTCGAGTCTGGACTTTGACAGAGCGCGTGTGCCATGTTTCGTTGCATTGAATTAGTGGTTAGGCACGTCTGGACGATACCGGAATACCTCGTTGGGCTTGCGTGCGGTGGATAGCTCTGAGACCACAGCATCGGGTACTAATCCGTGGGAGAGCTTTCGAGACAGGTGCTGTGTAAGGGGGGCCTTAGCAGATGATGCGTTGGTGTCTTAGGTCACGGTTTGTAAGTGCTGTGGACGGAGCAAGCAAGGATGGGTGTCCCGTGGTCGTTCGCCTAGACGCCAGTAAGGCAAGGGCAGTTAGTTGCATGACTGACGACCCCACTCGTCCCAGCTTCATCCCTGCGCGTGCACGCGTCGCGTCGGGAGCTCACTGATGGGAGCTAAAGTGGTCCTTCCAAGAGTAAGGGACCACGCCACACCACATACCACCCACCATGATGCCTGGGCCAGTCCCGCGATAAGCTCCAGCATATCCAATTTCGACATCGCTTGCTCGCAATCTGCACCACCACCACCACCACCATCACCACCCCACGGCCGCCCACACGCGCACAACAGCACCACACAGCACACCAACTTCCCGCAGCCTTTCCGAGACCCAGACAACCATACACAATGTCGTTCCTCACCCGCCGCGCCGCCATCCTCCCCGCCGCTGCTGCTCGCAGCGCCACAGCTGCCTTTAGCACAAGCGCCCGCCGCGAGATCGCAAAGATCACCATCGTCGGCAACCTCGCCGCCACGCCAGAGCTCCGTGCCACCTCGACCGGCCGCGAGCTCGTCGAGTACGCCGTCGCCAGCAACTCCGGACCCCGCGACAACCGCCTCACCTCGTGGTTCCGCGTCACCTCTTTCCTGCCCGAGGGGCCCCAGCGGGACTTCCTGACCAGCCTGCCGAAGGGGTACGTTTGTTTGCGCTTACTTGGTCTGAGGACGGCAGCTTGCCGGTGTCCTTTCTGACTCCACATAAGGAAATAATGCGCTATGGAACTGGATATCCTGCTAACTCGCTGTATAGTGCCACTGTCTACGTCGAGGGCAATGCCACCATGAACACCTACCAGGATGCCGAGGGCAAGAACCGGTCCTCCCTCCGGATTGTTCAGCGTATGTCCTACATATCCCAGAGGCTCCCTTTGTCTTTCCACGCCTGTTCGGCCGTCGCTCATACGCCTGGCCCTCCTTCGTGGGCACGGTCGTAGGTCCAGAGGCAAGCTTACTGACATTTACACAGAAAACATTGAGGTCCTCCGCCGCCCCGCCAGCGCGGAAGAGTGAACCTGTCCTCGCTCAGTGACTCAAGACTTGGGCCATCGTTGGGTCGCGGAGACTTCTCCCGCGATCTAGCCATCGTCTTCGGCATGCAAAGCCAAAGAACGATGGAACGTGGCCGTGCCGAAAGGCGCACACATACTCCACTCCACGATGACAATGTTAACGGTTCTGCTATGTCCTGTAATGTACATTTCTTTGGTTATGGTCGGGGCGGCTTTTAGATCTTGCGGGGTTTCTGGCGTGTGAAGGATGATTTTCCAGGCAGCAGCTTTCTCCCACGGCGTGTTCTGGCATGATCTGTGTAATTTATACCCAATCCGAGATGTATCGAATTATGCGCGCTTCCTGCTTGGCTTCCTATATACTAGTCGACCCTTCTCTCAAACCAGGCTGCAACTGTCCATGCACCCGAAACCAGCAGCCACGCCACCCTCCTCGCTCTTGTCGCCCTTCGTGCGCAGCAGGTACCCCGCCTGCTCGTTGTGCAGCACCTTGCCGCTCTTTCCCTCCCACAGGCAGGTGCCGTAGATGCCTAGCTCGCAGATGACGCCACCGTGCTCGAGCTTGCCGTTGCGCAGGATGGTGTTGGTAACGGGCGGCGGGGTGATGAGCTCCATGAGGATGTACGACGCGTAGTGCGCCTCGGGGATGGTCTTGAGGAACTCGGGGATTGCGGAGCGGTAGATGTTGTTCCCGCCACCCTCGCGCTGCGGCTTGAGGACGTACTTCTTGCACAGCTCCGGGTCCTGCGCGATCTGCCGCGCCTTCAGACCGGCCTCAGTATCGTCGAGGGGGTAGATGTTTGTGAAGGTTGCTGCGAGCTTGGCGGTGCGTCCGCTAGACTCGGAGGGGAGGAAATTGTTCAGGACCGATGAGTTGGACGGCGTCTCGGGCGTGGCAAGGACCTGTTGGACCTTCTTGGTGCCGGCCACCTGCGTGAGCACGGAGGGGCACTTGATGGCAGCGGATCGCTCGAGGTGGTACCGAGCTTCCCAAGCAGACTGGTCTGGGTAGTCGCCCGGGCCGTAGCCGCTGCGCATGTAGATGACGGCAACTTCGAATGTCCGCGCGGGATACTTGGGCGGAGTGTACAGCAGCTGTCGACCTGAGTCATCCGCTACCCGGGTATGCTGCAGAATCTCGGCATAGGGGAGACGGAAGACGGGTATTTGAGGCTCCTCGGACTTCTGGAGTTCAAACTCGAGGTGCTTCTGGTCGAAGATGTTGCGCTCTCCGCCTTGGACGAGGAAGATGACGCACTTTGAGTGGCTTGTTGTCGGTGCGCCGTACTCGATGAATGCTTGGCGGATGCCGCCTGCGAGTCCTGCCACGCTCGAGTTACGAGGCAGGTCAAGCTTGCCGTGAGCAATGCTGCTTTCAAGCAGTGGATATTCAGTAGAGGCGAGGTATCTATGATCACACATTAGCATCCTCGCGGGACTACGCGGCATGTTGGCGCCCTCACTTGTGAAGCGCAGATGTCTGCGCAGAAAGACCGCCAAATGAGGAGGCGATGGTGTTGAACTCGACCTGCTTGATCATGGGGTCTGAATCGGCCGTGTCCTGGTGCACCATGTAGTCTGACCTGAACAGACCAAGGCTTTTGTGCTGTGCCGGAGTCGTGAGAATTGAGCTTGGTTTCCCAGGATACTGGGTCTAATGCCTTACCTGCACGTAGCCTTCCGCCTTTACTCTCAAATGGACCTTCCACAGTTCTGTGATGAAGTCGTCGCTATCGCCAATGCTGTGATCCTTGTTAGCCTGCGGTCACAATAGGAAGTATCCAAGACCAGGCTCTGAAACACATACTCCTTGATAGTCTGGGCCAGGAATCCCTCATCCTGACTTATAGCCGCATACAGCTCATTGTATGCCTTCTGCACGCTCACTCCCTGGTCGAAGCAGACCTTGGGAAACGGGCTGGGAAACAGAGTGACGGGGACCGGTGTCGCAAGGATGCCTTGCGGATCAGCCTCGGCTGAAATGACAGCAGGGGGAGGTCTGACAACAAGACCATTGGCAGCTGCCCAGTCTTTGATCACCTCTGTGAGCCTCTCACCCTCGAGAGGAGTGGTTGTGGGCGGAAAGGCGGCCATTTCTGCGTTGGCGAAGCTCCAAGGCTAAGGGTGAGTTGCGTGTCGCGGGACTGCGAGATATACGCCGTTGCCGAGTCGAAAGGTGATGGTGGGGCAGGAGGGGACGAAGCCGAGCACTCTGTACAAGTGGTAGGCAGTCCGCAGTTGGAGATGCACAGAGAATGCTCAACCGGAGCCGTGTACTCGGGCCAGTGCGTTCTCTGCTCTACAACACGAAATAGACGTGCATCGAGGCCGTACGATGGGACGTCCTGGGAAATCTGCTTACGAATCGGGTCGAGATCCATCACAACCCCACCAAGCGCTGATGGTGTGCTCTCACATTTGAGATGCGATCGCGGAGCCTTCGAAGTCCGCCATGCAGGTACGCGGCCCCACTATCGACGGCTTCAGTAAAGTGCTCTCTCCAAAGCCTGTGCATGTGCCAGCCTGGAATATTACAATAGCGCTATACCACGATGTCCGAAGAAGGTCCTGTCTGGAATTGGAACAATGGGAGTCAGTACATAAAGCGACTCTTCGAGACCAAGACAGACACAGGTGTATTGCCTGTTCTGATCTGACCACGGGCCCCGTGGAAGGACGACGTTAAGTGCACTTCTGTGTACCTGCCTGCCCGACTGGCTTGAAATACATTTTGGGCTATCGTATTCCCGGTACTTGGACGGGAGACATCATGCATTGGCATGGTCAAAGCTCAATCGTTTTCCGTGGGTTCCAGCATCCATGGATTACTCTCACGCACTCAACCGTTTGCACACCTGCAGTTGACGACTGCACCCTCCCGACTTCCAGCTTAGTCATCCTGCGGAAGCTGCCGCCGGGGTCCATGCATCCGCAGGTGGGGCCGCGAAGTGCAAGCGCGCTCTGTCGCGTAGGAAGGAAGACCTGGCGATCGACTTTGAAGGGTCTTGGGGAAACCAGGAGGCCAGCTACAACGGCAATCACGAGCTGAGAAGTCTTGGATCGCACTTCTTCCACCGATCAGCGCATGCTGTTGGTCCGATGACACGATCCAACCCAATCAGATGCACCTGTTGGCCGTGCAAACACCTGCTGACCCGGCCGTGAAGCGCCCGGCCTGTTCTGCGACGTTTTGATGGACCCCGTACCGCACAATCCCCAGCCAACATCGCCTGGCTTCCTGGTGAGGCCTCAAGTTCCACATCCTCACGGCCACGAGTCGCCATCTTCTTATCAGCCCTCACGGTCCACCTGCGCCGGCATTCGCGCACAAAGTGGACGAGCATCCCTCCATTCTCTTTCCTTGATCTGTTCAGCTCAGCTTCCTGCCACCAGATCGAGCCTTTCCCCGCCAAAGATCTGGTGCAGCAATAATCACGGGTCCATCACCGAACCCACAGCCCATGAGGATTCCCGGGACCATTCATAATCTAATCCGCAACTCGAGTCACTGAAAGACGCAGTCTTGGCCATATCTGCCAGCAAACGACAAGGCGTAACAGTTCCAGTCTTTGGCCACATGAACCTCTTTACAAGATCTAGGGCATGTCCTTGTACTTGAGCAAAGGCTAGAAGACAGCAGACTGCCGCCATCCTGTCTTGGGCACTACCCCCGCTCGTCTGATGTCTCTTGTTCGCACCTGGCCGCCTCAAAACCACAATACTGAAGTTCACTGCGCAGCATCCAGTCAGTCAACCCTTCTGTGAACGCCGCCACGAAAATGAATAGAGCACCCGCTGAAAGTTGGTGTACACAGAAGCAACAGAGCGTTCTAGATGAACCATCTCTCGTTCGGATGGGATGACCGCCGTAGTTCATCATGGACGACCCCTGGGACTGGACCGTGGATCGAGTGGTACAGGAGTTTTGTACACCCCACCGGACCTGGAAGGCCGTCAAAGAACCGGCGAGATTGTCGGATCCAGTGCAACTTGAGCAAGCACTTCGCGAGCATGAGGTAGATGGGTACGTGCTCCTCGACTGCGAACCTAAAGACTTATGCGGCGAATTGTCGATCAGAATTGCGCACCACAAGATCACGTTCATCAACGCCATCAAACAGCTCCGGAAAAGGAGCCCAGGTTACAAGAAGGCACAGCGTCAAAAGGAGGATGACGAGCAAGCCACCGAACAGCAGGCATCACAGCCATCTGACAATGGCCCGAAAAACGGAGTGCAACAACTTGGACCTGACGATGCTTATCGTGCCGATGCGAAACGTCGACTGTACGCTCAGGTCAAAGGATCAACTTCTGCGGAAACTCTGAAGGACACTCAAGTTTTCACACCGACTGCAACGCAAGCGACACTCCAAGCGCCTGTAGAAGCATCTGCCATCAGTGATATCCCAGCATCGAGCTCACCGGCCAAAAAGAAGAGGAGGATTGCCCCTCAGCTGATATCTACCGACATTGATCCAGCGAACATGAACAAACCCATCCCGACGGCCGCAGACGTTATCACAGGTTACCGACCAGCGCCACCATTGCCACAAAAGCCAGCCAAAACCACAAAGGCGACCCCGTATCTGTTCTCGAGAGGTGCCAGCAGGCTTGATTTCCGTGATGGTGATTTTACTCTCAAGGGTGATACGATCCGAGAGATTCAGGATGGTTGGACATTTTCGCGAAGGATCCCGGCTCCCCCAGGCACGCAGAAACAGGCCCATTCCATCATGCAGAACCGACTAAGCGACCGTCGGACGACCAGACGGCGCAGACTAAGGCCAGACACCGTCGAAGGGGCTGATGACCCGGAGCTGGATAAGGTCCTGCCCGTCTACGGTCAGTCGGATGACGAAGACGGTTACGACTCAGACACCTGGCGAGAGATCGAGAAGGAAGCAGAAGAGAAGAAGCCCGCGGCGCCAAAACTATCTGTATCAGAGGTCGAGTCAACCATCGACCGTTTGATACAGACCCTTACCGACACGTGGCGGGAACGGAAACTTCCACGGCTCGAACGGGCCGCTTTTGGCATCTGGAAGCGAACCCGAGGGGCGAGCCTCTGGAAATTTGTCCAGGCTCTCGAGCAGCGTGTCAGCCACCTGGAGACGAGATTAGCTCGCATAAAAAAACAGTTCATGGGACAAGAATGGCGCTCGATCTCTGACCTAGAAGCCATGAGCGGCAATCTGGAAGCCACAGTCAATGATACGGAGGCTGCTCGCTGGGAAATCGGTGTCGTCCGTTCGCCGACAGCACCAGATAAGGCACACAGGCAAGCGCACACGAGAAAGCCGAACCCTGAGAAGACCGCACAGCTCAACGAAGATGAGGAAGAGATTTTGAGCAGCGAAGACGAAGCTGATATCCGTGGATTCATTGATGATACCGATGTCTCCATGCAAGAAGCTGATCATTTCGAAATTCCAATGGACATTGACTCTGAAGCAGAGCCAGAGCCCAGTTCGCAACTCTTAGGCGAGGCAGAGAACGCTCAACGAGAAGCAATTCTCGACCACCCCAGTACAGCGATCACCAGTCATACCACTCCAATGGTCGAAAGCGAGGTCTTCACGCCAACAAACGACGAAGCCACCGACAATTTGGACAGCAACATTGCCTTTGAAGTAGAGGATATATCTGTGCCGCAGGCCGACATAGACGATGCTGCAGTTGAGCTAGAAGCCGAAGAGCTTGCAGATCCGTCAGTGCCCAACAGCCGCATCGTTGAGTCCACCACATCCGAGCCGGAGATTGATGAAGTAACAACACCACGCAAGCCGAAGCCGGCTGTGCCGCGCCCGAGGCTATCCCTTGAGACGCCTCCCCAGCCGCAGAGGTACGAGATCATTGACCTGACGAGTAGCCCTGTTACTGGAGAGAGCAGCACAGCACCTGCCCCCACGTCGCACCGCCTTGCAGCCAAAACCACACCTCGAAGTGTCAAGATCGGAGCGCCCAAGCAACCGAGGATCAAGCAAGAGTCGACACCCTCAAGCTCTTGGAGCTCGAGTCGTAAGAGAGTCGCTTCATTCTCAATCGACGAAGACAAAAAGAGCTACCTGGACATGAACATTGACGACCTGCGGGACGACCCTATCCGCACCCAATTGGTGAAAGAGATCAATGCACTGCCTGATACTAGCATTAACGCTATATTCACAATCGCAAAAATCTGCGGCAAGCACATATGGGAGGATTTTGTCAGACCTGTATATTCAGAGTATGATTACCCAAGAACTAGCGACGCCGACAGTTCCAGTCTCCGAATCAAGGTTGCATACCGCTGTATGAGGTTGTTCGACGTCTGGAACGATCGAGCCCCGACATCAAGAAGGCTCCTGAAGAACTCAGACAAGTCCAGTAGGGAGCAGCACCTTGAGCAGGTCGATCAGATCAACGCTGAGCAAGCCGCAGCTCTCGCATACTTCCTTGCTACTATATCTGATCGATTCAGTTGGGAAAAGCTAGAGGGACCTGAGGTCCGTCAAATGCTCGACAGAGGGGAACCTGACAATGCCTCCAAATCAGGCAAAGAAGCTGATCAGAGTGCGGACGACGATATTGAACAGGAATACGGAGCAGATGAGGAAGACACCGAAAAATCACGTGCGCCAAATACACCTCGCAAGAAGAAGCGCACCACTGCTCTTGACAGAGCTGCTCGTGATCTGAGACAAAGCGACCTTGCCATCCAGGCCGAGCAAGCTGCAAGGAGGCAAGCCCTCAGAGCCAAATTGCAAGCGCAGGGAGCTTCCTCGGAGGGACAGTTCATCATCAACATGAGCAAAGCCGACGACGAAGGATTTATCCATGTGCATCCTGAGATAGCTAGGCGCATCAAGATGCACCAGGTCGAAGGCGTCCGATTTCTTTGGAATCAGATCGTTCAGAAGGGTGGAACACGTCAAGGCTGCCTTTTGGCTCACTCCATGGGTTTGGGCAAGACCATGCAGATTATCACACTCCTTGTCGCTATCACAGATGCGTCCAGGTCTGAGGACGAGAGCATCCGATCACAAGTCCCCGAAGATCTCCAAGAACCACGATTCCTGATCCTCTGTCCGCCTACATTGGTGGACAACTGGTTCGACGAGCTTCTGCGCTGGACTACCGAGGATCATGCTCTTGGAATCATCCGACAAGTCGACTCTGGCCTCTCTGTGCCTAAACGAGAGGCGATTGTCCGTGATTGGGAAAGAGATGGGGGCGTCCTACTCCTGCCATACTCAATCTTTAGATCAATGGTCGACAATCCGAGCATGAAAGGCATTCTTCTGGACAATCCCAACCTTGTTGTCGCTGATGAAGCCCATCTCATGAAGAATCCTAAATCCAAGCTGCACATTGCCGCGACAACCTTCAGCACCAAGAGCCGTATTGCCATGACTGGATCTCCCTTAGCGAACAACGTGGAGGAATATCACGCCATGGTCAATTGGGTCGCACCGAACTATCTGTCCGACATCAAGGCCTTCCGGGATCACTTCGCCAGACCTATCCACGAGGGTCTTCAGATCAGCAGCTCAGCCTACCAGCGCCGGAAAATGCTAGCAAGGCTGCGGGCATTGAAGAACGATGTCGCTCCGAAAGTGGATCGGAAGACACTGGCTGTACTCAAAAACAGCATCCCCAACAAGACGGAATTCGTCTTAGTCATGCCTCTGACAACCATACAGCGAAAGGCTTACGAACTCTTGATCCAATTTCAACAAGGTGTCGCTATGGAAAGCGCGAGTCACAACGCGACCATTTTTGCCACCCTCAACGTGCTTGCGTTGTTATGTGCCCATCCACAATGTTTCAAGAAGAGACTCTTGGGCAAGGACTCCAGCAGCGATCGCATAGCGACATCAGAGACGGGGACTGCCGTCGATGGTGACGAGTCAGATGAGTCGGTTTATGCCAATCTCAATCCTCAACTTGTAATGGAGGAGCTCAGTCTGCTGCAGAACATTGATCGCCACCGTGAAGATCTGGATCCGCTTTCTTGGAAAATCAAGATGCTTCTAGCCATCGTTAAAGAAAGCCACGAATGCGGCGATTCTGTCCTAGTATTCTCTCAATCTATCCCGACTCTGGATTATCTGGAGAAAACGCTGCGTCAAGCACGAATCGAGACTGTGCGGCTAGATGGCAATACGAAGATGGCTATCAGGCAGGACATGGTCAAGGACTTCAACAAGGGCGCTAGAAAGGTCTTCATGATCTCCACGACTGCTGGTGGCCTTGGACTGAACATCACTGGCGCCAACAGGGTGATTATCTTTGACTTCAAGTTTAATCCCCAACATGAGCAGCAAGCGATCGGGCGAGCATATCGTATAGGACAGACGAAAGAAGTCTTTGTCTATCGTCTCATCTGTGGTGGCACCTTTGAGGAGAAGATGCTGGATCGCGTCGTCTTCAAGATGCAACTTGCACAAAGGGTTGTCGACAAGAGAAACCCGATTCCCAAAGCCCAGGAGATGGCGAAGTTCCTTGATATGCCGGACGAATCACCCGAAAGCGATGTCGAGCAGTACAGAGGCCGCGATACAGTGCTGGACGCCTTGCTCGATTCTCCAGACGTTCGTACAGGGCTTCGCTCCATCATGACGATGGATGCATTCGAGGAAGAGGAGCTTGGGGATGCCGAGGTCTCGGCAGAGGACCAGGCTGAAGCTGAACAGTTGCTTCGACTGCACCGAGAACCGGCCACGTCATACGCGCCGAATTCAAGACCTGCAACAGGCTTGCTTCCGCTGAACTACAGCATGCCCTTGTCTGCTTCCACTGCTTTCAATAGCATTGACCGTTGTTCGCTGCCTACATCAACAACCACTAATGGTGTGTTGCAAGAAGTCCATGCTCCTGTACCGCCGCCTCCCCCTCTCACACAAGCCACACCGGTCGACGATAGTCTGGCGCAAGGAGCTGCATCATTCTCGTCGGTACCTATACCGCTGGTGCCAACGGTGCAGACTAACCGACATCCAGGTTCCGCAATCCCTCTGGCACCTATTGCCGGCGCATCCACGAGCGTTCGACAGCCGAACCAGGACGATTATTTCTCCGCCCAACGTCGAGTTTTCAGAGGAGAACTTAAGCGCGCTTTCACTCAGCCCGGCTCGACACCATTGCGCGCCAGCGATATTGACAACCGCCAACGGATAGCGCTCAGGATTGCGGATCTTATTACGGAAAAGGAAACCAACACAGATCCGAGCCATATCAAGGCGCTTAGGGATGCACTTATGATAGCAGCAAGCACGGAGCGGTTTGTTCAAGGGCTGTGCCATGGCGTCGTTAACCCCGAATCTCTGCCTGGCAGAGACCCCGACACCATCCTCCTCATGTGCCATACATGGAACCAGATGGATAGTGCAGTGTGGGCAGAACTTCTCACACAAACTGACAACGGCCATACTGAAACGCTACGCCCAGTCGCCACTCGGCCTGACACTATACGTACTGACGTTGTGCGTACCGGCGCGAATCATTCCGATCCTGAAGTATGACCCGCCTTACATTGTTCTGTTTGCCAGCCGTACGACCAGCCATTCTTCAAAAGGTTCAACTGACACGCCTCAACAATATAGCATCTTCAGACAGGATTGCAGCGTATGCAGTCCGTTCGTACTGATGACCCGTCGTCTCACAAGCCACATCACCTTGGTGACAGGGCAGCGATGGAAGCAGTCATGGCCCGCAGATCGGACCGGCCATCCACTCAGGTGCCGAAGTACAAGCCTCTCCCAACGTGGGCAGACGAAGCTGTTAAGAACGGCCAGAGCCGACCGAGTCGGCAGAGCAGTCTGATCGCTCCCCCGCCATCCTCCGCACCGCCACAAACCGTGTCAACCAACTCCACCTCCCCGGTACCGTCACCAGCATCTTCGCAGCGGCCCAGGAAGCCGAAGAACCCATTTCTGAGCGACTGAAGGTGGCCCGCGCACGGAAGGACTGTCAAGCAGAAAGGCTTGCTGTATTATAGGATGATTATTGGTGGTGGCTTCCTTTTGCATTGCATTTGGCGTTGTGCGAGGAGGATGAGTACTTTACAACGAGATACCCCTAAAGCATGATCTGTTTCTTTGTATTCCATGCTTGATTGGCAAGCTTGTTCTTCTTTCAAAACGCAGGCTCTCTTTTGCGATTGAGCACGTCATCGCAAGTCGCATACAGTCGCTCAGCACATAGCAGATGTATATAGCGTTATGGTCTGCTCACATGCCGAGGTATGACTATACATGATTCTTAGCGGGCACAACGGCGACGCGCTGCTCACAACCCATGCAGAGATTTCATTGAGATGAATAGAAGAGATAGCCGCACCATGCTACGAAGATAACTGCCTGTATCAGTGAAGTCCAGTACTCCAGCAATAACGTGATTGTGAAGTGGAAGCGTGCGCGGTTCTGCCCTGCTCCGCTATCCTTCGGCATGTATTCCCACGTGCCATCGCCGCTTTACACACACACACACACACACATAGAGGAACACGTGATATGCTATTCAGCAGCGACATATGTTGCAAACTGTGATAATCACTTAAAGTCATGCTACTCGAGTAGAAAGACCAAGACTGCCCGGATAAAGCAGCAAGCTGCCCGAAACCCATTAATTCAGCAGATACCAGCAACTACTACTATAGAACGCTGTCTTTTCCATTCTCTCGCACGTGAAATGACCATTCTTTTCTTCGCCCCCGGCGCACGGTTGTTCAGTGAGCGACAGCGAGCGGACGACGACACCACCGGCCCCCTTGCCCCCTCTCAACATCTAATTCCTCTCAGCACCACGGGGCTTTACCACGCCCAGAGCACCTTGTGGTGCAGCACCCGCGCCCCGAGGCGCTCGTACTCGAACGGCACGATCCACGAGTCGTTGGTGCTCAGCTTGGCGAAGACGCTCGCGCCCTTCCACGCGACGACCTGCTCGTCCATGTCCTTGGCGCTGCGCGACACGAGGATCCGCTCGAGCAGGTCCGGCCTGCGCGCGCGCAGCTTCTCCTCGAGCGTCTGCGTGAACATGGGCGTCTTGGACCCGCCGCCCACGACCATGATGGAGCCCAGGAAGTCGCGCAGCTTCTTGTCGTCGCCCTTGACGGCGTTCTGGATGCTCGTGAGGATGGCGATGTCCAGGGGTGCCACGGGGAGGACAGAGTCGCGCTCTGCCGCGAGGTCGCGCAGCGTGCGCTGTGTTGCGTCGACAAACATTCCCGGCGGTGGCGCGGGGGAGGCGCCGTTGCGGGCGTTGCCGTTCGGTGCAGGGCTGTCTATCGAGCCACCGCCGGCGCCGTTAGCAGAGAACTGGAAGGCTGGCGGCACGGGCGTCGACGCGCCTTCCGGTGCGGGAGATGCGGCTGCGGAGCCGCCTGGGGTGCCGTTCAGGTCCGGCCGGCCGAGGAAGTTGAAGTGTGACTTTTCTTTGCTCGGGGTCGCAAGGGGATCGGCAGCACCGACGGGATTCATCGCTGGCCCGCTAGGAGCAGCGTTGATTGACGGTTTCACGAGGGCGAGGATGGCGTGCTGCGCGGCCGACGAAGGGTCGTCGGGCATGTCCACGTCGTACGCGTTGTACGACCGGTCGATGAGTTTCCGCCTGCCCTCGAGCTTCGTAGAGTTGTCGAATATCTCGGGGTCATAGTAGCCCATCGCGGAAAGGATGACCTCGTCGTATGTCTTGAACTGGTATTTGTAGGTTGGCTGATTTGGCGCTCTCAGGTGGAACTGGAAGAGCTGTACAGAGATGTCCGCTTGTGACATTGTGCAGTGCTTGATCTTGAGCTCTTCGGCGAGCAAGAAATCGTACCGCCTTTGCAGGTTGATCTCTTGGTAGGGGAAGTTATCGTATAGCATCATCTTGATGAACGTCTCGGTGACGTCGCGACCGCCATACTTGAGGTTGATGCGCGAGTCTTCCAAAATCAGGCCATCTTCGACGCAGGCGATTGAGGTCTTCTGGGCACCGACATCCACAACGCAAGCCTGAGTGTAACCTGCGCCAAAGGTCGCAGCCATGCTCTCCTGCACGAAACATACTCTACTGAACTCGAACCAAATCATGCATGATTTGAGGATCTGCTCGACATACCGCTTGTCGTAGAGATCTGGGATGACGAATACACAGCTGTAGTTCTTCCACGCACTGGTCTGCGTGAGTCCCAGATCCTGCCTTATAGCCTTGTCGATGAGTGTCTCCAGGTCGTCGAACAGGTGTTCGGTTGTTGTGTAGTGATCCTCGTTGAGCCAGCCGTGCTGTATCGGCCACCAGAGCCTGAACTTGGGTTGTGAGTCGTCGGGCACGCGCTGGGCCGCATTGCCGATGAAGCAAGACGCCAGAGACGTTGGGTCCTCGAGCATGCCGACATCTGTCCACTCAATCTCCACAGGGTCGTTGTGCTTCTGGATCTCTTCAGGCTCGGTGCGCCGGTTGTAGTTGACGACCAGCTCCTTTGAGTTTGGTAAAACCTTGCGCTTGTTCGCGCGCATGTCGATTTTGAGATCGTTGGACATTTTCTGGAACTTTTTCGACCACTCCTCGCCATATTGCTGGTCCTGGGTTTTCGCCTCAAATTGCCGCCGTGGCAGCGCCTCGTAGGCCTCTGATTCAGTCTGGGGGAACTTGGTGGCTAGGGTCATGGGTATCGTCTTGGGCAGAGCGTCACTGGCGAAGCCGATGCGCAGGTTCTGGCTTCCGGGATGTATGACGATGATCTTAGAAGGGTCTGAGCCGTCGGAGGGGGGCTGGGCGCCATCGTCCTGCTCGGCGGCGTCTAGAGGTAAAGGTACCTCGCCGTTGGCGCTGCGGGCGAGGGCGCGGTCGCGGTCTTTGGCGGACTGGACGAGGCGGTCCCGCTGGGCTTCGGTCTGTAGTCTGAGGGCGAGCACCTGGTCGTCACGTTTCATGTAGTCGGTGTAGTAGTTCTTCTGGTTGATGGGGATGACATCGGGCCAGCTCGTCTGGCGCATGCCATTGTCGGTGCGCTCGAGTCCTGGGAGTTGCAGGTTGGCTGTCAGTACGCTCCGCGACAGGCTCGTTGCAATTTCTGGACGACTCACCTTCCCGGAGGAGGACACGCTCGCTGACTTTGCCAACCATTGTAGCGGTGATCGGGATGCAAGATGTAGCTGTGTTGAGGGCGTCGGGACTGGTGTGAGGCACGTCTGGTCGAGGTGGAGAGGCGCAGGATGAGGCTCTGCTGGACTATATCGGGAAGAGGCGGCGTTGCGATGCGGAACCAAGCGACATTGTCTGGGTTGAGGCTTGGCCGTCGCCGGTGTGGTCGCGCGTGGATGACGGGGTCTTTGGTTGGCAGCTGGGAGCTGGCGAGTCGGCGTTATTGCTCGACTGCGACAAGCCATTTCACCGCGCGCGCAGGGCAGCGCCATCGCCGTTGCGCGGGACGTGGTGGATGGGCCCTGGCATCCCGTCGCGCTAGCGGATGCCTCCAGGCCGGCCCTGCAGCTCCAGTTGCAGGTGCAATGGTCTGCAGGCGGCAGCCCCCAAAAAGGGAATCACAGCTTACCCTGCACCTGGGCGCTGGCTGGGACATGTCTCCCCAACCACAGCACAGCACCTCCTGTCTTCCACGTACCAACAGATGGATCGGACTTGCACTGTGGTTCAGGTGAGACTTCTGGTAGCACAAAGCATAATTCACACTCTGCTTAGACTCCAAGCGGTGCCTCAGCGATGTGGTTCCGAGGCACACTGCGGCTGCCTGGAGTAGCCGTCGTGTCTTGACTAGAGCTAACACAGGGAGGTGGACAAGGTAGACCCGGGGCAGCAATGAGCCAAAATACATGACAGCTTGCCACAACTTCATGATAAATTGCTGTGCTGTATAGCCTGTTGGCAAATATTGAGAACTTCTCTGTGCATTCTGAACCCAGAACTCATCGTTGCGGCCTGACGATCCGGCTCTCCCTGTGCTGCTCCTTCCTTCCCTGTCCGACCTATGACGTAGGAACGGCGCTTCCCGACTTGACTACCATAATAAGCATCAACACCAAAGTCTGCTTCAGCACAACATCACCCTTGACAGCGGCACAATAGGCAGACTGCGTACCATCCCAGAGCTTCATCTTTCGTGTCGGTACCCGAGTCACCTTGTCCCAGCCCTTGTCCGCGACTCTCATCCACATACAGTCCAGCGCTTTCCACCAAGTTGATCTCGTCATGCCACCCATCACCACTTTCGCCAACAGCCCGATAGTGGCGGCCAAGGCCGACGGCGTCACTCCTCAGACAGCTTCTTCCGGTGGCCCATCCATTTCTCGCCCCGAGGATGGCCCGCCAGCAACAACGACAGCTGCCGCAGGTCCTCCGTCGCCGTATCCCGCCGCCCAGCCTGGAGCTCGGCCTCCAGCTCCCACAGGTGCTGCGAACGCCTACACTCCTGCCAACCTCGCTCCCACGAGAACCACTGCGGTAGCAAGTGAGGGCGGGCCGGCACCACCACAGCCCAGCAACGCACCAATTGCTCCAGGGTCGGCATATTCGGGCCCTCAGCCCACCGGCACCAGTGCTGGTGCACGCAGTAATCTCCCACCTCCCCCGAAGGCGGGCGAGAAGTTCGTGCCACCTCCGCCACAGATGGGGTTCCAGCCGCCGACTGGGCTGTATCCCGCACAGCAGACTGGTACACTACCCTCTTCAAGCTCCGCAGACTACCAAGGTGCAGCTCCATCCAATCTTGGCTACGTGCCTGCAGGATATCAGTCTGGACCCGGTGCCACGGGACCTAGCCAATACAGGCCCTCCCCGATGGCATCAGATCCTCACGACACGTTCAATGATGGCGAATCAGAGGGGATGTGGAACGCTGCGAAGAAGTGGGCTTCCGGCGCCGGGGAAAAGCTCGCATCAGCTGAGAGTGAGGTCTGGAAGAGGATTAACAAAGAGTAGTGTTACTCTGCAAGACTGATCAGCCAACACTCCATGGGACATAGAGGACGATCCGCCAGCCCCTATTTACGAAGCTGTCCATAGGCGCTTTTTTTGTGCAAATGGCGTGGAGGGTCGCACTTGTGCCTACAGATCCATCCTGACTGAGATTAAATGACGATTTCCGAAGAAAAACAATCATTCCATGCCTAATGAGCAAGGGTTTCGTGTGCTTGGTGGTCTCGTTCAAATTCGGTGGCAATAGAACAGTGGTAAATCAGAAAGCAGCATCGCTCGCGAGTGGACAACGTCTTTCACGGCGATCTCTCTTCTTATCCTATGCAAAGAGTAAGTTTCCAGGCATCCGTAACCGGACCATATACACTGCCAACATCAATTTTCCAGGATTATATTCTCATCTGTGCCTTCTGAAGTAAAAATCTCTTTACGCATCAGGCACGAAACAACAAACACACTCAATAGAGTAAATCGAATCCAACCTAAACCTGGTAAAACATTCGCTCACAAGAACAGAGAGAGGTGATATAGAGAAGGCTCCCTGGCTGCCAAGAGGCGAACATCCCCATCCCATGCTACCTGTTTCTCTACCTCTCACGAACCGCCGCAACTCGACTGCCAACTTCTCGTTCCGACAACAAGGTGGTTGGCGTTCGAGAAGGAGTGGTAGAAACCAGTGTGCTATCGTGCTTGGGCCAAGTAACGATCTCTCACCCGGGGGGGGGGGGTTCGACCGCCAACTGCCCCGTGCTTCACGACCGAGGTGTTTCGAAATGCTTCAGACACGACCAACACCAGCGAACCAAAACCATGTTGTTCCATTGCGGTCCCTTGATATTACGTGGTCGTCGTTAATGGCACAGAGTACCCCCACTCCCCGCTCCGGCTGGAGAAACACGCGTTTCGCGTCGTCACTGGTGCTGGCGATCGTACGGTTGCAGTTCTCCGGAGGCCGAAAAAGGGGATCGCCAGAACGTCGCGAAGCAACTTCCTGGCTCGGTAGAGTTTTTGCCCTTTTCGAAGGAACAGAAAGAAAAGTTCATTTGCGTGCAGCATAGAGAGTCGATTTTCCACGAGCCCGATACACTGAGAATCTTGTGCCTTCGATGTAAGCTGAGCCACGGCCCAGATCCTCCTTGTGTTTCCCAAGCCCGGCAGTAAATCGTCGTTGCATCCCGCAAACTAGTTCTGCACACCATCTTTTCACCACGGACGACATATGCATAACTCAAGAAACGGTCGAAACATCGGACGTCTCCCGATAGCGAACACGGGCTTCCCGGCTTTACT
This sequence comes from Microdochium bolleyi, assembly GCA_001566295.1. Classification (NCBI taxonomy): domain Eukaryota; kingdom Fungi; phylum Ascomycota; class Sordariomycetes; order Xylariales; family Microdochiaceae; genus Microdochium; species Microdochium bolleyi. Next base: position 3,529,609 of record KQ964247.1, on the reverse strand, counting down.
TCCCCGGGGCAGCCTTCCGCGTAAGGGCACGTAACCTATAATGCACAGCCCGGTCTCTATCTCTTGTAGCGAGTACCTAGTAATACCGGGCTCTCGTTTCTTCCTCTCTGCTAGCCCTGTCTCATCAGCATCATCTTCATCAGCCTTGCGCCGAGAAAAGCTTAACACTCGACCAGAAACTCCCACCCCTGGTGATACGACGCAGGACGGCAGGCAAGCAGAAGTGTGGAACCCCCTTCGCCTTCGAAAACAGAGGCGTGAACTATCTTGTGTCTTTCAGAAACTTAAAGAACACTCACCTACACGTCTGGCAGACAAAGACCCCCCGGGGGAAGACGCGTGTTTCTTCTCGGATACTTTTCACTGGGAGAAATCATCTTCCTGCCTGCTCGCCCCGTGAGCACTTGTGGCTCATTGTCACCGGTCCTTCCCAGCAAAGTGACAGTTGTCAGTGAGCTTTCATTGCGAGGCTTCGAAACAGTGACTGTTAATGGTTTTAGTTCCCATGTCCTTCACATCAACATCAAGGTATCACCGCGCCGTGCTGTGGCTTTTGGCCCCCACAAGAACCAACCTATCACTCAAGTAGCTAGATCTCCGTGCTGCAGAGACGGTCGCGTGTACCTGAGGTCATATCACTAACACAGAGAGCCTGGACCAGTTTCAACACCAACAACAAGGTGCTAGATCACAAGGATGGCCAGACACATGACCATACTGACAGGCGTCCCACAAACCAAGAAGTGCCCTCTCGCCACATCCTATGCAGCCTCAAGATCACACATGGACCATCATCCCCATCGACTACATGACTCTAGCATGCCACATGCGGCGGCTCCTCTCCAACACGGAACCGCGTGAACGTGTGTCACGAGCTCCCTCTCCCGCACGCACCTCGGCACCGGAACCCACCTACTGCATTCACATCTGAAGCGTGCACAATCCAGGTGAGCACTCGGCAGCCAGAGGGGGTGTGCATATGTCACCACCTTTTTCAAAACTGATCCCCCACTGCCAACGAATATGGCCGTAAAGGAAGGATAGACAAGGGGTTTCGGGGAAAAAAACCCACCCAGGTCGTCGGCAGTACGTGTCACACATGTGGAGTCGACTCGATACAAGAAACCCACAAACTGGCGCGTCTAAACAAAGTACGTCACCGACTTGGAGGAGGGCGAGGAGAACGAGGCATACAGCGGAGGGTCCGAGTCATGGCTCTCTATATCCTCCTGAGTTATTCACGAGGAACACTCACCAGACTGTTTCCCGGCGACATACCTACCTAGACCGTACCTCAGCTCACCACCATCCATCACCAGCTCCCCCTTCCGAACATATCTCCAACAGCACATGCATGTCCCGAAGGAAACAGACACACCCGGAGTGTAGCTGGATAGGTCTACGCATGCGCACGCACCCAGAGAAGACTTGAGGAAGCAGGCATTTTCCACCCCCTCCCCATCAGATCAGCCGCCCGGGAGGCAGCGCGATCCCCGGCCGGCCGGCGTTACATCCCGGAAACGGGCTAGACTGTCTGCCGTCCGCTGTCCCGCAAGGTCTTTTTGCATACTTGCGCGGACCGGGGGAGTTTTCTCCAACATAGATATACCTTACAGCACAGAGTGGTCGCCGCCACGGAGCGAGGGAGGTTCAGCTGGTGAGGAAAAACGCGCCGCCTTCATGGGCAATAAACAATAGTATCGACCCTCGCAAAAATAAATAAAGATAACAAGTATCCGGTCATGACAATGCAGGGGGGGTAGGGCAAGGGCCAGGTTCAAAGATGGAGTCGCGTAGATCTGTGGGCTGGCTGCCTTGTTCCTGAAGCGGTTGCTGCGCCCCCGGCATTGCTTCCTTGGTGATGGGCAAGACAAATGCGCGTCTGGCCTCGTGTCGAGAGGGAGAGGGACAACCCTGGCCTCCGGCCTCTCTCTTTCTCTCTCTCTCTCTTATCATGTGATGATCATCCCAGAGTCTCTGCGAACAGAAGAGGTGGGACCAATATCGTTCACAAGCCAAAAACTTACAGACACACATTAAATAATTACGCCGAGCCTTTCTCACCCGGGTTGGCAAGCGAGCTGCTCGTCCAGTTTGTGGGAACCCCGTCAGAGGGCTAAAGTACTGACTTGGTCATCTTCACGTGTAAGTCGCGTTGCCCGCGGAGGGCGCCGCCGCCTCCCATTTGCAGAGAGAGACCGGGGGTGTCTTGGTCTGGGAGAGCCCATCCGCCTGCACGCACCCAACAACGCACCCCTGTCAACGACATTCATGCGACAACCCAAAGCAGTAACTCCTCCTCCTCCACCTCCCCTCCTTCCCTCCTTCCCTCCCTCGCTCCCTCCCACCACCCTCCTCCCGCCCGACACTACCGGCCAGGGCGAGCAGGTCAAGAGAGCGGGGGCAAGGATCGCAACGGCGACGAACCCAAAAGAGGACAGACACTAAAAGGCAAAGACAGCGCCGCTGCAGTACTTATGCAGGCACTTTTTGCGTCTGCTTGCAGGCCCGGCCAGCCCCAATCTGGGTTCCTGACGGCGACAAGCTAACATACCTGCAGGCTTTCCCCGCGCCATGGCCGGTTGTGCTGGGATGGAGAGGACGGGAGGACGGATCCGGGAGGGAGGGAATGTGACATGGCATCGTGGGCTGTCTCGGCTTGGGGGGGGGGGGGGGGCAAGATGTCAGTTCGATATCTTGTTGATGTCTGGATGTTTGTACTTGCATGCGCCAGTTTGCACTCCTGCTACTGCTACCCCGGTCTGGTATCTGGCTATCAGTATGGTGTTCAAAACCGAAGGAACACGGTCTTGGCCGCGAGGCTCTCGACAAACTTTTTGGTAAAGGTAGGTTGTGCTGCCGAAGGCGTGGAAAACACCTCCGGGAGGCACCGCGTTGCACGTCTTGCCCACCCTTGCCCAACGACAATGCAAGGAGCTGGACGAGGGTATCCTAGTCCTCAGCCACACAGCCATTTTGGACATCGCCCGTGATCGGATTCGATGACTGGCCTTTCGTCGTATTTTTCATACATGCAATAGGCTTTTCGACTCTCCCACAATCGAGCAACAAGAAACCGACGCATGAATCTCAGAACGCGTGGCGTGGCATGTTTCTTGCGCGTGTATGTGTGGGGTGGGGGGAAGCTCAAGAGCAGCGCCACAAAGACAGACACTTCACGTGTAAGGCAAGGTGACCCATGCCAGACCAGGCCCCCATCGGCCAGCTGTTCTCTGGACCACGCAGTACTGCGTGCGGGCCACGGCGGCATGCGCGAGGAGGGATATGCTTGCGGGTCAGTATGGCCTTAGCGGATGCGAGAATGTCAAAAGCGAGGGTTCGGGGCCGCTCGCGAGAAGCCAAAGGCGGAACCAGCGTCGCAGTTGCGGGAACGTCACCAGGTTTGTGGTCAACCGGTACCGGCATCCTTGCCAAGCATGCATGGGGAGGGTTATGGCAGCATTTTTGGTTTCTGTCCATCATGTTCACGACTGGCGTTAAGCAGTCTGGTTCAGGCAAAGGCGGCCTTAAGTTGGAGAAGAGGCAGCAGGAAAACTAGAGGCTGTTGCGCTCGAAACACTCTTGGAAACGCAACAGCGGGACGGATTGAAAGAGTGGTTGAACATTCTGTCGAGCCCAGGACAGCCGTGCAAAAATCCCGAGACTACCTTGCAAGCGATATATTAACTTCCCAAGATTCGTAAGCCCACGGCCAGTGGCTCGGTCTGCGAGAAAAGTCAAAGAGGAGACAAGGTCAGGGTGTCGACCCGTGACGAACACATCATAGCCATAGTAGACTGCATGATATAGGCGGCCAAAGGTCTCCTTTGAGAAGATCGCTCCGTTCGGACGTCCTGCGTAGGGCTTGGTGGGGGCCTGCGGATCTGGCGAAAAGGGTCCGGCGATGCACCACAAGGGGTCCCAACGGCTGAACCACGGTTCCTCACACGACGTCCACAACGTTGTGATCTTCATAAGTGATCCGGTAATGCTCAGGATGAACCGCTCACGGGCCACGCACCAGGTTCACTTCGGTCGCCTCGGAGGTGGTGTGGGTTCAACAGAACATGCAACTTATCCGGCCACTGCATCGCGTCGTTTCCGTAACCTGTTGCAGATTGGTCGCTCGTTCGCCCGTCGGGAGATTCACTGCGAGCCCATTCCAGCATTCCCAACTCGCACTTCACATGGCGATGGTGGCTGCTGTTGCCATAGATAAGTATCAGGTGTCAGGCCGTGGCGTTCAGGCCCACGGCGAGCCGTCTTCTATGAGTCTTGAATACGTACCGGAATTGAAATGGGTCTTGTTCCTTCATCTCTGCCACTTACTGAGATAGAGCGACAACATCGTCATCGACAGCACCGGACACGCCGGACGTTTGCCAGGGGATCACCAGTCCGCCTACCTCAAACGGCGGCCCTGGAGCTGGCATCATCTCATTATCTGTGGTTCGTGTTCTAGAAAACAAGCAAGCGCTCTTCTAGTGCGCTGATACAGTCGTTGTGGACATCAGGTGGCCTCACCTAGCGTTGTGGACGGGCGGGGCACGCGGCTGCATAATCTCCCAGACGAGCCGTGTCTTTAATGCGACTGGGCGTGGGCTGCAGGCTTGGCGGGAAAAAGGCTCGGGGGCAGGCCAGGGGTTGACGAGGCCAGCTCAGGAACCGTCACAGCACCAGCAGCCTCGCGCGTCTGGCTGGACCCACCAAGCTGAGGCCGGCGCGCGGGACAAAATGACGATGACGATGTGCCATCGCTGCCAGCGCAGAAGCCAAATATAGCCCGCGGGCAATTCAAGTCCCACCGTCCTGTGGTCTTTGCTTCATCCGTGCGTCCTGGGAGAAGTCCGGTCCTGAATCTCGGCCTCCAAAACAGGTGAGGATCTCTGGTGAATGGTCCGAGGTCTTCTAGCACAGTTCTAGCGCGCTTCTAGTCGAACGGCATCGACGTCGGGGCGGCGAACGTGCCAGGCAGAGCTGGCCTGTTGGTGCATCGAGCCACCGCTCGAGCAGATCGGGATGGATCTACGCAGTAAGTAGTACAACGACCACTGTGTTGCAATTCTCCTGCGAGCCCGCGCGGATGGGTGGCGGCAGTCGGGCACGCAGACTCTTGGGTGGTCCACGGCTGCGAGGGATGTCATGTTGTGCCTGGCGATGTGTGTCCGTTGGCCCAAATGCATCGTCAACCCCCCGAAGACCACACGCAGGCAGCAGCGGTGCATCGCGTGTCGGCTTGTCGATTGCTCAGATTCAGCTGCCTGCTCCGTGGAAGCTGGCGATCAGCTGGAGCCGTTGGGGTTAACACTGGTATTAATCTGATGTCCTGCTGGGTTCATTGTCAAAGACAATGCCAGTGGGCAGTCGCACCCATATGAGCGGCCGCTATAGGAGTGGCGGAGTGTATGTTTCCTGGTGGCCTCTTCATCTATCTTCCGCCGGGCCGCGCCAGATGAACGTCTGGTGGCAAGGCGCGGGCAGTCATGGCTAATCCAGGAAGGTGGCCGCCGAGTTGTCCAATGGCCGGTGCCTGCAGTTATGGAGTCCAGGATAGACTAGCCGTACAAAGACGAAGCGTTGAATGTACGCAATGAATACGCAGCTGGGCCAGCTTGTCTTCCATCTCAGCTCGGACAGACACGGTCGAGAGAACGAGAGAACAGATGACGGGGGCTGGGCCGATGGCGTGTTTTGGAATAACGGGAGAGTGCATTCCGTGCGGTCGTCGGGACGACAGGAAGCGGCCAAACAGCCAAGACGAAGGAGTGAAGCGCATCGTGGGAGACGGGGCTTCACGTCTGGCTGTCATGGCGTGAGGTTGTGGAGATGCCGTCAGGAAAAGAAGGTTCAAAGTTGCTCGAGACTCCAAGGCTGGCGTCGGCAGCCAATCGCGGGCGTTGAGGACCTGGCCAAGAGCTGACCCCACGCTCGAGAGGCGCAGGGCAGCCCTGCTCTGACACAGATCTGACACGGGAGGGCCGCATCCTGACTGCCAATCAGGCCAACCACTGCCCCGCCGTCGCCGCCTCCACATTTTTACCTCAAACGCGCTACTCCCACATAGCGTGCCTGCTGCCCTGATTGGGAAAGACGGGCTGCACCTTCCTCCAGATGCTTCCCTAGCCGCATGCGCCTGCCTCATGCTGCACGCCCAAGGTTGCAATCAACAAATGTCTGGGCGTCTCTACTCCAGACGTCTGGTCTGCATGCGCGGCAGCACTTCAAGTCATCCCGCCCGTGATCGCTCACAGCCAGTCGAGCCATTGCCATCGCGGACGACAAACTTCACCGCCGGCTCATTCGACCTTCTCCACCCTCGATTAGTAGTACAATGTCACCTCGGGCCCCTTACTGCACCGGCCTCCAACACCATCAGCCCCGTGTCTTCTCGAGTGGAGATGGGCGACCCCCCTCCGATGGAACGCTCCGACAAGTGCCGTCGATGGATCAAGATTACCGAGCTGGCGCCCGTAACCGTCACCTCAGGATTTCCACAGAGCGAGGCTCTTGTCTGTTGCGCGCGGGACCATCGATGTTGACAAAACGCCACCCGCGATCATCACTGATGGCGAACCGCACAAGGTGTCCGGGTCTAGATCCCGCAGGCGCCCTGCAAGCAGCGCACGAATTCACACGTCGTGCCGATGCATATCTGCACTCGGCTTTCCGGAGAACGCAGCATCGACGAAAGAACAGCCCGCAGGAGACAATCGTGACATCGTGACCGTTGACTGTTGACCAGGGTCGGTCCAAATTGTCACCTCAACCTCTTGCCAGCTCCAGCCAGGCAGAGGCGGTGTCAAGAGCCCGCCCCGAGCATCCCGAAGTGCCTAAATGTCACGGAGCGCAGGTTTATATCGAAGTTGTTCTCGACACAACAGGCACGCACCGCGAGGGACACCTCTGCATTGGAAACAGGAGACGGATTATGAGGCTGTGCCTGGCAGATTGCCCCATGTGGGCATTGCTGGCGACATGGCGTGTCGAACGTGTCTCAAGTCGCTCGATGCGTCGAGTGTGCAGGGTCATGACATTCTGCAACGGACCTGTCGAGGCTCAGCACACGACAGCCCGGTCGATCAGATGGCAAGACGTCAGAAAGCTGCAGGAGTTGGCTGGGCACATGCGGAATGCCGGTGAATGTCAGTTTCCAGGCTGCCAGGAGTTGCTAGCCACGGGGAAAGCAAGGCCAGGCTGGTGGACGCGCAACGTCGATGATTCCAGATCCTAGTCCTGATGGCTACTGCCGGCCTCAATGACGGGCCCGTCGGTACTTTGCGGGGCGAGAGGAGCTTCACAGACGGAGCTCGTACCTTGGCTCGAGGCCTGGGGCAGCGCACAAATCATCCATCGGACGATAACGCAGACGGCGCGCATGGCAGTCGGCACAATATCATGACCAGTAGGTACGGAGCACGACGGATGCGTACTTTTGCATGTGCGTGCACGCTTGTGGTGCGTACCCAGCCAGGCACAGACAGCGACAACAACAAAAGCGGGCACGCGTGCTGTCAGCTGGGCCCCACTGCTGGCCCTGAACAATGGGGTCGCAACCCCGTCACGCACATCACCGACGCAGCAGCCCCCTCGGGCCCCATCTGGGCAGGCGTCCGCATACCGGGGCCATCCCGGCACCCTGCATGCGCCAGCCGTGCCTCGACACCCCCCCCCCCCTTCTTCCAAGGTTCTCCGTCGTGGCCGTCTGAGCGCTGCTGGTGAGCTCGCCCGCACAGCATGGGCTTCACACGAGGCGTGCCTATTCTGGGCGCACGGGGGGTGGGCGTGTTGTATCAGAGGCACCGGCCTGGCTCCGTACCGGCGCCCCGAGCCTGGCCTGCTCTGGCTCGATGCCACCACCCCGGGATGATGCCTCGACGGCCCTCCACGCGGCTCCGACCTATATCACTGCCCACCAACTGCCGCCCCTCTTCTATCAATGCCTTCTTGCTGCTCTTCTCGGCTGGTTGACCACTTCCCCAAGACTCGTCCGGCTCTCATTTTCTCCTCCTCGTTTGTTTAGCCATCTACCAGTCACTCCTTCTGGCCTGTTCTTAATACACCCTCATTATACCTACTAGTCTTGACTTAACCTCCGAGAGCAGGCTCTTCGGCCTCGGTCCATCACCCACTTAGGCTTAAGACTTCCCACTGCTCTCTCATCGACCTGGTCGACCACTATTCACTCTTTCCAACTCTCAACAACCATCTACTGCCGGCTCCTCGGCATCCCCTCTTTTGCAACGCCACATACTGCGCCCGGGCTCGACAGCAGCAAATATCAGGAACTCGATCTTCCAGCAGACCACCCTTTGTGTGAAACTGTCACTCACGATACGCACATCTACTACATCCAGAGTCGCCAACCATGGCTGCCGTCGAGGTTCACACGTAAGTCCTCTTCTGAGAACAAAAGCAGATGGACCATTGCTCACAACAAGCCAGGCCTCAAACACGTCCGCTCAAGCTGGATCTTGCCAGTGATCTATCACGTAGCACGCCCGTGCAGCCGCCGCCTATGATTGTGATGAACGGAGGAGAAGGCACCCTCGAGGAGCCTCTTTCTGCTCACTCCACATCCTGGACAACTCCCATATCTCACGCGCAGCACTCGTCCTCCACCATACACGATGGCTTCTCTTTCTGTGAGGGCGAGCTGTACAGCTCAATTCCATCATGGGACTCGCCCTCAGCTTTGCACGCTCAAACCCCGAGTGACACCATGTCGAGGCCGACCTCGATGCACCAAGATCTGTATTCGATGACGACCTCGTATGACCACAACCACTGGTTGATGAAGCCTTGCGAGGACAGCATGGAGATGCACAGTTTCGATAACGATCTCAACATCGGGCAAGCCTACACAACCGATGAGGCGATCCCCATCCTCGATCTCAGATATGACAACAGCCACCCGGACCAGATCTCGAACCCGTACGAGTCCGCTACGAAGCCTCGACGCATGTCCGGGTCCTCTTTCACGACTGGTGCCATGTCCGAGATCACTTCCTACGACGACTTTTCTGCAGCCATGTCTGAGGCCACCCCCTCGCTCGCGTCTGACTACCCGCCGCTGTCCAACAGAAACTCTCTTATGTCGTCCTCACAGCTCTCTCCAGTGGCGTCTCCTCGCATGACTCCGTATGGCCGCACCGATCTCGTCCGCACCCACAGCCGCGGCCGAGCAACTTCTCCGTCGCCGCGACCCTGTGTGCGATCTGCACCGTACAACCTGGACAGCGCCGCAAGGAACAAGAGATGGTCTACAGGCAACTATGGAACGAATGCGAATGCAAGCCGCCGTCCAACGCCATTCGTGTACAACCAGACCCACGACATGTTCGGCAACCGAATGGCCTCAAACCACCAGTCTCCGACCATTTCAAGCCACCCGCTGCCGCTCAGCTACAACAACCTACAAGCAGTTCAACATAACCACCCTTGCCTCACATCGAACGGTCCGCCTTCTTCTTTCCGCAACAGCATGATCTTGCCGTCTCAGCTGCCGTCCCAACTACCGCCTCAGTCCTTCAACGCCGAGGCACTTCAACACTTCGACACCCCTGCTCCGATGCTGTCCTCCCACGGCCTGTTCAGAATGCTGCAAAGCAACGCGGATCCCCATGCTCTACACAGCCACTATGCCGACCTGTCCGACCCCCCGGACTTATACGCCTGCCTTGGTGAAGAGCAGCTTGATCCTCCTCCGGAGGACATGAACCCCGAAGACCCGGAGATGATTCCTCATGAGCAAGAGCTTCGTTTCGAAGGCGACCTGTACACACCGAAATGGGTCCGGGGACACGGCAACAAGCGTGAGGGTTGGTGCGGTATATGCAAGCCTGGACGGTGGCTCGTCCTCAAGAACTCGGCTTACTGGTATGACAAGAGCTTCAGCCACGGCATCAGTGCTGCTACCGGCCACCCTTTCCAAGAGCCTCAAGAGAGGCGGCGCATGGACGGCAACCCTGATGTCTGGGAGGGCCTCTGCGGCAGCTGCAATGACTGGATAGCTCTGGTGAGCAGCAAGAAGAAGGGCACTACTTGGTTCAGACACGCCTACAAGGTAAGATACAATGTCGCGATTCCCAAGTCACTTCGAACAACCTAGCTAACCATATCTACAGTGCCACGCACACCCCAAGGCAAAGGACGGCCCGAAGCGTCGCCGTGAGGCCAGCTCCGGCACGCCAACAAGGTCCAAAGCGGACTCTAGCCCACTCACACCCACTGAACCTGTGCACATGCCCCTTTCCGGCACGATGGCCATGCTGCCGACTTCGATCCCTGCGATGCCCACGATACCATCGCACCTCCTGCAAGCTCACTATATGCATCCGGGCAGCCCCTACCAGCCGCTGGACGGAATGCAGAACATGATCTGAGACGGTGCGAATGCATGCAGTCTTCGTTTCCTATTCTCGTATGTGTTATGAATCAACGACCACTGGGTATAGAACGGGTTTTCCAGAGCAGTCTACGATTCCGAATCGTCACGGAACGCCGCAGGGGGTTGTCACCGACATCGACCGCGGCAGAGCCAGCATCGACGGTTGTACTTTGCCTGTTGCGAGCGGCGTCATGATTTCGCGCCGACTGTCGTTTATGTTTTGCTTTTTTCTTTTTGCTGCTGTGCCCACCTTTGGCCCTGTCAAACTTGGGCGCAATATATACCACAACACCCCACTCTACATGTACATGTGGTTGCGGTGCTTCTTGATTTTGAGTTTCCTTACTGTCCACGCGTTGGAAAAAACTTTGTTGTGTTTTCATAATTCTCTGGGATTATCTTGATACCTCTAGGCTGTTGTTTTCAGAGGGACGGAAAGAGGGGGAGTAGAAGAGCATGGATTCTGTTTGTTTGTTGTGCGCTGCTAGTCATGGACGCCACAAATGGGTGAGATACTGGAGTTTACTGGGACGCAAATGGGGGTTTTGAACAAGTAGGGAATACATGTACGTGCCCGACTGCTGGGCAGCGGAGGAAGACCTTTTTGAAGAACAAAAAAACACATTGAGTGTACAGATGAGGGAAAATAGAGCTGACGAAAGAGGATTGATTGTGTTTGTCTGAGCAAGACCATGTGAGTGTAGGAGGCCGGTGTGAACGACAAGAGAAGCTCAACCGACGGAAAGCCGCTAGGTTCTACATAGATCGGAAATACTATCCTGCTGGTGATCAGGTCAAGAACGTTTTCCCTGAATGTGCGAGCGAGACCAATGACCAAACAACAACAAGGAGTGAGAAGGCAGCCTGACGGAGAGAGGAGTACTATTGGAGCTGGACTTTGTGTGCGAGTTCTCGAACCGCATCGGTGTCATGGCTGCTCCTGCCAGCATCTCATTCCTCCGCTTGATCGCCCATGAGCTAGCTGCTGTCTTACTCTAGCGAGGGTCGTGGTTTTGACGAGCACGGTTGATACTACTACTACTGCTGCTGCTGCTACTACTCTTGCGATCTTGCCTCCCGGATGAGCTGGGCGGTTGTGTCGGAAGATCTTAGCACCACGGACATATATATTATTGCGCGGCCTTTCTGGATAGACGTATGGACGAGTGAGCTTGCGAGGTGTTTGACATTGCTGTGTCATCACTGTTCGAGAATTCGATCCGAGGGCAGGAGGCAAGTTCCCGAGGGGAGAGGGATAGAAATAGCCCCCTTTGGAGCTTTTGGGGGGCGGCCGGGGCTGTTGCGGGTGTCTCACGATGAAAATAGGCATGTCCTGTCTGTATCAAGGGCTAGTCGGCTGCAACGATGGGCCAAGTCGGGAGTTGGTGGTGACGTTCAAGAACCAGAAAGAAACGTGCCTACCAGCTTGTGTAACTCCAGATTGGAGAGGACCAACAAATCGCAGCAACAGGACACGCGAATGCTGCCGAAAGTCGCTTTATCGTGCCCAGACTTGGACGCTTGATACCCGGGGCTTTCCTGTCCGGAGACGCAGCAGCCAAGCTGTTCTGTTATCTGGCCAGGGCGGGCCTCGCCTCGGCAGAGTCCCGGCTTGGAATCACAACGGCCCTTGTATGATCAAACATGCACCACTATGACGGCAGTCTTGCGCCATTCGAGGCGTTATCTCAGCGGGCAAGCAATAGCCCTAGCAAAGCGTGCAGAGAACACTGCCATTAATATCCTGTGGGATGCACGTGTAAGTTGAGTGCATAGGGTGGGGAATTTGCTGCTGCTGCTGCTGCTGCAGTTGCTGAGGTCCGGCAGGATAGTGTGTGGAAGCGAGCGAGCTTGCCAGAGGAGGGAGAGAGGGCCGGGGTAATCTCCCATGGTTCATGCAACGACTCTCTCGGGTGTGGCTGCCTGACCCTTGGATTGTGCCCGATCTTCGGATGCTCGGAGGCTAAAAAGACCAACAGTGGCGGGAACATGGATGCGTGCGCAAGGTCATTGCTAGAGGCAGTGGTCTAGATCGTGTACGTGCTGGCCTTGCTCTGGGTTGATGCTTGTAGATGCTCGCTTTTCGAGGGTGTGGTGTGCCTCGTGCCTCACGGCCAGCTTCGAGCCAGGACGATGCGGGGGTCTAATTGATGCCCCTTTGGGATCGGTCCCGGCGGACGCGGACGCCGGGACTACAATGTTCGTCAAGGTCGGCAACGCAACTGTCGGCTGCTGGCCTCGGAGGAGGCAATGCATCTCCTGATTGGGGACCGGACAATCTGACGCCATCGTACGTCGCCCGAGGCGGCGGAGGAGACTCGTCGTCCAGTGGCTTGGTCGCGCCACTGCGATCTTCACGCAAGCGGCTGGCAGGGTTCGCCGAGCCCCTGCAGGAACGACTCGGCTGTGACTGATGCTGCAAGACGAGGATTCGTCGAGCATGCACCCAGCTATCTCCTCTGACTGGCGACTGTTCCCAAACCCCATTGTCTTTGGACAACCTCCTCTACCCTGGCTGCGCTACTTTGGCAATCAAGGGTCCAGAGCTGCAGCCGTATCGCCCCTCGGTGGCATCCCCAGCCGAAGTGTAAAGTCTATCGAGATGAGCGCCCACAATTGCGTTTCCCCCAACCTGCAACCATCGCCAGGTGCATCAATGAGGCTCTTTGGCTGGAGGCTGTTCGCACATTGTCAGAGCCCACAGCATGTATCACGCACGGGTGGTGTCTCGCGGCTTATCTCCCGGCCGGGTGAGCACAAAGCCGTGCACGCTCCGTACGGTGACTGACGGACCCAATAGTCCGCCTTTCCAGGCTGTGACGAGCCGTCACTGTGCCAGCTTTCACTCCAGACAATCGCTGACTCGCCGCCCGCTGTATCCACCGAGGAACAATGGGAGAATGACTCCTCAACGTCAGCTTCGCTGCAGTAGGCATAGCTTCCAATCCTCGGTCCTGCCAAGACATAATCGTCGCCTGCCCTTTGGCTCCGGACGAGTGCTTCATAGCTACGTGTACCGTAGTACTTTGTTCAGGTATCAAATCAAGCACGGCTTGCACCGCACTAGCGGATCTTGCTGGGACCCCGAGCAGCCGATCTGTGAGGCACACGCATGCCATTCAGCCACGGCCTTGCTTTTCCCATGTCGGTGCATGCAATTGTACCGGGTAAGTACGAAGCGATCATCACTGCTGTCTTGGGCACGACCCTTCTTGCCAGAACCAGCCTCGCCCGCCGCAAGTCTTCGAAACAATCTCAACGTCATCCGCCAGCCAGGCCTGCCGGTTGTTTATTCTGATTCACTTGACAGCCGCAGTATCCAGGCACCAGGTCCGCAGCCTGGCTCCAATCAAGCCCAGCGCTTCAGCCGGACCTGCCCAGAGGCCAACAGGCGAGCCAGGCACAACCCAGGCCTGGCATTCGCCTCGAACAATGTCCCCCTATAGCCTATGCCGTAACTCTGCTACGAGGCCTGTCAGCAATGACGAAGCAGTGGTCCATCAGTTGCTCGCATCGAATCATCCGTTCCGACAAACTCCCCATGTCCCTGCCGGCTGCGTGCTGAGAGCTACCTCTTTAGGACAGGAAAGGCTCGGCTGGTCAGACTTGTGGCGGCACTATTACGGCACCGCACAGCGCACAGCGAGAGCCCCTGCAGGTTACCAGCAGCGCTAAGGAATGACTGGCTGCCGCGCAATCTCGACGAAGGACACACACAGGCTGTTCTGTTGCTCACAGTCTTCCGTACGGAGCCCAGAGACGAAGATCCGTTGGCCTCGGCCGCTGCGATTTCAAGGGCAGGTCCAGCACTCCAGCGAGGAAGCGAGATGACCCCGAATCTAGGATGACGGTGCCTGCAGATGGACTGATCTGGCCAGGTGAGCCCCGATACGTGCTAACGTACTGGAACATGACGGTGGTTCCAGGCACAAACCCCATGATTTCACGGCCGGGCACGCACGTCGATGGGTCCGATGGGTCCATCTCGATCGGTGCCTGTTTGGCCGAGTCCTCAGCTGTCGTCGATGGCGACCAGCACAGTAATAGCCTGCGAGAACCCCTGCCCAGCTGCCTGCGAACCTCCCTGGCCGGAGTGCCTCCGCAACGACGCCTTTGCACAGTGGTTGGTCGTGCATGCATATTGTAGTGCAATGGGCCTGAAAGTCTACGTAGTGGTAGCTGCAGCACGAGGCGCACCTTCATTTTTACGGAGGTCTTGGGTCCCGAGTTCAGCTCAGAGGTTGCCTGCGAAGAGCGCCCTCGATCATCCTGCCTCCACCTCGGCATCCCGAGGCCTCTGTTCAGTGTTCAGAGCTCAAAACGGCCTTCCGAGCATGACCGGGGACCTCTCTCTCTCTATCCAAGTCCCGACCGGAAGCCTGTCCTGCAGCCCAACAAACCGATACGACATCGTGCCCCGAGCCTAGGACCAGAACCCCGATTCACGCCAGGCAAGGTGCCATCCAGCACTGCGGAAGCACATCCCGGGCAGCGCCAGCCAGCCGATCCAACCCCCACACCGTAAAGTGCAGGACAACGTCGGGCCAACTTCGCACCTTGCGCTTTCTGGCACGGTCCTCTCCTTCACTTTCTTGCTCGTCCAGGCAGACCACCCCCTCGGCAGTTGTTTCTCGTCAGCCGCTACACAGCAGAGCTTCCTCCTCTCCTTGTCTCCTCGGCCATCATTTTTGCGATCCAGCATTCCCGGCGTCCCAGCCTACCGGTCTCGTTGTCGGCATCCGCGAGTCGTCCGCCTTCTTTCCTCTGGTTCGTCTCGTCTCCCACCAGGCCACCACTGGGACCCGCTCACATGCTTGCATCCCTTCGCTCGACCCAACCTCTGTCCCTGCGCATAGGTGCGGCTTCTCCCGCACACAGCAATCGTGAATGCTGACACCTCGCTCGCTCCCGCGCTGCTTCCAGATTTGTGCGATGTGTTTTGACTTCTACGCCAGCAACTACCGATAATGTGAAATGCGAAAAGGCCTGATTGTACCATTTTCGAAACCCCAGTAATCCCAGGCAGCTTGTACGACATCCACGAAAAGTTCACGCCAGCTCAGCCATACTACTTCGCAGCCACCCTTTCGCCCACAGCTGATAACGGGCAAGCACCATCTCGTGGCCTCGACTACACACGGGCAGACGTTTCGGTCGCCGGCTCCTTATACATATAGCCTGTCTATAGGCGTGCACATGACTTGCAATATCCCGATACTCGCAGAGTGCAGATAGCATCCGCAATCTTCTACAGTTTGCTTTGCTGCTATGAGCGGGGAAGGGAACAATTCCAGGTAAGACATCCCGCCGTGGTTTTTTGTCGGCATCTTCTGCAGCTCCCTGCGTTCAGCTCGCTGAATATCTCTTCTGTGCAGCTTCGGCGTTTCTAGATCCCAACCTCCAACCCCGAGACAGACTCCCACCTCGGCAGTGTTTCCAGCATCGGTTTTCGAGACCCCCAACAGCGATCGGCACGCTTTCAACGACGCGACGACCTGGACCCCAAAGTTTGCCGAGGAATATTCAGTCTTCAACACAACGCCGGGCAACCTCAGCGGTGGACACGGCCGTTTTCCTGACTTGTCTGCGCCGAGTCCCTATCTGGGAGCTGCAGCCAAGAGGAGGCCTCTGTCTGTTGAGAGTCTCGCGGCCGAAGTAGCGTCCCATACGAACCACTTCACCAACAGCCAGGACGTGCCGCTGCCGCCCGTAGATCCTTCCCGGCGCCTGTCATCCTCGCCTGCAGGGCTAATTGCAACCCCAAGACCACTTGAGCCAGGAACGCCAACAACCACTCAGCATCGCTCAGAAAAGCGAAAGCGGCGGAAGGATTCACAGGGAGTGGTCAATCTCCAGATCGCAACGCCGCCGCCATCCGCACACAAGGGAGGACGGAGACTCGTCCCGAAACCACAGGACGAAGTCATGCAAGATGAACACCTCTATACGCACGACTTCGTCGCCGGCCCAGTCCCTCAGCAGAACATGGGCTCTTTCACGATGACGTCTCCGACAGACATGTTTGGGTTCCCCTTGGCGCCGGCCACGGCCCCAGCCTTCACGGAAGCTCGGTCGTTCTGGGATGCGGACATGACAGGTATGGAGATGGACTTTTCGATGGCCGATGCCAGCATGTTCCAGGCCGCGGCCGCGGCCGGCCATCGTCAAGGAGACTCCATGGACTGGGGAAGGTCACACGAGATGTTTCAAGCACAAGGCATGATGGCACCGCAAAATCACGAAAGTAGACCCGCACAACCAATTTCGAAAAAAGAACGCCCATTGGCACCGAAACCAGCTACCAGCGACTCTGGCCCTGCCCGTGGAGATGTCGCCGCGCTGGCTCACTCGTTCCCCATCAACGTGGGCGATCCTTTTGCGATAGGTGGTGCTGGAGGCGTCGATCCTGGGCTCCTATTCACGAGGCCGTCTTCTTCTGGCATGATTCCAGCCACGTTTGACCCAATGGGTCAGGTCCCGCTGCTGGGACAACCTATGCTACAGTCAAACCACACACAGTCCACGTTCGCGAACCAAGCTGAAGCTCACGGAGAGCTTCGCCGATCAGCCAGCAGCAAAGACGTCTCTTCCAAGAAAGGCGAGCGTATTGTAGGCAGTTCACCAGCCAAGGCCCTCGGCCGACCTGGTCTGTCTCGCAGTATGAGTGAGAATCGTGGCCGAAAGACATTGGCCCGTTCAGCAACATTGCCTACTCTTGCCCCTGCCTCCAGATCGATGGCACCTCCGCCACAACAACAACAACAACAACAGAAGAATGTTCGCCCCTCTGCAGCAAACTCGCGAACAGGCGGCAGAGTCTCGCCACTCAAGCACAACCGCCGGCTATCAAGCCTAGCTTCTATACCCGAGACCGCGAGCTCGCGCACGAGAACGGCCGTGAAGTTCACCATCGACTCGCGAGGAAGAGCTCGGGCGGAGACGACAACCGTGGTAGTGGGCAAGCCGGGCGATGACGATCGCACTCCTCGCGCAAACCGAGTGCTGGACCCCTCCAGGAAAACTCGGAGTCCGAGCAAGAGCTGGGCTTCTGGCGAGGACGACTCGTCTTCCGACGACGAGCCCATCATAATACCGAGCCGGAACTCGTCCTTCATGATGCCTGAACATCCTCGCCCGTCGTCATCCGACATGTACTACTCGTCCCGGCGAAGCATAAGTGAGAACAGCAGCAGCAGCCTGGGCATATACTTCAATGAGCAACTACCAGACGGTGGCGCTGAAAGTGATGCAGAGACCGTTCTCAACGTTCCCGATACCAGTCCGCCAGTAGGCGATGCTGCCAGTGAGCTGCGGAAAGTGGTACAGACGCGACAACAGCACATGTCTGTTGATACCAGCCGCGCTTTCGTGTCAGCTCCGCCGCATGGCATGGGCGCCATGTCGCCCACGAAGCTCGGAGACGTTAGCCTGCCCACGCCTTCGAGCGACAGAGGGAGTCATGTGCGTTGTGTTTGCAGCTCGACCCAGTCCAGGATCAATGGCGATGCTTACATGGTGCAATGGTAAGTCTCTTCGGCCCTCTCGGGCTGGCTGGCCAAGCTGGCATTCAGCCATTTCTTGCGAGGTCCAGATCTAACTTCGTGTCTCTAGCGAATCATGCGAAATGTACCTGCACGGGAAATGCATCAACATCACACGGCAAACACATCCAAAGGTCTATATCTGCGCGTACTGCGCTAACACATCCAACGCACAAGCGCATACTTCACGGGATCCTCGCAAGCACGGCAACTCAATGCCAAGGGTTGCATCGTCGCCATTAGCGCACAAGAGCTTCCAGTCGTTCAGGTGATGAAAGCTGTCTTGAGCACGAGGGATAGATATGTTGGAGGTCGAGGCTATCTCATCATGAGTTCATGTGGAATGGAGTTATACTCGGACGAATGGCTCCCTACCGGCACAAGCAATTGCCAGTGCTACTTCAACCTAAGAGGCTAATGCCTGTCCGCTTTCACGCGCGTTGCGCACAGCACTTGTAGATATCGAGCCCACACGACAGGACAATGAATATTTTAAGGAAGAACAATGATCCAAGACAGACTTCCACTTAATTGGCCACACATGCTGCATGTCTATTGTTCCGAGCGATCTGAATTGCACCTAACTCCGGCGGCGGTTGCAGCAGCCGAGTGCGACGAACAAATGGATGAGCGCCTTCGATCCGCATTTTCTCCGGTCCGACATCGGAAACGTGGGGCAGATCGCGGGGAGCATTTCGGAGCCGGCCTCTCTTTCTGCTGTGTGTGTTTAAAGCTTTAAGCTTTCCATTCCTGCCTGTTCTTCACCTTTCCCGGACGACTTTTCTCCTTCACTCAATTGATCAACTGAATTGTCCAGGCCTCCTCGAGTCCCAGAGCTTTCAAGGCCGCCGTCATCCTCACCATCCGACCAACACCCTCATCGACCCTGCTAGCTTTGCAAGCCACCACGACACACGGAACGCTCGGTTCAACTGCTTGACCAAGACGAGCGACGAGAGCTCAATTGGACTCTAGAAACCAAGATCTATCCGAGACATAAAAACACACGCAAACACTATCACAATGGCCGAAACGTACAACATCGTGGTGTTCGGTGGTGACCACTGCGGTCCCGAGGTATGTGCTCTTCCCGATCGCGGGCAAAGACCTCCCTGGATACAGCTCTCTCGCTCCTAGCCCGGGAGGCTGAAGAGTACCTGCGGTAGCCCAAGACTGAAGTGAACATATGCTAACGTACGATTTTGTCTGTGTGCTAGGTTGTCGCTGAAGCAATCAAGGTACGACAACACTTGCCCTCTGGCTCCGCGAACAGATCGCTGGCCGTCAGGACAGCATGAGCTGACATCCGCAACACAGGTCCTCAAGGTCCTCGAGACGAGCGGCGTCGCCAAGTTCAACCTGCAGGAGCATCTCCTCGGCGGTGTAGGTCCTCCCTTTCCACCCCGCTGCCCGCCGGACGACCTCGCCACGAAGACGCAACACCACTAACGCAGGGCTCTTTTGCTTCCTTCTTTGCAGGCCTCCATCAACGCCCACGGCAACCCTCTGACCGACGAGGCCCTCGCAGCGGCCAAGGCCGCCGACGCCGTCCTGCTCGGCGCCATCGGCGGCCCGGAATGGGGCACCGGTGCCGTCCGTCCGGAGCAGGGCCTGCTCCGCCTGCGCAAGGAGATGGGCACGTACGGCAACCTCCGCCCTACCTTCTTCCCTTCGGACTCGCTCGTCGACTACAGCCCTCTCAAGGCCGAGGTCTGCCGCGGCACCGACTTCACCGTGGTCCGCGAGCTGACGGGCGGCATCTACTTTGGCGAGCGCACCGAGGACGACGGCAGCGGGTACGCGATGGACACGGAGCCGTACACGCGCGCCGAGATTGAGCGCATCACGCGGCTCGCGGGCAACCTCGCGCTGGCCCGCGACCCGCCCGCGCCCGTGTGGTCGCTCGACAAGGCCAACGTGCTCGCCACGTCGCGGCTGTGGCGCAAGGTCGTCACCGAGACGATGGCCAAGGAGTTCCCGCAGCTCAAAATTGCGCACCAGCTCATCGACAGCGCGGCCATGATCCTCATGAAGAACCCGACCGGCCTCAACGGCATCGTCGTCACGAGCAACCTCTTTGGCGACATCATCAGCGACGAGGCGAGCGTGATCCCCGGCAGCATTGGCTTGAGCCCGAGCGCCAGCCTGAGCGGCATTCCAGACGGCAAGAGCCGGTGCAACGGCATCTACGAGCCTATCCACGGTGAGTGTCCATCCTGTGCATCACCCAACCCATGCTCCTTCTTCCTCACTCGCAGCTGTACCCATTTACTGACAAATATCCTGTTACCCAATCATGCAGGCTCCGCCCCCGACATCTCCGGCAAGGGCATCGTCAACCCGATCGGCACGATCCTCTCGGTCGCCATGATGTGCCGGTACTCGCTGCGCCTGCCCAAGGAGGCCGACGCCATCGAGCAGGCCGTGCGCAACATCCTCGACGGCGGCGTGCGCACAAAGGACCTCGGCGGCAGCGCGGGCACCAAGGAGACGGGCGACGCGGTCGTCGCGGAGCTCGAGAAGATCCTCAAGGCTTAAGAGAGTGTGAGCCACAGTAATTTGAACAAGTCTGAGCGCCGTGAAGATTTGAAAGGAAGGAAGGAAGAAGAAAAGCAGCCTGGTCGGACCAAAGAAAGAAACACTAAAGCATTGTGGTGATGAGAAACATGTATACCCCCTTGTCTATGTAGTCAGGACGTCGAGATGCAAAAAACAAAAACAGAAACACGATGGAATATATTATCCTGTTCCAATACGAAGCAGTGACCGAGCTTTGAGTCCATCCGGGCTTCGGAAACTGTTGCCAAGATTCGAAGATAGCCCGCTGAAGACGCCTTAACCGATGGGGATGATTATATCACGCATTATGTCTGCATTGGTCAAGAGCACCTGCGCAAGAACGGCACGAGTAATGTGCCCATGATGTATTCTTCCCTGTCGTGACTGTGTCAAGGGTATTGGGTTTTATTCTTTGTAAAATGGGAGTAAGAAAACCAAAAAAAAGTCCCAGACGCCTGCCTTTTATCCTCTTCATAACGCCAGCCGGAAATGCACAAATCCAGTTGAAGTCTTGCCGCCCAATCTTAGGTGTGTAAAGCTGGGCCAGCATCTCCGAAGAGAGACTTGCTCACCTCGCGTAGACTGAAGGACGCATAGCAGCAGATCATCACGGCGCTGGTGTCCCTGACAAGGCCCGGCCAGAAGGTGTAGCCGCTGATCCGCCGTTGCCCGAGCTGCCTTGGCCAAACGACGAAGACGCACCAGCACCGGTGCCATTCGCTCCCGAGGCCCCCGCTCCTCCTCCTCCCCCTGGTGCCGTGTCCTTCCACCGATCCCGCCCGCCAGTGGCCTCGAGCACCGTGGCAACATCATCGTGCAGCTCGGGCATCGCGCTGTCCATCTCGCCCGCCAGGATGTCGCGGAACCGGCCGAACGCGACCTGCTTCCCGCGGAGCAGCTGGTTGCCGCGGCGGACCTGCTCGACGAACTCGCGCGTGTAGATGTCCGGGTTGCGGCCGTTCTCGACGTACTGGACGAGCTCGGGCGGGATATGCGGCAGGGAGCGCTCAGGGGTCGGGTGCGAGGCCGTCGCGTGGATGGCCTGCAGGGAGGCCGAGAGGGTGCGCAGCTCCTGCGCGAGCACCTCGGCGCTGGGTTTCGAGGACGAGGACGAGAGCTGCGAGGTCGGCGTCGGGGTGCTGTTGGCGGCGGCGCCTGGGGCGGCGGACGTGCTGTTGGAGCCCGAGGACACGGATGTGTGCTGGTCGTAGGCGCTAACTTGGACGAGGATCTGGTAGAGCGACTGCACAGTCTCTTTGAGCTGTTCTGTGTGAGGGGAGGGCGGAACGATTTAGCTGATGTTTGCGAAGGAGGGATTGGATTATGGTAGGAAGACTGTGGACTCACGCTCAATCACATCGTGGTCGGCAGCGCCCATGCGCCCGGCGGGAGCCATGTTGGCGCAATTGACTAAGAGTGACAGTCCTGGTATCGAACGGCTGTTGTGGCAGATGCGACGGGTGATGTGGCGGAACGCGGAGCTCGCGATGGCAATTGCCGATGCGGGCTGGGCGATTTGGGGGTCCTGGTGCTTACATAATGGTGCAGGCCTGCACCTTTACTTGGCTCTGCTGTTTGCTAATCAGAACCACCGAACTGCTTCGCACGTACACGACAAACACGCTCCATTGCGAGATGGAGCGTATGAGCATAGTTTAGCGAATTTCACCTCGAAGAGCTTCCAGTTTGCAATACTTGCATTCGATTTATTATGCTGGAAGCCGGCGTAGGTCTTCCCGACATGGCGGGCATGACAAGGTCGTTTGTGTTCTCTCACCTGTGAGAACTCCTTCCGCAGACTGTTGGCCGTCCTCTGATTTTGGGACTCTTGCTCATGCTCGTGGCCGTGAGGCAATGGCCCCTTGCTTGTGACTGCCGAGCTCACCTTCCAGATGTAGCGCAGTCGGTGACGCCCTGAAGCAAGACAATTGCAAACTTACACCCTGCATACGAACCATGTTCGGCATTCCTCGTTCTCCAGGCCAATCTACATGAACGGACAATGTGCCGAATCCGACGACGAGTGAGTGTCTGGGCCAGGCGCTGGCAGACTTCGTCTCGAGATTCGACAGCCTCCGCCGACGCTGCTTAGTTGCCGCCAAGCCAGCGCCTGCCGGCCAATCAGTACCTGCCTCTCTGGAAGCTTTAGGCAGGACTGACGTCACTAACACGCCTGCCCCACGTCACTCTTTGACAGTCTGGTTGACGTGGATTCCGCATCTCGATCTCCCCCGACCCAAGCCGCTTCCTCCCCCTCGTCACGTCAAGAGCTCTAATTGACCTTGTTTGCTGGGGACCCCAAGGCTGCAGCGTGTCACTCATGAGATTAGGCGCCCCCATTTGCTGCAGACGGGGCCTGGCCCGGAGCATCTGCCACGGCCGGTTCAGCCTCATAACCCTGGCTCTGACGTAGCTTATTCGTAGCTGGCCGTCTGCTCTGTCTTGGTTGTGGCGCAAGTCTGTGACACAAGCAGATTGGGTCCCTCGCTTGGGAAACAGGTTCTCAAAGGACAGAAAATGGGGGAAAGGTACCGATTGACCGGTGGAATGCACGACAGCCCGGTCGTGTGACCTTGTAGTTGACGTAGGGAAGCAATAGTACAGCCACATTATAAGTACGGCTCATCCTGCGCCTCATTCTTCCGTTTAATGTTGACATATTCTGGCACCACTGCTATCGTATCTCACTCAAGCTTCACGATCAACATCCCGCGTGCTTATCCACGGCAGACCCTCAGTCTTCAACACCACACAACCTCTCGTCTCGCACCACACCACTCACCAAACGCAACAATGGGCGTCGCCTCAGGCATCGGACACCTCGTCGAGTCGGTCGCCGAGATATTCCGCAGCATCTTCATGGGTATCTTCCACGTCTTCGAGGGCGCCATCTCGGCCGTCCTGCACTTCTTCCAGCTCCTCGTCAACACCGTGCTGGGCGTGTTCCAGGGATTCGTGCACTTTGTCGAGAACACACTTGGTTTTGCGATCCGTAAGTTTACTTTGGAACCGTTTCCTATTCATCCCTCTCTTTCTTTCTTTTCCCCGGTAGAAAGCAGTAATGGATACTAATCGATGGACACACAACGTTAGACAACTTCTTCATCCTCGGCACCGTCGCCGCCGTCGTCTTTGGATACTTGCTCCTCTCGCAGCGGCAGGGCACCACCGCGACCAGCCGGACCATCAAGAACAAATAGATCCAGAAATATGCTGCCCACAGCAAGGCTGGCTTCGATTTGGCGCAAGGGAAATGCACGAGGCAGGAGGAGGACACGCGGATGATATTCACGACTTTACGAGAAGAGGCGCGTGCGGACGGGGATAAGGGAAAGATAGCTTCCGCTTAGTCTAGGAATAATACCCATTTACATCGTCCCGTCGTCGCTTTCTATTTTCAACACCTTGTGAACTCCTGCCTCCAAATTAGACGCGCAACAACGATTATACGCAGGAGACATGCCGTCTCATGACACTTTGATGTCAACCACCCCCTGTTCAGGCATACCCGTTCTTGCCCTCGACACATCCAAACGCACCACCACCCTTGCCAAACATCTCACGCACATCCCTCACCAGCTCCTCCGGCCGCTCCCACGCCGCGAAGTGGCCCCCACTCTCCTGCTCGCGCTGGAACACGACCTCGCCCAGGGTCCCGAACCACGAGCGCGGCAGCACGGCCAGGTCCATGGGGAAGTGGCTGAACCCGAGCTTCACGCCGGGCGTGTACTCGCGCAGCCTCTCGCGGCCGATCTTGCCCTCGCGCCCGTCGACGTTGTGCGCCGTCTCGTAGTATATCCGCACGCTGGCCGCGGGGCCCGCCGTGCTGAACCAGTACGTGGACACCCAGGTGCACACCTCGTCGTCGGTCCAGGGGTACCCGTCCGTCCAGTCGTGCAGCTTCTCGTAGATCCACGACAGGCACGCCACGGGCGAGTCGGCGAGCGCGTACCCGAGGGTCTGCGGCTTGGTGGACTGCTCGAGATTGTAGCCCCGGCCTTGCTCGTTGAACCACTTGGTCCGGTCCTGGCCCTTCTGCTCCCGCGCCGAGTAGGGTGTCAGGAGGTGCTGCGTGGCGAGCAGCGGGTTGCGGAGGAAGGACGGCGGGGAGCAGTTGTCCATGTTGAGGTGTGTTGCGCGGCAGTGTGTTGGGTACAGGTGGGCGAGGGCGCGGGAGA
The DNA here is from genome assembly GCA_001566295.1 of Microdochium bolleyi. Classification (NCBI taxonomy): domain Eukaryota; kingdom Fungi; phylum Ascomycota; class Sordariomycetes; order Xylariales; family Microdochiaceae; genus Microdochium; species Microdochium bolleyi. The sequence continues at coordinate 3,504,944 of KQ964247.1, read as the reverse complement.
TGTGGCAGCCCCAGTCGCCTTTTCGCTCCCCACGGGAGCAGTGTCAGTATATTATAGGGAAATATCCAAAGGGTGTGCTTGTTATCTGGCTTGTAGACTTACCACCCTGCGTGACATATTCGTTGTATCCCAGCTTCAGCATGAGCTTGTGCACCGTCTCGGCGTACTGCTCGAGCGCGAAGCCCCTCTTCTTGGTCCCCTCGCTGAACCCAAAGTTTGGCAGGCTGGGCGCGACGACGTCAAAGGCCGGGGCGCCGTCCCCATCACCGCCGCCCTCGACGAGGGGCTGTAGGATCTTGAGCACCTCCTGGTAGTGGCCCGGCCAGCCGTGGATGAAGAGCAGAGGGATGGCGTTCGGCTTGCTGCTGCGCATGTGGATGAAGTGTATGTTGAGACTCTCGAAACTGCCGCCGCCGCACTGGATTGGCGTGACGAACTGGGGCAGCTTGTTGAGCCGCTTCTCGGCCGCGCGCCAGTCGTACGAGGTCTGCCAGTGCTTGGCCAGGCGCCTGACGTCGGCGAGGGGCGCACCCATGTCCCAGTCCGCGCCGTCGAGCTCGTCGGGGAACCGTGCGAGGGAGAGGCGCAGCTTGAGGTCCTCGATGGCCGCGTCTGGGACTGCGATGGTGTAGGGTTTGATGTCTGACATGGTGATGGTTGTGGCTTCACTGGGGGCTGTTGGTGATTTGGCGATGTCTGCGTGGGTAAGTGTATGAGGTCAAGATACGAGGTCGCAGCAGTAGTCGTGAACACGGGAAAGGCAGATCAGTAACAAACAGATTCGGTCAAGAGTCGCTGGTGGTTTAGATTGCCGACGGACTGGACTATGAGCAGAGACTGTGCCCTCTTATGTGCAACGGTTCGACCACAGCGGTGACAGTGAAAGGGCGTGCATTACATGACGGCCGTGGAGGGTGCTTAGTCAGTCAGGGCAGCGCGATCTGCACGACTCCCAAGGTCAGGATGTTGTGCATATATCTCGGCAGACAACGAGCGACTCGGCGCGTGGTGGCGACCCTGTGGAAGGGCGCAATTGACGAGGGCCAAATGTCAAGCACACACGCGTCTGACGAGAGGGAGAGGAAGCGTTCAAAGCGAATAGTGGCGGCTGCTGCAACTGTTTCATGATAGGAGAGAGTCATTGGGTCCGAGACCCCCTCATTGCATCGCCGGCCTCCATCCGTGGATGCCACCAAGCAAGCGAGGTGTCGGCGGATGACATCGTCGCGGCTCCCACAGCGGGAGGGGCGGGGCGCGCTTGGTTGCCCGGTGGGGCGCGCTTGGTTGCCCGGTGGGGCGCGGGAGCCGGACGGGGATGGCTCGATGGCCCCTCGACGAGCCTCCAGACGTCCAGAGTGGAGCACAGTGACGCTCCTGGAGCTCAGACCCCGGTGACAGCTCGCCGCCCTCTGATTGGCCAGCTCCCCCCAGATGTCAACAAAAGAATTGTATCTCGACGCCGACATGCGATCGAGCCCTCCCCGTTACATCACCTCCCCCAGCCGATCGCCCTCCCGACCTCGACGCCATTACGACGCTCCTCTCCCGCGCTGGCGCATGTCTACCGTCTAGGGCCCCCCGACATTCCTCACCTTCCGCTCTCGACCTCCCCTCCCCATCTGCACCGCGACTGCCGCCCACCACGCCCACCGACCACCGCCAAAATGGCAACACCTCACCGCCGCTCCGCCCGCATCGCGAGCGCCTCCGTCCCCGTGAGTAGCCACCACAATCACCCTTTGATCTGCTGCTGACACCACTCTCAGAGGGATACTGCGTCTCCCGCTCCACGTCTCGGCTCAGTCTTCGAGGCCGACGAGAGCACAATGGACCGGCCGGCCACCCAGTCCCTCGCCGCCATCATGTCTTCGCCTGCGCCGCATCAGCCTTCGACACCTGCTGCGTCCACTCCGGTCAAGCTGCCCGCCTCGGAGATGCACCCTAGCCGCTACCAACTGACCACGGCTGCGCCCTCCTCGGGCCTCACCCTCGGCTTTCACGACATTAAAACGCGGAAGGGCATCGCCGCGACCAATGCCACTCCGTCCAAGACGCGCGTGCCCTCTTCCGACTTCACGTTCCGCACCCCGAGGCCAGCCCACGATGGCGAGCTGGGCCCCGACGCCCGCCGCATGATGGAGGCCCTGCGCGAGGAAGCGGCTGCGATCAAGGCAAAGCTCAAGGCTGAGCGTGATGAGCAGCGCGCCAACGCCAATGATGGCCGTCTCATCGCCAAGGCCAAGGGGAGGGCCGGCCGCTTCAGCGACGTCCACATGGCCGAGTTCAAGAAGATGGACTCTATCGCCAACCACCCCTCGGCCTTCAGAGCTGATCCGTCCCGTATTACACCCATCAAGCCCGCCATGAAACGCTCTCAAGCCGCTGCCAACCTGGACGAGCCTGAGTCAGCCAAGCAAAGGCTGTCGGCACAGCGCTCTATCCGCAAAGTGCCGAGCAAGCAGCTGGATGAACCGGAAACACCCGCCAAGCGGGTGCGTCAGCGCATGGAGGACGACGCATCGACCGCTAGACCCGTCTCTCGTGACGGCAGCAACATCCCTCGCCCCAAGAGCAGCGGCATGGACTCCCCGCGGAGTGCCGTTGTCCGAAGCCAGAATCGCCCCGCTCCCATGACGCCTTCGAAGTCGAACCTGGCTCGCCTGCAAGCCTGTAAGACGCCGACCATCACCTTGATCAAATCGCCTGCCAAGATCGAAATGAGCGCGAAAGCGAATGACAAGACCCTGTCACGATCCACAAGCAAAGCGAGCCTCGCCGATGTCGCCAAGTCCAACTCGAAGCCAGAGACAGGTAGTCTTGTACGGACGCCCAGCAAGTCTAGCATTTCTAGCATACTCAAGTCGTCCAGCAAGACTGGCCTGCCTTTCATGAAGACAGCAAGCTTCAGCAAGCTGCCCGCCCCCACGAATGCTCCGACTCACGTGCAGACTCCCGGTCGTTTTGATAAGGTCAAGTCGATTCTGAAGCGGACTGTCAGTGGAAGTAGCAAGGCCCCGAAAACGGGCATGACATATTCGGCAACATCTCCGTCCAAGATCCATGGGCGTCAGCACTTCGTCGACCGCCCTACCCAACCAGTGCCGATGGCGACACCCAACGGAAAACTCGCCATGAGCGTCACCTCTGAGCGTCGCGTCAACTTTACGCCCGATACCAAGGGCGCCGCCCTGGAGCAGAATTCTCCATCCCCTGTGAAGTCTGCGATGCCAAGGTCCGTAACCTTTGCGCGGCCGGCGAGCAAAGATGCGACCCCTACCACACCTGAAGCTCGCCAGTTGTTCAAGTCATCGAAGAAGAAGGATGACGCCGAGGTCACCTATCCGGATCTATCCGCCTACGTGGCGCCGAATGAAAAGACCATGGCAGTCGATTCTCCGTCCCCTAAGAGGCAGATCCTCTCGCCTCTCCCGCCTTCGACCCCTGGTACTTTCACGTTCCGTAGTGATCACACCATTCAGTTTGCTACACCACCCGTGAAAGGATTCGGCGGCTCCATGGGCCAGTCGAGCGTTCGGCAGGTCCGTGAGTCGTCGGCCATGCCCACAGCTCACATGCCGGGTGCCTTTCCGCGTTCACTTAGCATGTCCGCAACCAACAAGGAGAATGCCGATCCTAAAGTTAACAAGGCGTTGCCCTTGCCCCCTGTGGCACATGGCCTTTCGAACAAGAGGCGTCACAGGGCCGGCTCGGAAGAAGAGGAAGAAGATGTGGATGAGGGCGCCCAGCGTGGCGCGAAGAAGCTGCGCAAGAACCCCAAGGGTGACGCACATTCTGTTGTCGCGCCACCACGGGTGGTCATCAGCTCACCTTCACCTGTCAAGGCGAGGGCTACGATTAAGAAGCAGGCGGCGACCCCAGCCTCGCAGAAGAAGAAGGTGGGCATGAGCCTGAGCAGACTGAACATGCTCGCGCAGCCGAAGTTGCGCAAGTAGCCATTTTGTCTTTGTCAGTACACGTTTCTTGAACTTTGGCGTATTTGTATTTGGAGTATCACCGGGAAAAGGACAGGGTCACGGAGTTTGTTGTTTTTTCTGGCATGGGGGCGTTGGTTCATGATCAGGCCCAGATCCAGGCGTTTGTTTGTCAATGATTTGACTACGTTAGGAGTTTTCTCTTACATGATTTAATGATATCATCTGCGGATGACTTTGACACATTCCTTTAAAGCTGCTGGCTTGAGACCTTCTGTCAATTGTATTGCAGGTAGGTGTATTGGTGTTCTGATGTTTGCCAAATCACTAAAACTGCAGTCAGCTCCGGTCTTTGACCACAAGCAGAGCGTGCCTTCCTCCAAGAACAGCTGTAACCTCCACAGCTGAACACATTCCACGCGATTTCCTCGAGCGCGATAGCTTTCACACACCACGATTCTGCCGTTTCCCTTCCCTACTTCGCGCAACCTTGAGTGATCTCTACGCCACCACAGTTGATCCCCTGCCGACTTGGCCACGGTATCTCGACCCCTCAGTACATTTCCATCAATATCGTTTACACGTTCCAAATATCCTGGCACGCGCCATGCCTCTTTTCGAGCAGAGAGGGTCGATCTGAAACATCACGATTACATAGGCTATTTTGGACCGGCGAGGAAACTGATTTCGTAGACCCTGTCCGACTCCCGCCATAAAGCTGGCACCTCGCACGCTTCAGTGCAGGACTTCGCACAGTCCACCGCATCCTAAACGACGGGCACCCTGTGGCTGAGCGATGCCCTCGCCTGCCCCCAAGACCGAGCAGCAGCACGACGACATCTTCACATGCACGTTCTGCTGGCACCTCTCTCAAGGCCCGCCACATGTGCTGGGTGGGGTCAGCGGCTGCAGCGGCGCAGTAGGAAGCACGCGGCTGACGTGTGAGCAGTGCCTGCGCGGCCTAGTCAGTCTCGCTATATGCTAGGTCTGCGGCGAGATCTGCTGCCGCGCCGACGAGGTGGTGTCGCTGGGGTGGTGCTTCTGGCACCGCTCGTGCTACGGCTGCTTGTTCTATGGGAACAAGAAAGTCATCACGGGACCCTCTGTCGCGGAGGTCTTTGACTATGATGGTGTTAAGACAGAGACTGAGCAGGGGGAGCGGATGAGAGAGGGGAAAGATGGGACGATCAAGGGTAGAGAGATCACGGTGATCCCGATGTGCGCGAATTGCCTGGTCGATTGCGATGGTGATGGCGTTGAGCATCCGCACGTCCTGCAAAAAGCTCTGCGGAGGGTCGACAGGGCGGATGGTGGGTTGAGCCGACTGCGGTGGGAGAGGCGAGAGGAGGACCGCCAAAGAGAAAGTGTTGCGAACCAGGCCGATTTGGTCTCACCAAGTTCAGAACGCATATTCACACGAAACGGCGTTGCAAACGGTGTAAGTGCTTTCTTTGTTATGGTGGGACCTGAAAACTGACCAGAATCGAGAAGCGACCTTATCAACGTATCTGTCGCCCAGGCCAACCCAGGCTGGATGGAGCACCTAGCGACCAGTCCATGGGAGACTGTATCGTGCCACTGGACTCGACGATTTACGTATCGATCTCGGACCCGTTGGGTCAACCGGCCTTTAGACCCAGCCCAACCAAGCCGATCCCTTTATGGATGCAGATATCGCCTCAGAGTCCGGCCTGGCAGCAGCACTCGCTGTCACCTGAGACACGACCGCGATCGATACTTGACGAGCACTTTTCCAGAAAAGGGCAGCCTCCGTTCGCAGCATCATATGATCAAATGGATACGCCATTTGTGTCATGCCCGACGAGTCCAGAACAGTTCCACCTCGTGCCGTCTCGTCGTGCTTCCCCAATGCTCTCCCTGGATGCAGACTCTCCAAGCCAGCAGTGGGAAGACCACTCCAGCCTCATCATGTCGCCGAAGGGACCGTCATTTGTGAAGACTGAGCCACTGGTTCGCCCTTCTTCTCGCGTGATGGGAGTTAGAAGTTCCAATCCGGATGATATGAAGCCCACATATTCAGCCCGGGAGCCTACACTTCTGGAAGACTAGGAACCAACTCCTCTTGAAGAGGGCATGCATACGAATCATGCGGGCTTCTTACCGCAAGTACCGAGCTACGATTAGAAGCCGCCGGAAGAGCTGGCGCGAGTCACCTCTCCAAGCCTGTACGTTGCTGGAAGAAAGGGCGGCCTGTCAATACTGCCATACACCTCCATAGAACTCGACAGAGCTCGTGGTGATGGTAGCCCGCAAGTGGCCACCGACCATCTATCACCAACGGCACCGGTGTCACTTTCATCAGTCTCCCGCTTGCCTCGACCCGCTATACAGCTATCACCTCCAGAGTCACGGGAGTACCTTGAATCATATCCGATCCAAGAAGGCCCGACGCGCATTCCGACACGGCTCCGAAGCATCTTCTCGGAGCAGACCCTGAAGCGCGAAGCAGACCAAAGGGAACGCCTAAGGCGAAGCGTCTTCGGTGAGAAACATCGGTTGCGGCGTCCCAATCCCGCGGTGAACAGGGTGTGGCAACTCAACACGCCCGATCGCCATGTCCGCGAAGCTCACGTTCGCCAGGAGAAAAGCCTCCAGGAAATTCTTGATCATACCAGAGATGATGGTCCTGCACAGTACACGAGTAGTTCTGGTATTGCCTTTACCGCGGCCCTGGATGCGTATGAACACTCGAGGCTCGAGGGTACGCCCAGCGTGAGCGCTCTGGCGAGGAGCGGCGCCAGGTCGGGACCTGTGGCTCGGCTGTCGCAACAGGCACTGCAGAGAGACGAGCTTCGCAGAAACTGAGATTCCTGCCGCTCGCAGGTGTGTCGTGGGCGATCAATCAAAGTGCCCTCTAGCACACGAGTGCCCTTTTGCCCGATGGCAAGAGGCAGAGCTAGGCGTTTGGAAGTAGGAGGTTACGAGTGCCAACTCCAACCACAGATTTGTAAGGTCTTGTAGGGGGGAGACCACTTCAGATTGTCTTGTAGTCATCAACATCCTCGGCACCTCAGAGATGAGTATCGTTATCGGCGTATCATTGTATGATTCTCATTACACATCATAGACATCTCACAATTAGCAAAAGATTGCCCTTGATTGCTACGTGCCGCTTTAAGCCGCCCGACCCTATCTTGTGCCCAGGACAAGTCCGACTATCTCGACGATAACTTTGTGGTCTGGAGAGCAAGAGAGACCTGCCCAATTAGGCAGGTCCATGCAACCCACAAGGTGCCGGGGAATTTGTCCTTGATATCACCAGGTCGAGCGATGTTCATGGACAGGGAACTGCGATAGTGTCGGACTTTCCTGGCTGTCATTGTATCAAGTGTAATATTGAGTGCGCATTGAACAGCAGGACCGCATGGAGAGGGCACATCAACACCTGCTCGGCAGAATCGGCAGCTCGGCACGGGTTACTTGTACGTCCATCGTATGGGGTGCGAGTGCAGCGAGGCGTGTGCATGTAGTTCAAGGACATGGACCACCCACCCGCCAGTGACGATCACCACACCAACGCAGGGAGCGTGCCACCAGTATGTAATATGATGATGATACACGCAGATACGCTTGGGCCCGGGCCGGAGTGAGTAAACCTTGACTCCTGCAATCAGGGATGTTGGGAAAGTCTGGGGAGAGATAGAGATAAGGAAATACACGCCCGATCAAATCCGTCCCATGTGACTGGTCCCCAAAGCCGGTTGTTCTTGGACACTGACAGTTGACACCTGCAAGGGGTGTCTGCCTCCCCCAGATAGACAGGTTGATTTTCCTTTCTGGCTCCTTTCGTTCCAGGCAGGCTAGAAGTCTACCTGATAAGGAGGCCGCCCGCTGTTCCTCTCGAGACATGATTGGCTTGGGAGGCAGGTACCCGGAGCGATCCGGGGAAGCAAAAGGGCCTTGGGGTTGCATGGAAACGGCTTGACGGCACGCGCGCACACACACACACACACACACACCCGCAAAAGTGTCATCATCTCCTGCATGGGGACTCGAACTTTTTCGAGTCTTTGTCTTTGCGTTTCTTCCCCCCGGCTGGCACTACAGGTTGAGGGAGAATTACTGGTGCTAGTCATTCGCCCGATCCGCTGGCGGGCGTGAAAGCGAGTCTAGATAAACCCGCCGCGGGCAATACTGCGTGCGTAGGGCCGGAGGGTTATGTATCGCCGCTCTGTCGAGAGCTGATAGCCCGGGGCGGCTGCCCGCAGAGTACCCCGACTTTTCTCTCTCTCTCCGGATCATCCGTGCGGCTCTTTGCTCTACCTACGGGTGATGATGGGGAGCGTGGGGTGCGATATCATTCCTGGTCTGTCATGATTCGTCCTGCGGCGGTCTGGGCGACTTTTCTTACTCGTGCAGCAAAGCACGCACGCCATGAACAATGACATTGACAAATGCGAAATCGATTTGGTAATGGGCATGTCACGGAAAACGACCGACGGGCTCGCTTTCCGGTCTGATCCGGCTGGGACAAATGAGCATTCGAGAAAACGGCAGAGTTGGGGTTTGTCCCTTATCTCTCTCTCTGCGCGGGCCACACAGATTCGTTGCCACCACCACCCCTTGCGCCCGTGGCCGGCCGTAACCGCAACCCCAGGAACATGTGTGAGGGCCGAGAGATAAGGAATCCTGGGCACAGTCCCAGTCTTTTCCCCAGATGTGTGTGTGTGCTATCTCCAGGTCCCTATCTCTTGCGCCTGGGAGCACGCTTTATCAGTCTTGACAGCCCCCCCAAGCCTGGTGACTCGTCTTTTTGATCTCTCTCTCCCCTCCTCTCCCGTCTGCGTGTCGCCAGCAGCGACTGCATCTGCGACACTCGCGACGGCACTTCGACACGCCTGCCCCATTGCCAACACCCGCTCCCGAGGCCGAGCGCCTGCCCCACACTCGCTCTCCCTTCACCGCGGCTGGGCGACTCGCAACTGCATAACTTGCACGTGAGGTTATGCAGGCCATGGACACGAAGCCCCAGGCTCCCCTTCCAAAGATTCCAGCTCGCCAGACAGATGCTGCGAGCGGCCAACTTCGCCGGCTGTGGCGATGAAGTCTCCGCCAGACTGCGATTGCAGCCTCGAAGCCTTCCTTGCTGTCGCGAGCCAGGCCAAGTTGGGTCGACAAGGTCTGGTCAGCGCGCCACTGTCAGGCGACCTAGTCAACCCAGCCCGAGCCGTTCAATCCGACAGACACGTTGCTGCCTCCTGCAACTGTGCACCGAACGGCTTGGTTGCGGGTCTTGGCATGGACCAGAACCAACGGTCAGACTGCAAGATGCACTTAACCGCCATATCGACTCAGCAACCTTGTGCCAGCCGCTGCCCAAAGCTGGGTAATTCCGCAGACAGTTGCATCCGCACCCCACCTTGCTGCAAGGGGCCCGTTGCCGACGAGCCAGCACCGTTCCTTCCGTCTTGATGGCACGTTGATGCTGGCCTTACCATCGGCAATCGGTGCCATCACTCGCCCGACTGGCCTTTGCCTCGAGGCCACTCACGTCGTTGCTGGTTTCTGATCCGTGTATGGACGAGTACGCAGTCAGACAGGCACGGGCACTGCTCCGAGAACTTTAGCGCACTGCCTTGGCTTTCGCTCGCACGAACTCGTTGCTCCCCACCGCCAAGCTGCTGGATTGTACCAGGGCGCACTTTGCAAATCACGAGGATCCAGAACGAGGAAGTCATCTTCCGGCCCAGGCCACGCCACACGGTGTGTCTGCATACAGTCTTTGGCATCAGAAACCAAGTCGTCGAACCACTCGCAGGATGGCTGCCAAGTACGTTGACAACAGTCTGTGTTGCATTGTCGGAAGAGGGCACCCACCCCCGCATCGGGACAAGCCACCCATCACAACACTCCAGCGGCCTCGTCGTATCCGACTCGACCTCGAGTGCACGCCTGCCGAAATGCCGGCAAAGTCTGAGCTGGCCAGACACTGTCTCGCTGACAGACTGCATTGTCGCATTCCCAAGCTGGTTGACCTGGCCTCTTTTGGTGAGACCCACGTCAGCATTGGCGAGCACCATCGACGCCATACCCCGCCTGGTGCTTCGACAGGGGGGGCCAGCCACCAAGTGGTCACTCTGCATCATCACCGAAGATTTCTAAGCCGGGGGAAATGTGCTGGCAACAGATTGCAATCACGGCCAACCAAGTTGGAGGCCGACGAACTCAATTATGGATGTCAGCTTTATGTTGTAAGGCTGCGCTGGAAATTTCTTTCCATCTTTGTCGCTATGTAAAGTCGACCGACCTGCATTGGCGAGGATATGGTGAGTCCCGTGGTAAGTTGAATTTTTCCCGTTCTTTCATGTCGTTTGCGCTGGGGTCTCCAAGGAGGGCGCACGTGGTAGTCCAGAGCCTGCAAGATCTTTCGACAGGCCGAAACGTGCCAGGACCTGGGTCTCGAAAGGGCCTCCGAAACAAGCATTCCGCACGCATCACATGATGCAACAACGCTTCGTGTGTACGTACCCCTCTGCGCAACCGGATCCCGTGGAGATGCAACATTTTCCTGGGTGGTTTCCACTCTCAGCTGTGGATGCGGAGCAGGACTAGGCTGCTTTCGTCTCGGTCTGGCCCAACCCCGCTTGTGCGATATTGCGGGCTTCCACGTATGCATCATTCCACCGCCGACCGTCGGAGTCGCGCCAAGTGCGGGCTCTTCACGTGTGTGCACCACCGCCTTCCAAGGCGTTGTGTTTCATCTCCGAGCGGCTCTACCATGGCGCGAAGTGCAGACGTACGACTTCGTGCAATACGGGCTGTAAGTCTGAAGATGTCCCGCATCTGAATCTGAACTGTGCTGGCGGCCACCCTATACCTCCGATTCCGCGTTGAATTCAACGGCGAGTTGTCACACTGGTTCGAAAGTCTCTGAAACGGTGTGTTGCGCCTGTTGCATGGAGTGCCAGCTTGCACATTGCGTGCATAGTTGTCGGCGGTTTGGACTCCTGTAGTCGAGGTGAGTCGCGAGGGAGTAGCCATGGACCACAGCCCAAGTGTGCTGCGAGGATGTCATCAAGTCGCACGAATGACTCGACGCCAGTGGAAAGCAGAGACGCTCATCTCATGTTGCTCGTATCGAACGAGAATTGACTGGGGAAAGCCATGGACGCACTCAGTCCGAAAGGGTCCCAGTCTAGAGCAGGATCGAGCAACTGCGTCATGCTTGGATAACCCTGACCTTGGGACTGAGCACCATGATCACCATGTCCCAATTGCGCTTGTGCGTGTGCTTGCGCCTGCGCTTGCGCATGTGCCGCTGTCGGCGCAATACCATGACCTGTCTGCATCGATATCGCTGGTGCTTGCGAACCGGGAAATCCAGCCGAGTACGGAGATGGACCTGGGGTTTCGGTCTCGACGTCATCGATCATATCGTTGGGCGCGTCATACTCTTGCTCTGTGGTGAGATTTAGCAAATGAACATGAGATACTATCCTGTGCCAACAGTAACTTACCTAGCTGTTCAATATGTGATTGGAACGACTGGGATGGGTAGATGCCAGGCGGTCGTGTCGGGGGCGGTTGTGGAACCTGCCCAAGCTGCGGAGGCTGTTGCTGCTGCGGACCTTGTGGCGGAGGCTGCTGGGCTTGTTGCTGTTGTGGCGGCGCTTGGGGAGGCTGATGGGGTGCCTGCTGTTGCTGCTGTTTCTGCTGCTGTGCAAGAAGTTGCTGGCGGCCGGCGGGAGTCATGCCTGGCATTGGAGCCATCTGAGGAACCCGCGCAGGAGGAGGTGCCGGGAGTGTGCCCCGAAGTCCGTGAGGGCCAGCCGCGCTTGGCGAGGCGGCCGATCCGCTGAAACCAGGCGTACTTGTTGTTGGTGAGGCGACGTGCGAAGGAGGTGTTGGCCTGCTCTTTGGAGATGCCGTCGAATGAACTAGACTCGGGTTGCTTGCAGCAAGGTTGCCAACTGCAGAGTCCGATTTCGGTGCGATGCTGGATGCAGACCTGCGAGCACCGTGGTGTCTGTTGAACATGGCTCGCTGTATTGGAGGAGGCTGAACCATGTTCTGGGGCATGTGAGAAGGACCAAGATTAGGGCTTCCTGTTTTAGCATGAAGCTCAGCTTGCACATCAATGCCTGTGACATCTGGTCAGCAAATACGCCCATCAGGACAAGCCTCGTCTGGAGCTGACCTTTCTCAAGCAAGATACGCTCAAGAAGAGAATTCTTGTACCGCAGCATCAAGCACTCATCTGCGGCGCTACGATGTGCGGCCTGGAGGTTGTTCAGATTCGACTCGTGGACTCTGATAGTCTCTTCGAGCTGTTTAATATACTCGGTTCGCCTTTCTCTGAAGGCGGCCTGCGCCTGGCGGTTTCTTTGCTTGCGTTCCTCTGACGTAGCGTAGATCTGGGTAGTCAAGGTCAGTCCTCACATCTCTTCCCTACTGTTAGCTCCCTGAAAACACATACTGGCTTGCGCCCGCCCTTGCGCTTGGCAGGCTGGCTCTCCTGGGGTGCTGCCATGGTTGAGTCATTCTCGGGGCTCGAATTACTCGAGTCATCCGAATCGTCCTTGTTGGGATCTTTTTTGTCGATGGACATTTTGTCAGACATGACAACGGAGCGAGGGAGACGATTGCCGAAGGGGCGGCAAACGCCTCGGAGAAGAAAAGCGTGGCTCTTTGCGTCCTGTTCGGGTCCGGCCCTCTTGTCCTTTGAGTCCTTGGAAATGAGACTACGGAGCAAGGAAAGACCAGAGTTCCAGAAATTGGTGGCACGTCGTTCGTCGCGTAACAGGGGCGTGACTGTGCTGTACCAGCGTGATATGTAGCAAACGTGGAGGCCCCCGGGGAGACACAGATCTCAGCCGTGAAAAATGGGGTACGCGGGGAGCCTTGAGGCCGGGAAAGTGAGGACTGTACAGAGAAAAGTGGCGGAGCTAACACAGCATCTGTGCTCTTATGATGTAGGTGAAGTCCAAAGGTGACGTGAGTCCCGGCTGGTGATGAGATGGTATGTGAGGCAAGAGATACTGGAGCAAATAAGGCGGCTTCCAGCAAGACGTACGTCAGGATGAGTGTGTGAACCGGACTGAGCTTGTAGAGTTCCCCTCTTTCGGCGCGGTAGGGGACGGGTGAGTGCCTGGCAACAGCGAACCGGGAGAAAATGGCGGATTTGAGTTTATGTAATTGAATCGGAGGGGGGAGCGAGGCAGCTGGGGAGCAGCAGGGTTTTCCGGGGCCTGTATGCCTCTACCGGGTCGCTTGAGGCAAAGAGAGGCTGGCCCCTGGAGCTGCGGGCCCCGGCGACCTCCACTTCGACACCCTGCCGACAACACCATCTCCAAGAGATTGTGCAGCCCACCCGTTCAGCTCGCACTAGGGGTACCCAAGGCAGCCTGCGTGCCGTTGTCGACTTGTTGCGTCTTGTCGCGTCAGCCATCCCTGGCTCCTTTTGCGACAGCCGACCAACCGCCTTGCCAGATGTCAGGAACGGTCTACTGAGCCAATTTTACCACCGCGAGGCCGACCGAGCCTGATAACCGACGTTGCCCGTCATGTTGATGGATCGCGAGGCATGCAAAGCACTGCCGCTCGGGCTGACGACTTGCGATCTGGTTGTTCAGGCGGCGAGCGACGGCGGGGGTGCCCTCGGAATGGTTCATGGGCACGCTCAAGCCTCGAAGGACCGCAGTCCGACATTCAAGTCGAACTTATGCCGAGAGGTTAATCCTAACGATGTAGCCTACGTCGTGAACCAACTTCTTCTGCCGAGCAAATGCAAGATGGTGGAGTAGGCTTCAACGTGATTCCAAAGATCAGTGGCATACACCACATGCATGTGCATGGCCATAGGATTTCATGTTTTATGCAAGTGAAGACAACTCCCGAGTCACGACGCCGGCCTCGCAGTCGATGAGTGCCTGCAATGAACAAGGTCACATCAAGCCAGACTCGCCAGGGTGGCAAGGCCCTCCATCAGTCCAGCTATCGGCGCATCGCAGAGCCACAGTTACTTGGACGTCATGCGCTCGATTTTAACCCTGGATCAGCCTCAGGGTACCTTTGTCACAGCTGGCTTGGTCGCTTCGCCGCGAGGTGTGTCAGCTGAACACCCAGCACCAAGCCGTGGAACTGAAGAACTGGCCCGCATGCATCTCAGGAGCGGACGGTGCCATCGACTGGCTGCCAGCCACAGACCGGACCCCTGCAGGACAAATGAAGAATTGCTTTTTCGCTCCCAGTGCTGCTCACGCGATCAGCTTTCCCAGAAACCCAAGCTGTCAGACCCCTGGATGCCCCACGCATATTCACCTTGGGGTCTTTCTGGAATGCTTCTAGCGCAGATCATTCAATACGCCAAGCCGCAATTTCGAAATCCCTCGAAACAACAACTTGCCATGCACACCTTCCATGCGCCTTGAGTTGTTCGGCGTAGCTCGTCCTGAAACCCCCACTGGCGCCCCCGCGTCGTCAAAGCCCAGCCTTGCTTACACGATGGGCACTACAGAGTCATGACATGTAGGATGTGGTAGCTCCCTCGAGTCGGCTTATCGCCGGGCGGCTTTATCAATCTTCACAAGGTCATTCTCTCTGGCCGCCATCTGCCTTGGCGACTCGGGGTGCGGACTGCCAGCCTGATCGGCCCGCAGATAGCTTGGCTAATCTCAGCTCCCAATAATGACGAACTCAAGATCGGCATCGTCGTTTCTCGATTTCTCAATATCTCCCAGGGGCCCAGTGGGGTTCATGATCACGTTGCAGATAGCCCTGGCTGTGCGTCTTTTGTCATGGTTACCCCAATTGCCCGCAGTCACTCCCGAGCATCAATGAATGGCAACCACGGTGCAGGTCAGCCTGCAGTTTCATACATGATTACCGTGCGGAGTATGCGTCCGTGGTAGCATTCGGTAGTTGGTGATGATCAGGAGGCGCACACCCCGTTGCTTCATCATGAGAACCGCCAACTTGTCGAGAGAAACTTTCAATTTCCAGTCCATTGCGAACTGTGGCGATCGTCTCAACCTGCGCCCACTGCTAGGGCATCTCACGACGACTTCCGTACATACCATGCCCGGCTGATCTGATGGGAGCAGACGTCGTACGTCTCTGGCAAACCCTCTAGCGGCACAGCTGTGCCAAATCACTTACTTATAGCCTCTATCTGGCGAACGACAATGGAGAATGAACGAACAAGCTGATGTCATGCTCTACGTGGTGTGTGTAGGTTACAAATGATCATGATATCATGCGAGGACACAAACCTGTGTTCGCTTGTTGAGGGATATCATCTCATGACTCATCAGTACCAAGTTATCTAGAGAAAGAATTGAACTTTCTACAGGCACGTAAAATGATGGCTTTTGCCGTTGAACCGTCCTGGCCGCGCACAGCAGCGAAGAGGCATGAGCTTTCGCTTGCGTTACCGGGATGAGCTCGGATGGTGTCTACCACAGTACTTGCAGTTGTGTAAGCCAGGATTTGGGTCCGTGCCAACTGTGAGCGGTTAGAGTCGCCTCCAATGTAGGTCTTTTCTCAGTGTACAATGCTTAGTACGACTGAGTACCTGAAACTTTCCAAGTTGAGGATTCGATCATCAAATCACGAGCCAGCAGTCACAGGCAAGCAGAGAGGGCATTGCATCATTGCATCGCTGCATTCCTTACATAAGCCACCGAAAGCCCTACTTGAGCCAAAACGGCAAAGCGTGGGAGGGAAGGGCGCACTAATGAGGAGCCGAGCAACCACAAAAAAAGCTGACGAGTGACAAAATTGCCTTGCGCCAAGGGAGGGGTAAGCTGGACCCGGGGAAGAAGCTCAGAGCGACGGGGGAGCTCCAAACCGATTCCCTGCAGAATGGATGTATCTTTGCCGCGTAGTCTTGGTGGGAAGGTACTTCAAAGCTTCGGAGCTTGGAAGGTTCCTACTCCATTTCCACCCCGCCAGTACTCGGCTCTGAAAGCATCCAACACTGCTCCTTGTGCAATTGCTGGGCCGTCTGTAGCGGGACAGGGTTCTGGCAAGCTTCTGTCCTGCGTGCACGAAGGCTTTGAGGTCCAAGATAGACATTGAGTGTTGTCGACAACGTAGCTGCCTGTGCTGTTTGATCTGGCCGGTCCAGTCCATGTGAAGAGCCGAACCGAACAGAAGTGAGACAAGACATGGACGCACCAACGTGGCTCCGGCTGGGACAGTAATTTAGTCCACACTTGTTGTTTGCAGAGCAGCAGCAAACCCGGACGGCTGCACGCAACCTGAGGACGGGCTCAAGTACTCCGTACGCACCTGCCACTGCCACTGCCACAGCAAGGACGGGGCTTGACACGCGCACTCCCGTCTCCACGCAAGAGTTTCCCGCCTACCAAGCACCAGGCTGCACCACCACCACCCAGCAGCCACCTCGCTCCTCCCACCTCCAGCCCCGGTGCCGACGACGTATTTTTCTCTCTTCCACTCCCAGGGTATGACCTCGTACTAGGCCGTACTCCCTCCAGATACCTCTCGCCCCCTCCGCCCTGCCGTCTCTACAGTTCCGCCTTGCTGCAAGGCGATAAATCGGCGACATCATGTCGGTCGCCTCAAAGGTACGCGTCCTCGCCAGTCCTCGTTGCCGTTGTGCGCATCCTCCCACGGCAAATCTCTGCCATCACCATCCAGTCAACCCCACCTGCCAATTTGTCAGGACCAGTTCTCTGGTGGCATCATCACCACTGCCCGGGGATTGGCCAGGCACATTGGCTTCTGCATCTGCAATCCCAACAGTGCAATTCACGAGAAACCGCAAGCATCAGTACTGACATGTTGTCACCCCGCAGAACCTTTTCGCCCTCCTCGGTATGGACCCGCCACCTCAGGCCCTGCAATGGCTCGACTAGCCAGCCTACACACGATTGTAGATGCGATGAATCGGAAAACTGACTTGCGTCCTGCCCTCTCACAGGCAACGACGAGGAGGAGCCTCCTTCGGGACCCGTGAAGACCGTCGACAAGGTCACCGCCCGCACGACCAAGCGTAACGTCGAGCCCGAGGCCCCTGCTAAGCCCGCCAACGCTGGCTCTGCTCGCCGTGGTCCTGGTGGCAACGAGGGAGGTATGCGCTGTTCCTGGTCATGACCCTGGTTCATGGCACTTGAGCCTTGATTCTGTGGTCATGACTTTTACCCCACCATAACAAGAACGTCAATACTGATGACGTTGTCTAGCTTTCCGTGACCGTAACGCTGGCTCTCGCGCCAACCAGGGCCGAGGCACTGACGAGCCCGCCCGTGGCGGTGCCCGCGGCGGCCGTGGTGCTCGCGACCGTGGTGGTGAGTGACATCCTCCGGGCATTGATGTGCCATGGCCCCTGTAGATATATGAGCTTGTGAACTGACAGATCAAACAGGCCCTGGCAGCGGTCGCCCTCGCAACCGCGACGACAGGCACTCTAAGAGCCAGCCTTCGTAAGTACTGAGCTGGACATGACACGAATCTGATCACAATCTGACTTTTCATTGTAGCGGTGGTACCGACAAGCAGGCCGCTCAGTCATGGGGTGCCAACGAGGGTGATGCCGAGCAGAAGGACGAGCAGGCTGGCGAGGAGATCGCGCAGAAGGAGTTCAAGGAAGCTGCTGCCGAGGACGCCGAGGGCCCCGAGACTCCCGCTGAGCCCGAGACCAAGAGCGTCTCGTACACCGAGTACCTCGCCCAGCAACTTGAGAAGAAGGCCAGCCTCGGCGACAACCTCGAGATCCGCAAGCCCAACGAGGGCAGCAAGGCTGACAAGAAGTGGGCCAATGCCAAGGCTCTCGAGAAGGAGGAAGGCGAGGACTTCATCACTCCTTCCGGCGGCAAGGCTAAGCGTGAGCGTGAGCGCAAGGCCAAGAACGTCCTCGACATTGACCAGGCCTGGGTTGAGAACGAGCGCCCTACTACCACTAGTGCTCCCCGTGGTGGCCGTGGTGGTGCTCGTGGCGATGGCGGTCGTGGCCGCGGCGATGGTGCCCGCGGTGGCCGTGGTCGTGGCGAGGGTCGTGGCCGTGGTGGCAACCGTGGCAGCGATTTCCCCCGTGGTGGTGCCCGCGGTGGCCGTGACACCGCCGGCTTCAATGCCAACGACCAGTCTGCTTTCCCCAGCCTCGGCGCGTAAGCGACACCACGGCACATCGGTAGGCCTCTGCGCATTCAGACTGCCGCAGCTCTCAGTCCACGCCTGCTCCCCCTGGAATCAGCAACCAAAGTTGATCTGATCAGACAGGAACACCACACACAAGTGGAATTCCGTCAGTGAACCAAAAAGATACAGATGGACCAAGATAGTACCCATACTTTTCATCCTACAACAGAGAAGAAAAAAAAAAGTCAAATTGTTTCCTTGTTCTCATTTGGGCTTAAGCATTGTGCGGAGAAAAATATCCTGGGTTGGTTTTCAGGTGATCAGGATTGGCGTAAACGTTCCACAGGACTACTCTGCTCTTACTCTAATGAAAGGGGCTCATTGGTTCGGATTGTTTTCATGAGTCGATATTACCTGTATCGTGTCACTCCCGGTTGGGAGCCTTCTTGTCACCAAGGCCATGTAGGCTATCCATCATACAAAATGTCATCGCCTGTCTCTTAAAATAAACTGCTCGTTTAGTGCTGCCATCTAGCATCCATCGATGTGCGTGTTTGGCATCGGGGAAGCTAGTCGTGTATTATATCATCGCCGCTCCTTGCACGCCCACATCGTGCGTTTCGAAAACCTGTTGTCAAACCCCAAGAACGCCGTGCTCATAAACAACTTTTGGTCTACCGGCCTGCACCGAAGCTTTTTCAGTCATCGCATCATGATCTCATAACATTTTACACCCCTCCCGTCCCTCCCTGGCCTTTCCTCGACGGACTGCGGTTCGCACATTAATGCCTTCTATTCCACTGCGCAGCTGTGATGGACTAGAACAAGCGGAGAGCAGGATCGACGAGTTCGGATATGTCCGATGCTACCGCCGCTGCTGCTCTAGAGTCATTGTCGTTGCCAATGAGCTGCCGCATCTCGGCCTCATCGCGCATCCACTCAGCGTCGTAGGCCGGTGTGGAGAAGTCTGGGCCCGAGATGTCACCGCCGTACCAGAACGTGTCGTCAAGCTCGAGCCTGTCGTCCTCCCATAGCGCTGTTGTCGTGTCGTGGCCGGCCATGCCCATGCTCCCGTCCCCCAGAGCCAGGCCTGCCGGGTCCAGCATGAGCTGTGCATCGTCTGATGTTGTGGTTGTATTGAATATTGAGTGCTCGGTTTGCATGTGCTCATCTAGCTCGGCGGCCGTGGCGAGCTTCAGCATGCAGCCCTCCACAGCGCAGGGTATCGTGTGACGGAAGCTCGTGCCAGCCCCGGACAGAACGTCCAAAAGGGCATTTGCTGTGGTCTGTGAGTTCCGCTCCCGTTCGGGGCGCTGGAACTTCAGGTGCACGAACCGTACATGGTTCTCGAGGTTCGCCTTTGTGGTGAAGCTCTCCCCACAGCCGTCAGACTGCGGCCAGACGGATATGTCTGGTGTGCTGGCTAGGTCGACCTGCCCACAGATGAAACGTTGGCCCTCGTGAACACTACGAATGTGTACATTCAAGTTCGCCTGCTTGGCGAACGTCTTTTTGCAGCCTGGCCACGAGCAGCTGACCCTCTTCCGCCCTTCTCCAGTCGTTTGGGTCGAGTGCTGCTCTTCGATATGCTCCTCGAGGGCCTCGCGACCGCTGCACATCTCGCCGCAGAACATGCAGGCCACGTGCGCCACTTTCATGTGCGCCTGCAACAGCACCAGCGATGAGAACCCAGCCCGCACAGAAGACCCTTCAGAAGCATTTGTGCTCTTGCTGCACTCGTCACACCAGAACCTGAGCTCCCCGTGCTCGCGCTCCTGATGCCGCCGGAGAGCACCAGAGTTTTCAAAGCCTGCCCTACAGGCCACGCCGGTCTCTTCATCTTTGAAATTGCACGGAAAGGGCGAGACTCTCAGGTGGTCGGACCGGATGTGGCGCTGGAGGGTCTGGTGCTTACGGAAAGTCTGGTTGCATGGGGGAAAGTCTCGACACCTGAAGCGCTCCTGGCCCTCGTGGACAGCCTGGTGCCGGCGCAGACGAGTTGCCGTGAGGAAGCTCTTGCCGCAGTCGGGCTCCGGGCAGACATGCGCACGCTCGTTTGTGTGGGAGCCTTTGACGTGCTGCTTGAGATGCTTCTCCTCTATGTATGACTTGTCGCAGCCCGGGAATGTGCAGCGAAAAGGTCGGTCGTTCGAATGTGATCTGAGATGAGCGGCCAGTCGTGCAGGTCTGTTGTATGCCTTGTCGCAGCCAGGAAAGGTACATTTGATCGTCTTGAACTCGGAGGGAAATTTGCGGACTGGGGACAGCGGTGTCAAGGGTGTGTCGGCGGCACGGGTGGAGGTCTGCGTTGCGGCGTACTGGGAGCCGCTTTCTGAAGTATCGTCGTTGTGGATGTAGTCGTCGTGTGCTGCGACATCTGAGGTGTATGAAGCTGTCACGAAGTCGTTAGCCAGTGCGAGGAGGTTGAGAATACTCGGACGGAGGTGCCTCACGATCAGGATCGTCAATGCAGCTTCGTTTGGGACCACGAAGGGTAGCCACGAGGCCCCCGTCACTCTCGGCCTTCCGCTTCATGGCTTATCGGACATGGAAGCGGGTGGTTAAGACTGTGGGCGTAGCATGAGGCCGCGAAAGCGAGAGACGACAAGGCGGGAAAGACCCTTGGTGTTGGTGATGTCAAAAATTCAGTGGAGCATCGCAAGCTTTAAAATCCGGGTGGGGAACAGCCTTGCGTCGCCACGGCCTGCGACTTCCTCTGGCCGCAGCCAGCCTGCCAGGTGCAAGTACCCGGCACTTCGCGGCCGGCCGATGCGGGTCGGTGGAGCCTGCAGGGGTGCACTCGTTCAGCCTCGTGGCCGGCGCGCGCCATGAAATTTTGGCATTTGCCTGCGACTGTCGCCCGCCCGCCTTCCACTATCCTCAAACTAGCAAACAACCCTCACCCACACCGACACAACCACCCGAGTGCCACGAGACTACACAGCGCATCTGGATCGACATGTCGGACTTTGGCGATGACGGAGATGTTGGCGGGTAAGTGCCGCTCCGGCTGGCACCCCCAAGGCACCCATGGGACTAACTGTTGGCCACACACACAGAGACGAGCCCTTCTACGAGGACGAGGACCCCATCGACGACCTCGACCCCGAGGTTCCCGCCGGCGAGGACGATGATGTGAACCGCCGCGGTGCCGAGGAGGAGGAGAACGTGGTCATCTCAGGCGACCCCTCGGCCGGCGCGAACCGCGCCAGGGGCCTGGCATCGTCGCAGGACAAGAAGATCCCTAACGAGGAGCGCAGCACAACGCCATACCTCACAAAGTACGAGAAGGCCCGCATCCTCGGCACGCGCGCCCTCCAGATCAGCATGAATGCGCCCGTGCTCGTCGACCTCGAGGGCGAATCGGACCCTCTGCAGATCGCCATCAAGGAGCTGCGCGAGAAGAAGATTCCCCTGATCGTGCGGCGGTATATGCCTGATGGATAGTGAGTTTGTAACATCGCCTTCGTTTCGTGGACGGAAGGACAATGGCTAACCTGGTCGTCTAGCTACGAGGACTGGACGTGCGAGGAGTTGCTGCAGTAGACTGCGCTTGACGGAAGGCAACGGTGCGGCCTACCGGCCAAAACAAACAGGCCATCATCGTTGGATGCGTGTCGAATTACAGGATACCACTTTACGAGCCAGGTTCACTGACCGCCTCAAGTAGAGAAGACAAAGATCACATTAAGAGACAAAAAGCGAGGCGTTAGTGGTTCATTATGGGAAATACACATACATATATCCATCATCTTGTTCCCGACATGATACACACCACTGTTGCCGTCTCTGCTGGATTCGACGGGTTCTGAGCGAAGCACCCGCCAAGCATGAGTGGCCTACAGACTCGGTTGCTGACCTGGAGCAGCTCGCCTGAGTACGTCGTGATCGTCGTCATCTCAAGCTAAAGGCATGATACCACTACGGACTGACTGAGCCCTGACTGACACCTGGCATCGTCTCGTACCAGGCTGGCCACAGCATTGTACACTACTAGCAGGACTTTCTTGTGTGGCGATATCATCTAGTATCGAATTTTGGTACTCACACTATCGTGCTACAGGAATATGCAATGCCATACGCTAACATGCTAACCCTCGAACGACACTCGGACACCACGCTTGCAGAAATGCAGAAGCAAACTTCACACTCCTCCAATAGGAGATGGTTTGTCAGATTCAAGTCGACCCGGCCAGTGGCAGCACAAAAAGCGTCACGGTCCACAGACACCACAGCTTCCACACCCCCTCATCCGAGCCGTGGTCGTCCCTGCGCAGCACTGTCAGGCTCGCCATGCAGCCCGCCACGAGCAGCGGCGCAACCCAATACACACCCACCGCGACGTCCCAGAACAGCAGGCTGGCGACGGACCAGCCGGGCACGGCGACAGCCAGTACCCAGCGGCTCGCGGCCTCGCCGTAGACGAGCGGCATCGTCTGCCGCCCGCGCTCCCGGTCGCCCTCGACGTCCGGGAAGTCGGCGGCGTGCACGGTGCTGAAGACGACGAGCGCGGTGAGGGCGATCCAGAGCTGCAGCGTGCGCGGGAGGATCTCGCCGCCGCCGTGCTCATTGATCGTGGCAGCACCGGCAGCCGAGAAGAGCCCTTCTCCCGAGAGCAGCACCGCGAGCGCACCCCATCCGAAGCACGCGAGTCCCGCGGCGTTGATCGCGCTCCTCTGCAGCGGGCCCGCGGCGCTCCCGTCGAGGTCGTTGTACAGCCAGACAAAGACCATGAGCGTGGCGCTGGGCAGCAGCAGCGGCATCCCGCCCACGCTGCTGCTGGCGAGCAGGCACAGCGGCACGGCGTAGCGCAGGATGGCCTGGGACTGCCGCGGGCTGATGAGGCCGGAGGGGATCGGGCGCCAGGGCTTGTTAGCCGCGTCCTCGAGCACGGAGGCCTCGAGGCGCTGGTTGGCTACGTTCTCGACTATGAGGTGTAGCCAGAGCCAGAGGAGCATGAACGCTACACGGATGATGAAGGAGGGCATGTTCCTGGCCGCGGGTGAGGACTCCGTTCTTGAGGCGGCGCAGAGAGCGAAGATGCTCTGCGGGATGATGACGGTCTTGAAGTCACTCCTAGTGAACATGTAGAGCGTGTACAGGTACTGGAGCGGAGACTTGGTAGGTTTGGTGTTGCTGCTCGGTGGAAGTCGAGGGCTTAGGAGGGCTGAGGCTTCGTCGTTGGGGAGGAGGCTGCCGCTGGAGCCGAGCTCGGCATCGTGGTATTGCTGCTTTTCGGGTATCGTGTCCATGGTATGTCTGCTAGGATCGCAAGGTGCGTGGGATGATTGGATAGTCAATAGTTTGAGTTGTCACATAAGGGAAGCGTTTAATGATAAGCAGGTATCACAGGACCTATTTGCAGTAACGATCGATGGCTTCGGGTGTTTATATACAAATTCCTTTACTGGAGTCCCCATCTGGCACGACAGCGGGCTCTTAGACCTGCTTCTTCCCACAAATGGAGGTATTCCAACTGGGATCCCCGATCTACCAGGCCTCTGCCTCCGCCTCGACCTGGCGCTGGCTTTCCATTTCGGGACATCGGTACCGTAGCCACTTAGTCACTCACAGATGCACCGCCCGGAGTATAGTCCGAACGGAGAAAAAGCTGCGCTATTGCCATGCGAGACAACTGGCAAACTCGCGTATTCAATATGCTACTGGCGTTTTGAGGTTAGCTGAACCCGTCTCGTCCCTGGCTGGGCTGGAACCCGCATACACTCCGCCGGGAAAACGCCCCTGTCAAGATCGTCCAATTCTAGGCTCTCTGGAATGCAGCACAGCCCGTCTCAAGCAAGCTAGGTCATCTTGCTGCAGCTCCGAGCATGTGGCGGGCTGAAGCATGCATGGGCAAGGTATCCAGCTCCCCGGGTCGGCCAATCAGGACTCACAACATCCTCTTTGTGCTGGAGCACCGCCTGCGTATAGGTGCGCCTCGAATGCCGCCACAGCAGCTGAAGACCCTCCCCAAACAAGGAGCTAACGGAGCACGCCGCTGCAAGGCCATGTGATAACAGCCTTTCTCTTCTCTGCCCTACGGTAAGGCCCTTGGTTGTCTGACAACCTCGGAAAAGTGCCTCGTGTCATTCGTGCTTGGCAGGGCACGCCAGAGCTAAGCTTCAGCTAGACCTGCTCCACGGCAAGGTTCACTGTCCGTGGCATCCTTCACTGGCAAAGGAAAGTGTGGAACTATTGGCTTCTGAGCAGGTTGAAGTTGGTCTGCCTTGCACTGGGCGGCTAGCCTGCGCGGCGTGGTTGATATCGCGAGACGCTGTTGGGAGTTGACTCACCAACAGACGATAGTGGTCACGCAAACTGAAAGCAGGACTCGGGCGGTCAAGACCACACATCTGCGACATAGTCCCCGAGGGTAAACATCCACTTGTAGCCTGCGAGGCCGATATCAGACACTTCCAGAAAAGATCATGTCTTGTTCAGAAAGCGTCTCCGAGACAGAGCCCAGCGGCAAACCCGACCGTGGAATGGACCGTTGCTGTGCTTTTCCAGGCATCTCGGAAACTGCCCTCCCGGGCCACGCGGCCACGACACGTGTTTTGGGTAGGTCCAAGATGCGCCTCCGACTGGCTTCTCGCCTGGCAGTGCCGCTCTTGCCGCTCGTAAGGTTAGAGTCCCATCGTAATTTGTGGCGCAAACCGGGACCGGACTCCATCTCCGGCCATATGACACCAAACGACGAATCATTGAGTAGCAGAAGCAGTAGAATGCCTCTTATCCTCGGCCATAGAAGCCGCTAGCCAGAGCTATCTAGGCAGCTAGATATGCTACTGTCCAGCCTGGCCGGGATAAGGCCACATCAAAGGGAGTATGAAACGTGTAAGTGGCCTGCTGAGCCTGCGGAGATTGACAACGTATTGGCCAAAATGACAGTCTTTCGCTTCTTGTTTGGCCGGACATATACAAACTTTTCCCGGGGCCAAGCCAGGTCTTTTGCTGTGTGGGAGGCACGGTGCTGCTCTGCCGTCTTAACCACAACACGTTTCGCTTCGGACCCTTATTCCACACGGCGTGAGCTCTTTGCTTCCGAGGTCCGATGTGAGTGCAGTTGCTTCTGAAAAGTACGATTAGTCCGGGTTTCCTTCTGGCTTCTTTCCCCGTTCGCCTGCTCCCGGAATTTCATGGACCCAGGCGCTAGTATCCGGTCCATATATGCCTCAACATAGAATCAGAAGGAGGAACAAAGTCGTGTCTCTCCTGGCACCCAAGTAATCTGGAGCGCAGCTTCGCTCATGCACCGATATTCCCTTTCTGCAAGACTGTGGGAGTGAAGATCAGCAACACAGAAATGTAGTTCCGCATGGAATTTGTGGTGGTGAACATGGGCGGTACTTTCGTAGATCCAAGTGACTCGGCTTCAGGACCATGGCAAGATACTCCCCTTATGTCAAGGTGCACTCGGCCTGTCCTCTGAGGGCAGGACATCACCTCAGCGAACATTGATTATTATCATCATCTCGGCACTACGTGATTCTCTTGAAACGCAATCTGCAGCACGCGTGCACTGGACTCAACTGACTCGTGCTGGTTATTGTTCCTGTCAGGCCGAGTCCTCTGCATGTTGACATGCTGCAGTTGTGGATCGCTACTTGTGGCCCATCCACGATGGACATTTACTTGGTACACCAGTCAGAAAACGTGGTTGTAGGGCGGATTAAGCCGCCTCGGGAGCATACTTGGGTTGCCTCAGATACACAGATTGCGAACAATCGGATAGCACGGCCATGTCAAGACAAAAAAAAAAACCATATATATTGGGCTCGCTCGCCGCGTCCTCCGTCATCACTCTTCCACTTTTCGTCCTCCAAAACTGAAGAAGGTAAGTATCTCCCATATAATCTGCCAAGCTCATGCTCCACCAACCATTGCATTCTTTGCCATGCTCACGGATCACACTCCCGCCCGTCGCTGACTTCAAGTCGGCACCTGGGGGTGAAAAGTGTGTGCGTTAGCTAGGCTAACGGCTTGTGGTGAAGATCGTAACAGGTATCATCATTGCACGGAGCTACTCGGCCGAAGCTTCGTAGCTACACGCGCTCAGCTAAGAACTTTTCTTCATCCCACCTTTTCCTTTGGAAAGCAAGGTCACGTTCAAGCCCACAATGTCTAGCTGTGGAGCTGGACCCCAAAGCATGACTGCATTTCTGGTTGTCTGTCGATAGCCGAGGCAGCTGATGTTTGAAAGATGGATTGAGGCACAAGCGGACCTCGGGCAGGGAAATGGAACTGTTAGCGTGAGCTGACAGGCCTAGACGATGATCCTCAAAATCGTCACGAGAAACCAGAGCCCAATGATGACGTACCACCAGACGACTGCCTCTTATCGGGAGCGATGCCGCTCATGAGCAAGCGCATTCAAGAATCTGGAAGGGTCTGAGGACACAGATCAGGTGGTCTGGAGGTTGGTGAGGATGCCACTTCGCGTCTGGACACGAAGCCAGGCCGAGTGATCACAGACGGCAGCGAGTGGGATTCGATGAAGAGCGGAATGGACGTTCAGCTGGGATCAAGAAGTCTTGTGATGCTGAGCACGATCTAGGGTGGGGATGATGGAGGACGAGGACAATGATGGAAGCTGAGGATGGATGGGAGAAGCAGCCAGGAGAGAAGACCATTCGAAAGCTTTAACATCAATCCAAACGCGTGCTTGCCTACTGTGGATGACACGGAAGGCTCGTGCCTGCTTTTCTTTGTGAGCAATAATGAAGGAAGGTGCGATCTGCCCGGCCCTCGATGCTCCGCGATGGAATGTGCTCAGTGGCCGCGTCTCACCAACTCCGATGCCAACCAAGGCCGATCGATCGCTTGGAACATCAACGAGGACCTGACCCGAGCAAGATGCATCTCAGCAACGCAGTTCTCAGCCTACTCACGTTGGGCTGCGGCTCAGCCATAGCCATGCCAACAGACCAGAGTCTCTTGAAGACACAGCCCCGGGGGTGTAAGTCCATGTGAACTATCTGTTTGTCTCCTCGCCTGCGCCAGACTACAAGTGTGGGATCAGACGAAGCTGCTGCCCATGCCTCTTCGGGAAATGTAGATAGCTGGTGGCCAGTACGAGGCAATCCATTGTCCATGCTGATTCGAGATCCCTCACACAGGTCCTCATCTGTCATGGCCCAAACGCCACAGGCGGTTGCATCTACGGCAGATATGCACTCAACACCTGCCACGACATGCCCTTTGGCTTCAACCAGGAGCGGCGACATTTGCTCCTGATGGGGAGCCTTTCTATTGCTACCCACGCGTGTGAGTATCTTAAGCTTCTTGAATTAAATCCTACTTGGTCTGCAGCCTGAGGCAACGTTGATGGTCCCACGAGGGCCCCTTAGCAACTCCTTCCACTATATTTCCTGCATATGCTGCATACACCCCGCCCTCGATGATGGGGCCTTCTGTCAGGTCATAGCACGTTTCTCACAACGATCGTGGCTGATGTTTCGTGTAAAACAGGAACAAGTGCTCAGAGATCTGCTATTCGAACACCGGCTGCACACTCCGCCTTAAAGTATGATCTGGGTCTCATTAACTGGCAACACCTGACCCAGTCCTTCTCCTGCTATATGAACCAGACAGCCGCTACGACCCCTCCAGTCCCAATGATTCTCACGACAGTTGAGATCTTCTCCAACACGCTATGTAGAATCACGCAGGGACGCCGGAGGGAAGTTACGCAAAGTTTTGGGCGGTCTGGCTCTCATCGGCTAGGTCCCTAGGAAGTGAGACAGATCATAAATTATCGGGGATCAGGAAGTAGATCACTAGTGAGTACCCATTCTATTGCGACACTCTGCATCATATTTATAGCTTTGTGCAGCCAATTTGATCAAGCATCAAGATTGAGTGTTTCCCTCCTTCTCAGATGATCCATTCAGCCAGGCGTGTCTGACTGTCGCTACGTTGACTGAATTCATGAAGCCAGTCACGAAACATGAACACACCTGAAAATTGCATGAAGATATCTTTTGACATTTACTTTTTGTCCTGCAACCAGAACTATAACAACCGGCTCATCCTAACAGTTTCACCACTCATGCCAGGTGCTTCGCTGCGTGAGCAACGTGGTCCTCACCAAAGGTCGAGATGAAGAAGTACGAGTGGTCGTAGTCAGGCTGGTACCTGACCTTGACGCCCTTCTCCGCGCCGATCTCCTTGGCCGCCGCCTCAAAGTTCTCCGGCAGGAGCTGCTTCTGCTTGTAGAAGTTGTCCCCCGTGCCGACGTCGATCAGGATGTCTAGCTTTCCCTTGTCCCCGGCGTACTTCTTGAGCAGCTCCGTGGCGTCGTGGGACTTCCAGCTGTCCTTGTCGCCCTTGCCAAAGTACCCCTCGAACGCCTTCTCGCCCCACGGCGCCTGCGTTGGGTTGCAGATCGGCGCGAACGCCGACACGGACCGGTACATGCCCGGGTTCTTGAGGAACAGGGTCAGCGCGCCGTGCCCGCCCATAGAGTGGCCCGTGATGCCGACACGGTCCTTGTCGAGGACGTCGCCGTACGCGCCCGAGGCGAACAGCGCCTGCGGCAGCTCCTTGGTGATGTACGACTCCATGCGGTAGTTCTTGCTCCACGGCTCGGCAGTGGCGTCGATGTAGAAGCCGGCGCCGGAGCCGAAGTCGTACGAGTCGTCCTCGCCGGCAATGTTGGCCCCGCGCGGGGACGTGTCCGGGTACACGATGGCGAGGTCGTGCTTGGCGGCGTGGGCTTGGAGGAAGCCCTTCTCCGAGCAGTTGTCGGGCGTGCAGGTCAGGCCCGAGAGGTAGATGAGCACGGGGACCTTCTTGCTTGAGGAGCCGGAGGAGGAGGAGGCGACCGAGGGTGGGAGGTGCAGGTTCACGGCCATCGGGGTACCCGTGGTGGAGGAGTCGTGCGAGAGCTTGAGCAGCTTGCCGCCGAAGCTGGCGATCGTGGCCTTGGTCTCGAACGACATGTTGCTGTTTGCGGATGTTGTGAATTGGAGAAGTGGTGTCCTTGGTAGGCAATATTGTTGCCGGCGTGCTTGCGACGACAAGGACGGATAAGAAGCTCTCGGAGGCTGTCGGAAGCAGCAAGGTTGTAAAGCTGGACTGGTATGTGGTAGTGTCGACGTCACAGGCCGAAACACACTCTTGAACATGAACGAGACACTCAATTGCGGTTCCCGGGCGATAAGTTCACAGAGTGATGTGGTGAAAGGGAAGGAAGAAAAAGAAGAAGAAGCCCAATGAGCCCTAGCTTCGGAAAGTTTCTGAACAACTGGCAATCCTCGACAGGTGAGGAAGGTCTAGCCAGCCCACTCACTCACCAACTCACTCACATGGGTGATGCAATGCAGCTCTCAGCTCTGAGCTCTTTCTCCAAACAAACACACAGCCCACTGTGCTGGCCGCCACTACGACCCCTCACACGGCCGGCGGCCCCTCCCCTCCTCCTCCGCTCCGGGCCCTGGCGTCATCTCTAGTGCACAGTGTTCTGCAGAGTACTGTGCAACCCCGGTCGCCCAAACCCCCGAATGCCGGTACTTCTCCGAACCGCCGGTATCGCGCTTCTGCCCACGGCTCCGCTTCGCGACTAAAGCACTTCGGGACGTGATGGAAAACAGGCCTCACTCACTGAAAAGGACAGTCACGCTGCTCTCATATCATTCATGTTGCCTGTCAGTCTGCAATCGGCGAAAGTTTGGTTTCGGATTGCCTGCAACGCAAGGCCAGCTCTAGCTGACCCTCTTGTCAACCTCCATGATTGTATAATTCCCACTCCCCGGCCCTCCAAAGCCATGCTGGTTCTGCTGCCACTGCTGGTCCCCTCCTCCTGGCCCGCTCTCCGCATCCCTCTTTATCCGGTGGTACGCGAGCTTCTCGAACCTGCTCAGGCCCTTCCACCAGTGCTGCCCGGCCTCGTGCTCGCTGATGCGCTCCAGCAGCTCGGCCGTCGCGATCCGCACGTCCCGGTCCTTGTGCAGCAGGCCCAGCGCCAGATAGAACAGTCCCCCGTGCGACTCGGGCGCCACCGTGAGGAGGAGGCAGATCTCGTCGTACGAGACGACGTTCTTCGCAAACGAAAGATAGATCTCGCGACTCTGTGCCGGGCTCAGGCGCTGCGTCCGCAGCCGGTCGTGCAGGTGGTGCAGGTCGAGCCCCTTGAGGGGCCGGATGGTATATATCTGCGCCAGATCCTGTTATGGTTGCGGCCGTCTGTCAGCGATCATGGCAATGAAAGAGGAAGTGCGTGGAGGTCTCCTTACCTGGATGAAGCTGTAGTAGCTCCTCGTGTTCCGCCACCCCTCTATCCTGTGCACATTTCCAGCCAGCTCCTTCTGCTTCGCATTCTCGTCCGGCCAGACATAACCATGTCCACCTTTTCCGACCGTCTTGGCGTCGGCGTCGTCTCCCCCTATGTAGAGAGCACTGGCGCCGTAGACACTCTCCTCAAACGCTGCGGCTATGCGCGCAAACTTGACCACCCAGTCCCGCCACTTGGCCCGGACTACACGCTCTCCCTGCCTTGTGGCAATGCTCCGCAGGATGTCGTTCATGAACACCGTATCTGAAGTCAGATCGCCTGTTGACGGGCCATTGATCAGCGCCGCGGCCCCCGGATTCTGCTGCTGGAAGTACAAGAGGCCCTCGGTAGGTGGCAGCTGTTCTAGCCTGTTGCTAATCTTCATACGGCCGCTGGGAAGGTCACAGAGCAAGTCCCACCACTCTGGATGCATCTCGAAGGTCGGATTCGTCACTCCAGCAATGAATCCTGGCACTTTGAGTAGGTCTTCGATCTTTGTCAGATCCGTATATGGGAACGCATGCCTTGTGAAGCCGCGCAGTACACCACCCGATGCCAGTGCGCACGCTGCCAACACAGCCTGCGCCACCTCGCCAGACGGCATGTTGTGGCCGAGGAAGATGATTCGCTTCTGTGTCAGTAGTGCATTAGCGAGGACGATGATGGGGTGCGTGAGCGGCCCATTGGTCGTCAGATGCGGATGCACATTGAAAGGTTGCGGCGCTTTCGTGTGAGGCTCTGAGAACTGCTGAATCAGCTTTACGAGCGAGAAGTCGCCAACCGTCTCAGGCATGATGGCCGTCGGGACCTTGACGGGGATCGGGATGCCCTTATACATGACTCTGCTCTCAAACTCATGGGTGTCGCGCGGCACCGCGAAGGCCGACTGCCCCTCAATATGCGCCTTCGTGCCAGCGCGAGATATCGCTGGTCGTTTCGGGGCACCTCTCGGTGCTTCTGGTGATCCTTTTTCTGTGGCCCCATTACCACGAGCCATCCTCCTCTGAATGATCTGCTCAAACTTCTCCACAAACAGGTCTTTGTTGTCGCTGGCCTGCAGAAGGTTCCGCTCCAACAAGCTAAGCTTTGGCATCAGCGAGAGGTCCATGCTGTTTACTGCTTCGTACAGCATGGAGAGTGTCTCGGGCACGGGTGCCTTGAAGTATTCTTCCAAAGCAAGTAACAATAACGGCTATATCCACGAGTCAGCACACACGAGCATCAAACGACAGCACCGCTCTTTGGCGGTATTTGCGTGACCAACCTTGTAGATGTGCAAGAACGGATGCCTCGTACATATCGCCATTGTCTTGACAATCGCACCTCTCTTGACAGTCTTGTCGTGCTTCGTGTTGACCAGGTTTAGTACATATATCAACGGCGGACCCTCGCCACCCTCTGGCTCCGAGGTCGTAGACTCGTCGTCGCTCCAGTCATCGTCGTCGTCCTCCTCATCGTAGTCTTCGTCGTCCTCCTCCTCATCATCAGCTGGCAATATGCCATTCGCCCGATCCCTCCTGCGCTGCCTCCTCCGCCGCCGAGCCTCCTTCTCCTTCTGCTCCTCCTCGTCTTCCTCCTGGCTCGTGTCCTTGTGCAGGAAGAAGATGGTCCAGTCCTGGTTGCGCGCGTGCGCCTGGTCGGGGAGCATGAGCTCGGCCAGCATGTGCTCGTCGCCGGTGATGGCGACCGGGTACTGGTGCTCCATGACGGGGCCCCGATCAATGTCGAACGAGGCGACGAGAATGTACTCGACGTGGTTCTCGATCGAGGAGCGCGGGTACTGGGACCGAAGCCGCCGCGGCGAGCGGGTGTGTGGTCTTGACGCTGCCATGGCCCCGCCAGCTGCGGCCGGGGAGTCCCGCGAGGACGACGTTGCTCTGTGTTGACTGCCCATGGCGCCTAGCTGGGCGTTGCTGCCGTTGTACGAAGTGCCGGCGGGCACGGCGGACGGTAACAGGTCGGCAGGGTGCGACGGGGGTTGTGGGGATCTCGAGGGCCGCGAGGCTGTGGACCGCAGCGACGGCGATCTAGACGAGGGAAACGACGACAGGGAGGCACGATTATTGCTGGTGCTGCTGCTGCTGTTTGCAGGACCGGAGCCGGTGGGCATCGATCGTAAGGGTAGGGAAGTCTGGGTGGCCTGCCACGCGTCCATGTTCGAGGTATCGCGGCTGCTGTTTGCTCTCGGGGGTTTCCCTCTCGTGCTACTCGAGGGCCCAGACGGACGGGCGTGCGCGCCTTACTGGATCGGCGGCGGGCCCAACTGACCGCAACGAGTCGGGGTCGGTGTCTCTCTGCCGCGTGGTGCTGCGCTGTCCAGGGATTTGCTGGGATCAGGGGACTGCTGTCGTACTTTCTCGCCGTTGGGGGAGCGAGGGGTTGTCGATGTGCTTCCTGGTCCGGCCGGGGTTGTTTGAGAGGCCAGAGCTACCCCTGATTTCTGGCGGGAGTGCAAAGGTGGGCCAGGGTCACACTGCAGCGGTACTTCGCTGGGCTACTCCGATAGCCAAAGTCAAGGTCTCTCTGTTGGTCGACAGCTCTGTTGTGCCATTTCGGCTCGGGGGTGTTTTCGGTGTTGTGTCAATTGTACACTGGCATGCGATCGTGGCTGTCCAGCCACGGTATTTGACATGTCCTGTCTCAGGTCTAGGAGGCGTCTGCACGGAGGAAAGTAGTGCGCCAGCGTCGTTTCCCTGCCCCTCCTCCAACACCAAGGCTAGGCCCGCTCGCGACGATCGCGTGCGCCGTGGAGCACACCAGAGCCAGGGGTCTCTTGGAACTCCGGTAGTGAAGGAGAGATTCATACCACGGAGGACGATGAGCTTCAGCACTTTACCCCCACTGGACACGGCAGAGGGGTCCATCGCTCGAGATCGATCAGGAGCACCATGCACGCGATGAGGTGAAGCCAGCACTGCCTAATCTAAATTGAAGGATCAACACATATTCGATCTATCCTCATGTTGCATACTCAATCTCTGTGTGTCATGATATTTTTACAGTCTCAACCTCTCCTCACTTCTCCTCTCCCGCAAACTCCTTCCGACATCCACACCCAAGCTAACGGCAAATAAAATTGCGTTGAAGCCGGCCATCATGTAGAATGGCGCCCCTCTCGAACTGACGTCGAACAGATACCCGCCGAGCTTCGTTAGCAGCAGAATCGCCGCTCCACCGCACCACGAGTACACGCCCGCGATCGAGCCCTTGAGCTGCACGCGCGAGATTGTGACGATAGTCTTCCCGTTGTGCTGCTGTTGTTGGTCGTCGCTGATGTTGCCGCTGCCGTGTCCGAGAAGGGCTTGAGTCTCGTCGCGGTTCTCCCCACGGGTCGAAGTGCCTGTAGAGACGACACCCCCTGCCGCGACGGTGGCCTCGGTATCTGTAATGACAGCGGCGGGCAGGTCGGCACTGAGCACGCCCCGGCCTAGAGAGCCGAGCGAGCACACGATCGCGGCGATCTGGCTGATGCCCAGGAGCGACACGACAAGGAACACGACGGCACTGCCGCCCCTCTCCTCTGTGTTTTTGAACTCGGGGCTCTGCAGACGCGGAAAGATGATGTAGCCGACTACACCACACAAAGCACCCACAAGGATGGGCACATTGAGTCTCAAGTGCCCTCCCCCCAAAGTCAACCGTGTCCGGCGACTACTCAAATACCCGAAGACCGGGGCGCAGATCAGCGCCACGAGTTGCGCGACGCCTGTCAGGATCGCCGTCAGCACATACGCTGCGTGGCACTCCTTCTTGAGCTCCGGGGACGGGTCGTGGGGTGAGCCTTGGCAGAAGCCGTGGTTCATATAGTACGTGTTGACGTAGAGCGGGATGAAGAGGCTGATGGCGACAGTGCTGGCCCGGGCTACGAAGCCACCGAGATAGCCCAGCGCGATGTGCGAGTCTGTGAGGCCCAGGCGGAGCGAGGAAATGAGCAGCGCCTGGTACGGTAGCGGGCCCTTGGTGGCCGGCGAGAACTTGGTGCCCTCCAGCGCTGCCGCTGTGGCACGGTCCGAGAAGCCTGTTGTATCGTGCTCCTCGCCGTCGTGACGCTGCCTGAGCCCGAAGAGCATTCCCCAGCCCTTCCCCTCTTCGCCTCTGAGCGTACGGAAACCAAAAGACACAAATACCGCCACAACAAAGGCGATCGTGCCGACCACATAGTAGCTGTATTCGACCGCCTCGGCGGGAGTGACTCCATCCTTCTCGCCAAACTTGGCCGGTAGCGGCAGAAATAGTGTCAAGGCCACAAGCGCGCCGCACCCAGTGAACAGCCCAACGTAGCCAGCCAGGGCAGACGGCTTCTTGCCCTTGCCGCCGCCGATGCCATCGTCTTCGTCCTCCCTGATGTTCGACAGGCTCCTGGCAAACCGTTCTTGCGTGATCGTGACGTCGCTTTCGGTGCTCATCGCCAGGCTGTGCCGCGCGTTCGTCCTCCGTCCAATTCTGACTTCTTGATAATCGCTGTCGTCTCCCGCTCGTGATGGATCCTCTCCATCCTCACCGTCGTGACGCCCGTAGAAGTCCCTCTGCGACTCAGACGAGTCCTCCGCGTCATCGTCGGTAAGCACAGGCAGCACCGCAGTAACCATGGTCGCCGCAGCCGTGGCACCGACCGCGAACAGGATCCTCACAACAACCAGGCCGCCCACATCACGAGCCTGCACAAAGCAAAACAGGGCGATCCCGATGATGGCGTACCCCAGCACCGCGACCCACCGAACACCGAGCCGGTCGCTGAGCAATCCCCATGCCGGGCACGCGATCAGGGCAACGATCTCATCCACGAAGCCCAGGGTGCCCACGATGTCGCCGACGCCAGATTTGATCCCGAGGCGGTCCGTGATGACGAACGATACAGTCGAGTTGAGGAATACCAGGAAGGAGATACTGAAGAGCGATATACCGAGCAAATACGTCGTGGCCTGCAGTGGGGTTGTGGACGGGCTGAAGGGCAGCAGACGATAGAGCGCCGCGCCTCTGCTGCCGCCGGCTGCCTTGGGGTGCGCGTGAGGGCTCATGGTTCAAGAGGCGTTGGTGCTAATGCTTGCTGATCTTCACGGTGGGCGGATGCTCTGGTGAAAAGGACCACGAGGTGCGCAGCCAGCTGCTACTGATTGGACTGTCTTACGATCACAGATAGACTCTGTCGCGCGCAAGCTTTCGAATGGTGCCGATGTTTCCAATGAGATTGTCGCGAAAGGAGACAGCTTTAATATGAACCCAGGTGCTTCAAGGTTCGGCTATCCAATGCACACAGCCCGCCTGCGTCCGTGTTGGTAGTCTAGACTTGGTGCAAGTTAGAGGAGCTCGGTTTGTGGCCGCGTCACTGCGTGGGCGTGTTTGTTCTTCGTGCTGTCCGTCCACTCCGGAGCCGCCTGTCGTTTGGCAAATCGCAGAAAAGCGGTTCCATGCGCCTGGAACAGATTCCGTGATGCTGCAAATATTTTGAGCGAACGGCTCACAAAGAGGCGAGTTCGAACGCTGTCGACTTGAAGCTTGACTGGTGTAATGATGACGAACCGTTGCTCAATCAGACAGCGAGGTACGGATACAGCTGCTGGAGCTTGCAGCGCCGAGGCCCACCAGCACCCGTGGCGTCCGTTCCAAGGTTGGCAGGCAGTCCAATAGCTGCACGTCGCCAATGCAGCCTCTTGGGCAACGACGCTGGGAGGCGCGCAAAGTCTGTCGTGGTCCGGTAGCGGCCGCAAACGCAATGATGTTGCAGAGGATGCAGAGGGAAGAGACAGGTAGCCACCAGACTGCGCACAGTTGTTATTGTTTGTGGTGGCCATCAGGTCCCACGCCAGCAGGGATGGTGCGGGCGCGGCAGCATCGGCGCTTGTGCTTTGTGAGGCGGGTATTTCTGGGCTCAAACAATGCGATCCTTCCCCAACTAAACCCGTGCGCTAGACTCAAGAACGGAAGTGGCGGAGGGGCGCGTGCCATGTTTAAGTTGCTCGGCACGCATTCTGGCAGGGATCGCAGGGATGAGTTGATTCTCTCGGTAATCAAACACAAGCCGCAGAAACACCAATCTCGGCCAGTTCCAGGTTCTTCTGTGCAAGACAGACAGCCGCGGCCGCCATGTGATATTTCCCCGCATAAAACGCCTTCTGATGATGAATCGTCTATCCTGAGTAGTTTCCTCCACTCGAGCTCTTGTTACAGAAAAGCGCGTGCCATGCCCGAAGTCTTCAAGAGCAAGAAACATATGTATGGAACGAGCAAGGTTGCTGCCAGTTGGGACGGCAAGAATACAAAAGCCACAGCAATGACCATTGCCCACCGCTGGAACCGTGCAACCTTGTCCTGCAACTCCGGATCCTCCATCCTGTGCCCCCTCCGTGGTATCTTTGGTGTCGTCTTCCTGGCGTGCGCTTCGTCATGGTCGTCGTCGTCGGCCGGTTCTTCGCTTTCTTCTTCGTCTTCTTCTTCTCCTTCATCAGACTCGGGTTGTCAACCGAAGTGGAAGCCCTGCGGGAATCCTTGAGCACGCTGACGGCCACCACCGGGGAAGCCACCGCCACCGCCAAAGCCGCCGCCGCCATTCATCATGCTGAAGATGATCTCAGGGTCAATGCCTCCGTGCATACCGCCATGCATGCCGCCGCCACCGCCGAACATGTCAGCCGGGTCGACCAGGTCTTCGCCACTGTCGAAGCGGGCGCGTTTCCTGCGAAATGGTTACCAATGTTCTAGTGCCGTCCACGTTCGGCAAGAGGACAAGAAGAACTTACTGAGGATCACTGAGTGTTTCGTAGGCCTCGCTGATGTCTTTGAACCGGGCTTCAGCATTCTCGTCGTTGGGGTTCTTATCGGGGTGGTGAATGATGGCCAGCTTGCGGTAGGCCTTCTTGATAGCATTGTCGTCGGCATCCTTGGGTATGTTGAGAATCTTGTAGTAATCTTTCCGCTGGCTCTTCTTGAGCTCCAGCTCGGCTCGCCGGATCTCCTTCACGATTGTCCGATCCTCGGGATCAAGCTCCTGAATAGCCTTCCACTCGCGCACCGAGTCTTCCCACTTCTCGGCCTGGCCTAAGGCGTTGGCCTTCGTTTTGCGAGCCTTCATGTACTGCGGGTCCAAGCTGATGGCACGGTCACAGTCCGCGATTGCGAGGTCGTATTGCTTGAGCTTCAGGTTGCAGAGCGCCCTGTTCTGCAGAAGCTTCGAGTTTGTGCCGCGGTTCGTAGGGTCCACCGCCAGTGCGGAAGTGTATTTGTCCATGGCGTTCTGCCACCGGCCAGCCTTGTAGTCTGTGTTGCCTTCTTCCTTCATACGGTCGAGCTTCTGTACTGTCCGGAGCCATTTGACAGCGTCTCTGAAGTCGGGATCGCAGCTGAGAGCTTTGCGGAAATGCTGAACGGCCTTGTCATTGTCTCCTTGAGAGTAGAGAGCACGGCCACGGAGTACGAGTGCCTCGGGGTCCTGGCTGTTCTGACGAAGCAGGGTCATGGCGACGTTCTGCGCCTCGCCCAATGAGTTGAGCCCGCCCATCTTCAGGTAGGCATTGCCTCGCATCAGCTGCCATTTGCGAGGCTTTGAAGCGCCAGGGCCAAGAAGACGTTCGGCCATGTCGAGAGCATGTAGCACCATCGAGCCACTTGTCCCGTTCTCAAGAGCGTCCTGAGCTGCAGACATGTGGTGTTGCATCTCCTTCGCGGCAGCCATGTCCTTTGCCGAGGCGGGAGGCTGAATGCGCCCGAATGTCGTGATGGCCTCGTCAGGGCGACCGAGGCTTGTGTAGATACGAGCGAGGCGGAGGAGATACTTGGCTTCTGTAGGTTCAAGATCGACTGCTCGTGAGCAGTCCTCGAGAGCAGCTTCGTAGGAGCCGTTTGACATGTTGGCAGCAGCACGGTTGCCAAGATAGGCGGCCGAGTTCGGCACAAGTTCAATGGCTGCGAATTGAGTTGAGTTAGTACAGCCGATACGACTGGAATATGTGCTCTAGGAGAATGTACCTTTGGTGTACTGGATAATGGCATTTCTGTAGTCTCTCTCCTTGAAGAACTTGTTGCCGACAGCCTTGTAAGACTCTGCTTCCTCTGCTGCGGTTGGTACAGGACTCGAAGGGTTGGACTTGTGAGGTGGAGGGACGGGACCTGCGCCGTTCGTGTCGATCTTGGGCGTCTTTGGTTTCTCCTTTGTCCCGTTTGTCGAGGCTGTGACAGGCACCGAGAAGGAGGCCTGAGGACCAGGGGCAGGCGGCGAGCTCGCAGCTTCTCTGTCCACATCCATCTTGTCAAAGGAACTCCGGTTGCTCATATTGGACAGAGCCGATAGGCGTTTGTACTCGTGTGGTGGGAGATTGAGCGGGTGGGTGTCGACGTCGCCTTTCTTGCGCCGTGAAGAGGATCCCGGATCAGTAGAGTGCCTACTGAAGGTGCGAGTGCCCCGGGACTTCGAGCCTTGGTCGCGCTCTCTGGGGGATGACGGCGCGGGGGAGGAGGGGTCGGCTGACGATTTCTTCGTGGGGGACCTGGAGGCGTTGTGCGCTGAAGGAGAGGACCGCAGAGGGGACGCCGGATCCGAGCTGAGGGGGTACGAGCGCTGGTGAGTGTGTGGAGTCTCCGAGGTGTCGATGTTGTCGGGGCTCGTCGACGTTTTCCTGGGGGAGGAGGATTTTTTGGGGTTGAAGATGTTCCTCATTGGGACTGTTTTAGAGGCGGCAAATCGAGCGCCTAGGGAACCCACTCCACTAAGTACTTAAGGTGAATTATGTAATGCCCACCTCGGAAATAGGCTGCTGTCAACCTTGTACTGCTGCGGTACCTTGACTCTGGAATGCAGGCAGTCAGCCGAGCCAACACAAAAATTGGCCCGAGATAAGTTGTCTTTGGGCGTGTCTCCGATTGCGCAAGCCAGTGTCGGGTCGTGCACCTGGGCTTGTAGTCTTTTGTCACGTCGGGATCTCGTTCTCGACTATGGTCCCCTTTCTGTTGTGTTCCTTCTTTGTCGCAAGCCAGGAGAATCTCTCCTACGGGTGATTGTGCGCCCAACGTACAAGGATAGATGCTGCGAAAAGCCAAGGGCTACCGAACTGCGGAGTTGCGAGGCCGGATCGGAAGAGCTACAGCCAGAGTTTGCAGTAGCAGTGCGATAGGCGGACCGACGGTTTCGTCGCTGTCTGATAGAAAGCTGTAGAAAAGTCGAGCGGGCGTCGGACGCTAGGGGAGGATTAATTCGGAAGAGTTGGGGCTTCCACTCCTGGGTCCGTGGTCGGGAACCTTAGGGCGAGGATCAGGCGGCGCA
The DNA here is from genome assembly GCA_001566295.1 of Microdochium bolleyi. Lineage (NCBI taxonomy): Eukaryota > Fungi > Ascomycota > Sordariomycetes > Xylariales > Microdochiaceae > Microdochium > Microdochium bolleyi. Next base: position 3,465,421 of record KQ964247.1, on the reverse strand, counting down.
CTGTTTGTCCGCGTTACGACCCGATGATGGTCCGCTGTGGTTGCTCTTGACGCACGCTTTACCATATGGTCGTCTCGACTGGCTGATTGACCGTTGCAAAGGTCTTGTCGTGTTTGGACCGGGCGGTGTTGCAAAAGATTTGGACTTGTTCGAAGCACGGGGAAGGCTGTGGGCGATTGCGAGCAGTCTGGTGCTTGACAGTTTCGGGTCAAGGGCGCAGAGTGCTGGGATGGACGCTGCAGGCGGTGCGACCGGCGGTGGATTGGTGCGTTCTTGGTCGCGAGGATGGCAAGAGTTGGGATGAAGAGAGACCAGCAAGTCTGAAATTCAACGAGGAGGGACAAGAGCAGAGAACTGCCTTTCTCGACCACTCTGCTCGACTACCTTGTCACGATTTATCAGCTGGATGACGAGCACAGCCCGGGAGCTGGAGCCATCCTGCACAAGTCCAATTGTGATTGTGTTCAACATGTTCACAGTGCCGCGGCGGGCAAAATTCACCAGGCTGGGGCTGCAAATTTGGGACGATCCCCTCAAGGGTCGACAGGCAGGTAACTGGTACATGCCTAGAGCACGGTCCGAGGGTTTCTTAGGCCGGGGTTCATGTCAGTGGTACTTGCGCCGCATGGTCACCCCGGGCGACTCGAGAAGCTGGCCGGTCTCCGTGCTGCTTAATTTGCACGAGACGAGAAAAGGAACGGGCCAGGTTAGCCAATGGCCGGTTCCTCCGGCGGCGATGTTCGCGCTGGGCAGCGTGGGCTGGGCCGCGGGACGTTGGCCCGATCCAATCGTTCAGAGGAGCTGTGTTGTGCTGGAGCATTCCGTCCACTGAGAAACAGTGGAAATAGGGAGGTTGAACGCGCAGCATGCATGCAAGCCGTTGCTGAACTCCTGAGTGGTTGTTGTTTGCCTGCCGTCTCCATAACAATGGCTTGTCCAGTGGCTGATCTACGGACTCGGCCCTGACCTGCCTGGCCTGGCTATCGGCTGCTCACTCGCCCGTCGGGAGGTGCCGTGGTGACTGCAAGACTGTTTGCAACACCTTCTCCCCTGCTTGCTCTGAAGACACGCAGGATCCGTCTCCTTTAGATCATGATGACGACGATGGCCATGGCTGCCAAGTTGCCAACACCACCCTGGGCTCAAGTTGAGCACCCCTCGCGCCCCAATTTCGCGGGTTCCCACGCCAGCGGGGGGAGGCAGCGGCCGACCCCTTGCCCGCCTGCCGCCGTCCCCTTGGCGCATGCTTTGAGTTGCGGCCGGGAGCAGGGGTCATGTCGCGGTTCTCGAAGGTTCTGTGGGGTTTCCGACATTTTGGAGGGGCTGGGACGAGGGGGCGAGAGGGATCTAGTTCCTCGACTCTTACCACAGAAGAGAATCGAAACGTCTTTGGGCTGCAGTTGCGCGCAGCGGAAGCAGCGAAGCGCCGGGCGCGGGAAAGCATAAACGCTGCGGTCCTGCGCATGCAGGCAGCCGCTGCACGTTCAGTTGCAAGGTCCAGCCAGCACCGTTTCGATGGAAACATCACGGCATGGCGGGAGCACCCGAGGCGCCGGCAACTGTCCATGCTTTTCAGCATCCAGGCACAGGGTTTGACCTGTTTCGTCCGGCCGCCTCTCGCCAAATCCGGCCTGGACTCGGGGTGTGTGCCAATCCCAAAATCTCGCTGGCAACGGCCGTTCCGTATGGTGCCGTTCTGATTGAAGGTCACTGTTTCCGGTTACAGGTGACTTGTTGATGCTAGTCGAGGTGGCTCGACGGTTGGAACTTTAGAAACCGTTCCTTGAGGAAATCTTTGTTTTTTCAGCCTCAAATCAGGATGGCTGTTGTTCTTGATTTGGGAACTCCCTTCGTCTGGGTCCCATAAACCGTTGACCAGCGTAAACTGGTATGTGTTGCCGATTCGACGCCAGTCTCCAAAGAACTGAACCTTCAAGCAATCATTGTGCATCCGGACTTGCAGTGCACAGCGGACTATGCAACAAGTTGTGCACCTCCAGTTGGAGACGGGGTTGCTCCCCGCAACCACCACTTTGTGTACATTGGCTGCCCAAGTGGACCCTGCACCGCTTGCAACCGCCTTGCGAAACGAGAGCATTGCTCGACAGAGCAGCAATTGACTACGATGGCGATGACTTGGACGAAGCCTGGCTCTCGTAAGTACGCAGATACTCCGTAGATGCTGGTGACGACCTCTCTACTCTGCAAGATCACGTGTTGTGACAGTAGCAAAGAATGGCTCGCCCCCGAGGTCCCTACCCCTCTCGGTTTGTTTACACTCCGTCATCGGCCTTAGTGTATAGCGCTTGTGCCATCCACAATTAACAGCGGAGCTACTCTGCGCGTTCATGCCTTGGCCGCAACATCGCGAATCCACCACCACCACCACGATCCTGCCGATCGGAAAAGACCGAGCGACATCCCCATACTCGCAGACGGAGAAGTCCACAAAAAAACCAAATACGCCGCCGCCATGTCTTCTGCAGCAAGTGGCTACAAGCCATCCCCTCTCGGCTACGGCTCACCATCAGCACGCAACTCGCCGTTCCGCAGACCAGAATCGCCCGGGTCGCCGTCGCCAGTGACGAACAGCCCCTTCCGCAACGCCAACGTCACCCCGACGACATCTCCGACGAAGCAACAAAGCAACGCGTCGTTTGCGCACTCGCGATTAGGCAGCACAGCCTCCGCCTCGGCTGCGTCACCGCCACCTTTGAGCCCAGGGCTAGACGGCAGCAACAGGACGCCACGGTTCGGGGGAAGCAGCAGCGGCAACAACAATAATAGCAACAGCAACTCGATGCCTTCACATACCTCCAGCCACCTTGGCTCGCCAGCGATGATCTCGAGGACCACGGCGGCGCCAGCTGCACCTCCAGCCAACAGCACCTCGGTCAACGGCAACGCGCTGTCCCAGCTGCAAGCCTCGCAGGTGCGGACACTGCGCGACGGTTTCCAGATCTTGGACAGAAACAGCGACGGCGTCGTGACGAGGGAGGATGTCGCCGACATGCTAGACCAGCTTGGTACGTATGACATAGAAACGCCTTCCCCCTCGTGGGCCTTCAACATCTTCCTTTCCAGGCGGGCAAACCAAGCTAACTCTCTCGATTTTTGATCACACCAGGCCTCCCATCAAGCCCCTCCGACCTATCCGCATTCTTTCCTCCATCCTCCCCCCAGACAATGACGCTCGCAGTCTTCATGAACTCCATCGCCAGCACCCTCGCCGCCATGTCGCCCAGCACGGAGCTCCTCTCCGCCTTTTCCGCGTTTGATGACGATGACAGCGGGCAGATCGACCTCGCGGAGTTGCGGGACGCGCTGCTCACCACCGCGCCCGAGCCCGGCGAGCGCAGCCTCACGGCGTCCGAGGTCGATCGGATTGTCAGCGGCTACAGCGGCAGGCGCGCATTCAGCAAGAGCAGTGTCATGGCCGCAGCGCGGGACCACCACGGTGGTGGTGGTGGCGGCGGCGGTGGCGGGTTCGGTGGCGGGGCGAAGAAGGGCGAGGTGTTCAAGTATCATGAGTTTGTGCAGTCGATTGTTGGTGGCGGAAGGGACAATTCAGAGACTAGCTCGTCGCGGGACGATGGGTCAGAGGACTGAGATCGATTATATCTATCGTTTACTTGATTGCTGGGTTACGGTGTCTTTTCCAGGGCCGCGATGTTTGCAAGAGAGACGAGCCAAGCTAGGACTCAGGCTTGTTTGTTTGCAAGCTACGTGTAGGCCCCTAGTAATGACTGCAAGATACAATATGACGGGAGTGGTAAGCGGGCGCATTGGTTGGTTTCGTTGGCATTGGGTATGTAGTGTGTTGAGCTAGATGCAGGCAAACATGAACATAACGGGGACAACCCAGTTGTTGTTGAAGCACTTCTTGTCGTTCTATATAGTATCGAGCATGTATTAAGTTTGGGTATTAGCACCAATGATAGCTAGCCTATGCAAGTATGTTTGTGATAAAGTCAATTTCCACAAGTTCTTGTGTGCAATCAAGGCTGCGTCTCAGTGACCTACACCTTGTCCCATCCTGGGCATCGACCTGCTCACCGAGCCGTACTTGGCCTGCCAGGCGTAGAAGTACAGCAGCGCCGCGAAGGGCTGGCCGAAGATGGTGAACGACACCCAGAACACGATATTTCCGACAAGCTTCCCATTGGAGCCCCCCATCTTGGACAAAGGCAGTGTCAGCGCAATAAGTGGCAGCTGGATCATCATGCCGAGGAAAGCAACACCTAAGAATGCAACGTGTTAATTTTGAGATATACCGGTAGCATTTCAACCAGCAACTTACCAATAATGTTGTGTGTAGGCACACCGACGGCAAGCTCGTGCAGGATACCGGAGACGACGAAGACAGCAATGCTGGCGTGGCCGCCTTTGTACCCCCTGCCCACCATCGGGATGTACACATGCCTCTTCATGAACTGGTAGACTGGCTTGTTCCAGAGCCGCCAGTATTCGCCTAGGCTAGCAGAATTCCACCAGTCGTCGTAGAAGTTTCGGTCTCCGAAGCGCATGACCTCCGCCAATGCGTTCAACGTGGACTGGAAGATGGCGAAGAAGCCAGCCAGCCAGACGACGAGGGAAATGGTTGACAGCTTGAAGAGCCGCTCCGTCATGCCGACCCAGTTGAGAGTGTGGACCTTCTCTAGCGAGTTCCAGAGCACAGGGGCAGCGTACTGCTCGCTGATGAACCAGATGAAGACCGTGAGGCAGGCAACTTCTCCAAGTCGCTTGGCAACAAAACTCCAACGGATCTTGTCGCTGCGAGGGTAGACAGGCTGGTAGACGAGCGTAGGTGCCCACCAGAAGTAGACGAGGTTGCTGAGTGTGATATTGTTCGGGTATGGGCAAGCCTCGTACAGCGATGGCAACGCCGCCAGCTCGCCCTTGACAGGGTGCAAATACGCGTGACGTAAATCTCTGTTGGTCAGCGCATATGACGCCATCTTGAGATACACAATGATTATGTGAAGCTCTGTTGCGGTGCCGATCAAGGGATGGTGGATAAAGTTGTACACAACCCAGCTGGTGATGGCGAGTGCAATGGTCGCATTGACGGTGTGGAGCGCTCTGATCGTTCGCCAGGTAGTCTGGAACTTGATCCTCTGTTCTTCTGTTGGACCGCTCGTGCGGTCCTTGACGCTCTTCTGGGACTTTGAAGCCTGAGCACTAGAGCTTGCAATCAACTCCAGAGAGTAGGCGATAAATAGAAAGCACGGTATCAGGACATACAGAAGTGCTCCCAGCACCAGATCCTGCCGCCTGAAGTCGTGGCACGTGAGGCAGATGAGATTGCCATACTATAGTGCCCGCACATGTCAGTCGTGTTCAAAGGTTTGACCTTAGGCGTGCTCTCCGATCTGCGATGGCTTACCTTCTGCATGTTCTCAATCATCAAGCGGAGGTTGCCGACAACTACCATAGGTCAGCAGAGAACCGCAGCCGGCTTGGAGAGAGATAGCACCATACCGAGAACGATCACCATGAGGTTTCGGAAGCCGAGAAAACTAGGCGCGGCCTTCGAATCATGGCTGAGCGTCGACGGCCGAGTTGCAGAGTGTACCGCAGCGACATGTCGGTACTTGCCGCTCAACTTCTGGGGCCCCGTGTACATAGCAGGTGCTTGCTCGGCCGCTGCCTGCGTTCCGATGGTGGTGTCTGCCGTTCGGCGCATTGTCGCGGAGGCCATAGGAGCTGTGGTTGTCTCCACACTCGTTGTCGTGGCCCCGTCCATTACGATGACGTTGCTCGCGCCGGGTTGGAAGTTGTGCAGGTGATGGTGTCAAGATTGCACAGGAGCCGTCAGTGACAGCGTTTGAGATGCCCAGTAGAGGGAAGGCGAGTCAAATCGGTTGCCAGACTGTAAAGTTACTGACAGAAGTTGCTGGGAAACCTGGAACAAGGGTGTCCAATCCCACAGCGGCAGAGCGAGCTGAATAAGTTCTGGGTGGAGGTGGGAAGCTAGCTGCAGCGTCGACTGTTGATCGAACGGAGGTTTGTTGACGGTCTTGCTCCCGACAGTGGCTCTGTTTCGGAGGAAGGCGCCACCTCTTGGTTGCTTGGGCGAACGGGGAAGACGGAGAGGGGTTCCTGCAGCCTCAAGCTCTCATGAACTTTTGCTCACAAGCTGCATCCGACAAATTGCCGTTAGTTCTCTGAGGGCCTGCGATGGCAGACGAGGAGGATGCAGGCAGGGGGCGTGCAGGCAGGATGGCGTCACAGCGGCTCGCTGCACTGCAACCTGGAACACAGGGAAAAGTGTGCTGCAGGTGCCTGCAGCGATTGGCCGCGGACCTGGAAAGGGAATCCGGCCAGGCGAGGACGGCACGCACTGGTTTGATTATCACCGCCAATATCTCGGCCAGCTCTCGGCCAGGCAAGACACGTCTCACCAAGTCATTGACAGTTGGTCTCGGGCAGGCCGCTTGGCTGTTCGGTTCGAGAGTTGCGAGGCGTGATGTTGGGGGAAGCATTCCACGACTTCCCGCTGTGGGACGAGACAGGCAGGGCTAGTGGGGGACGGTATCAGAACTTCTGCACACTCACCTGATAAGCTGCCTGCCTTGTGGTCTGCGCGGAATGCTGGGAGAGCAGAAGTTGGCCTGCTTGCGATCTCGAGCAGGTCATAGGTTGCTGGACTCGTGCCAAAGTCTGGATCAGCGCAAGGATTGTGCCCAGACGTCTAGATGTGGCGTGGGGGGAATGGTGTATTTCGTTTCTGAGGCAGATCGAGGTTGAGTGATGTTGTGCTGGCTGGCGATGCCTTCTAGACTGATGGTCCTTTCTGAAAGGAAACCAGATTCGAGATATTAGGACGCCTGCAGATCCTGCATGCTGTGCTGGCAATGAGTTATATACTGATGACGGCAATGCGGCTCAAGGCCAGAATCAAATTGTAGACGGCAACATCAAATCGGAGGCCCCTAAGTCCAGGGTGTCGGCAGGACCCACTCCAGGCCTAAAAATGTCATCAGCGCTGGCCTGAGCATGTGAAAGCCAGGTCAGTGCTGTCAATGCTCAATGAAGACTACAGTACCTATTGTTAGTTGACCCTTTGTTTCCGACGAAATTCATCTTTGGATCATTAGCTGCTCAGATGCATAGACCCAGATCGTGACACTCGTTGTCCGGGGACGCAGCTTGAGAGCTGCCGAAATTGCAATCGTACCACAGCTGCAGCTCGGTCTGTGTTGCCACTGCCATGTGCGCCTTATCTCACACACACCTGCAATAGACTCTAGAGGCACTCCGTGCTACTGCTAGTCTGGCCGTGCAGTGGAGGGGCCACTTTGATGCAGCCGGTAAGTGCCCTGGAGTCACACAACGCTCTCTGTTCCTGTGCCGGCCGAGACCTCGGTGTCATGTTCGCAGATATGCGAGCGCCCAGGCCACCAACTCTGGCGAGGCATGAACCCGGCCACTGGCCACTCCGAGTTCAACAACCGTATCCTCCAGTAGGAATATACGACAAATAGGAGAGTGCCGACCATACAATTCTCTGTAGGTATATCTCCATGTTTTGGTGCGGTTGCAAGAAAGCAGAGGCTGGGTGACACCTTGAGGGTACTAAGTAGCCAGCCCGAAAGTTGGGACCTCCCCGAACGAAGCAACAAATCTCCGTCCCAAAGGTCAAGTGTGACCAGCGCTCACGCCGGAGGAGATCCAGTTTTTTAACTGGCATCCGGAGTACCTTAAGATCTTTAAGTGAATGCCCGGATCTAGAGGGGCTGGTGGTGCCGCGGCAGGACCATGCCGCAGGGGACGCAATCATGGAAGGCGCTAGGCCTATCCTAGAGTAGTGGCCTGGCCATCCATCCTGGAGCTTGGGCCATCGACTGAAGAGTGCAGAAGACACGCCAAGACCTGCAAATGAACAACGCGCATCGCATCGAGACGACGACAGCAGTCTTGTTAGCAGCATCTGTAGCGATATCAACGCATTATCAACCCAGACATCGGTTCATCACGACGATAGAGCAAGACTGAAGAGCTGCTGGACCACGTGATATCCACATCTGACAGCATCAACAACAACAGTCACGTGGATTGAGACGTAGGCAGAGCCGACAGAGTCTTTAGACCGTTGCACTCACGTGGCAAGCTGTCAAACCGGTCAGGCGATCGCACAGGCGTCTAGACCGTCGGAGCGCATGTCCTGCTGAAACGGCCATGTCTTTCGAGCCGCGCGGGGACCACGGCGGCGGCTACGATGGCGGTGGCGGCGGAGGAGCTGGGTTCGTGAGGGCTAGGGGTAGACGTACGTGATGTGCTGCGCATCGCTGATCTTCTCGCTGTTAACATATTGGCGCAGGCCCTGTGACCGACTATGGTTCTACTATGGTGCATTGGATGAGAGATCGGCAGCCACGCTTCAAGGGCTCTTATCATGGCGAGCTCGAACGCCCCAGTCCTAGCTATATCGTCGACGTGGGTTGTCCCTCCAGTGCATACCATTACTCACTCTGTGCTGACTTGTCATGATAGATGCTTCCGCCCCTGGCGCGGGTGACCAGCCCTGCAGACACAGTGCCAACCAAGCACCTTCACTCATCACTCAACAAGATCAAGCACCCCGTCAACGTGGTGCGTTGGACACCAGAAGGCCGGAGGTTGTTGACAGCGTCCAGTAGTGGCGAGTTCACGTTGTGGAATGGCACCGGCTTCAACTTCGAGACCATCATGCAGGCGCATGATGTTGCCATCAGAGCGCTGGCCTATTCTCACAGTAACGACTGGCTTATATCGGCCGATCACGACGGTATCATCAAGTACTGGCAGCCGAACTTCAATAACGTCCAGGTGATACAGGGCCACACAGACCCTATACGAGATCTTGCCTTCAGCCCCAACGATTCGAAATTCGTCACGGCCTCCGACGACTCGTCACTCAAGATATTCGACTTTGCGGGAGGTGTGGCGGAATCGACACTCCAAGGGCACGGCTGGGACGCAAAGAGTTGCGACTGGCATCCGACCAAAGGCCTCGTAGTGTCGGGTTCCAAAGACCATCTGGTCAAGCTATGGGATCCCCGAACGCAACGCTGTTTGACGACACTGCACGGACACAAGAACACAATCACGAAGACAGTGTTTGAGAGAGTCATGGGCAACTGCCTTGCCACATCTGCTCGTGATCAAACAGCAAGGATCTTCGACATGCGGATGATGAGAGATATCTGCCTGCTCAAAGGTCACGAAAAGGACATTTCCACCCTCACGTGGCACCCAATCCACGCCAACCTGATCAGCACGGGCGGCAGTGAAGGCTCACTCTTCCACTACCTCCTCGACGAGCCGAACACACCACCCGGCCACGCCATCAGCAACGCGGTTTACGAGAGCCCGGACCCATCCACGGCGCCCACACAGTCCATCCATCCGGCGCACAAGGTGCCTCATGCCCACGACTTTGCCATCTGGTCGCTTGACTGGCACCCGCTCGGCCACATTCTCGCCTCCGGCTCGAACGACCGCATAACGCGCTTCTGGTCGCGCGGGCGTCCTGGAGAGACGGACATCTTTGAGGACAGGTATCACATTGGCGAAGCCGCCGCCGAGGCGCGCGGGACCTGGGACCGCCGCGGTGGGCGCCGCCAGCGACAGGAAGAAGAGGAGCAGGAGCTCGAGGATGAGGCGGAGGGCCTCGTGGACCAGAAGATGCCCCCGCGCCCAGCTGTACTCCCGGGCTTCCCTGGCCTGCCTGGCCTGCCAGGTCTATCTCTCCCGGCTCTTGGTGCTGGCGGCATGCTGCCAATCCCACCGCCTCCACCCATCGGTGCTGGCGTCAACGGCAGCATCGTTCCTCCGCCGCTACCATTCCCATTGCCCGGCGCTGGCGGCCCCGGCGGACCACCACCTCCACCACCGATCCCGCTGGGCATGGATCCCAGCAACCCAGCCGACCTGGCCAAGATCGCCGAGCTCATGCAGAAAGCCGGGCTCCCGCCGCCACCGCCGCCGCCGGGTATGCCGGGCATGCTACCCCTGATCCCACCGCCGAACTTTGCCGGTGGCTTTCCCCCTCCGCCGCCGCCGCCAGGCATGCATGGTCCTGGAGGCATTGTTGTGCCGATCCCCGGCATGGGCGCTCTGGGCGGGGGTGTCGCTGGTAATGGCGGTGGTAGTAGTGACGGAGGAGACGGCCAGCCCCGCAGAGCCAGAGGGCCCCTGCCCAGTCAGGAGGAGAGCCTGCGGCAGGAGCAGCGGAAGGGGAACTACACGCGTGTGCGATAGAAGCGTCCACCCTGCCGGAGGAGGCACAAGAACATGAAATGGTGATGTGCTTGGGGGAGGACGAATGGAGCACCATGTTGTGACGCGCGGCGTGGTCGAGTAGTCTATTCTCAAAAAGCTCGAACAGAAAAAGAGAGCATTCTTTCCTGCACGACCAGGACTTCAGATGAACGCGAGCGTGGATATGATGTATGCCTTCGTTATTCATGCTAAATATCTATCTAGTCGAATCGCAAACCTTGAAGTGTTGTGTGCTTGCGAGACAATGTGGAGATACAGTCTCGGTGTACTGACTGACCACATACTTCTGAAAGAAGCTTGCAAATCCCCCGATGATGTCCAGCGACTGAACGCCATACGCACCGCGAGCCTGCTGGCAGGAAAACACCGCATTATGCTTGCCCATGACAACCATACCAGTCTCCATATGCTCAGCCTTCCTATCCTATGCAAAATAACGCCAGACGCAATGTCGAATGTAAAACGAAATACTGTGCCCAAGGCTTGAGTCAAATCTACGTCTTCGCTCACTTCTTCTGAAAAGCCTTCTGCCTAGCCGCATAGTCCTTGATGACCAGCGAGCACGTGGTGTCGGCACAAAGCCTCTTGCGCCGCTGCATAGGCAGCTTAGTGGCGAACTCGAGGCCGCTGGCCCTCTCGACGGCCTCGAGGGGCACCTCGAAATCGGTGATGGGCTTGTCGTTGGGGATGACGGCATTGGGGAGCACAAACGCGCCAATGGCGACATTGCCGCCCGTCCGGCCATCCTCCGCGAATATGACCTTGTAGAAGTGCGTCGGAACGGCGACGTTAGGCGGGCTGCCGATCATCTCATACTTGACGTACCACTTGTTGTCGGTCGGATCGCGCTTGGGCAGGTACAACGGGCCAGTGACGATGCGGACGCTCGGGTAGCGGCCGGTCAGACGCCGGCAGAAGTCCTCAAAATGGGCCCAGTAGTCGCGGTTGAAGCCCTCCCCGACCTGGGGGCTCATGTTTGTGAGGTAGAAGGTCCCGTCCATGGCCTTCTGGCTCCACTTGCAGTCGGCGGCGGGCACCTGGTGGCCTCGGTCGAAGCCAGAGCGATAGTAGTCCTTCAGCTTGGCGCGGAACTTCTCCGGCACGCTATCGTCCTCGACGAAAGTGCTGTGTTGCCGATCGCCTCCTTTCTGCGCGAGCGAGGCGGGTGTGATGTGTTCGACGACCCAGTGAGGGTTGCGGAGTCTCCTGTCAAAGGACGAGACGAGGGCCTCTCTTGTCGCGATGTCGGCTACAGGGCCAGGGAAGCCGTACTCGAAGAGGCCGGCCGGGTCGACGGGATTTACGCTGAGGCCTGGGGGTGCTGAAGTCGGAAGCATCTGCTGGTTCGGTGGAGTGAAGACCTGCTTGGCTGGGATGGGCACAGGCGCAGGAGCGGCAGTCGGCGAGGTCGAAACAGTGGTTGTTGTGGTCGATATAGTCTTGGTTTCGAGCTTGCGCTCCGGTGAGCGTAGTGAGTACATGCCCGCAGTGATAGCAGCACCGGCACCGGCGCTTGCAGCAGCGACAATGGCAAGGGTGGCTTTGGACATGGCGAAGGAACTCCTCGAGGAGTCTTTGTTGCTGGCGGCTTGCCTATAAAGAGAATGATGATCGCTGGAGGATTGACAGCAATATGACGACGTCAGGAGGTTGTCGAGTCAAAGGAAGAGCTGCACGAGGAGAGACTGCGGATGGCCTCGTGGGACGACGTCGCAGTTCGGGTGTCGTCGCTGAAGCTGTTGGAAATTTTTGGGGATGAGTGCTGGCAGCTGCTTGTGACAGGCTGGGTCAGGTGGGGGCTTGGTCCCGCGGCAGGGGACCACAGGGGTCGCGCTTCCCTGACTGGGAGCATTTCATGCCTCCCACCACCAGTGGATAGCAGACCTTCAGGTACTAGTACTTAAGTACTCATAGCATGCTGTCGAACAGCAGCTATCCCGGGCAACGAAATGTGTTCTTGGGAGGCCGAAGCCAAGCCAGACAGGTCCTATGTCGCACTGCTGGACAATACTTCTCCTGTGTATGCCACTGGTAAAAAGGTGTTGATACCAGCACGGAACGAAGACTTCCAAGGCTTTCCACGTTGTAGCGGCCTGGAGCCCCGTGCCAAATGACCTGATGAAGTCACCTGCCAACTATGAACAAGGTCGCCACGAGACTCGGCTACTCCGCGTGTATGGACTGAAGGTGAGCTGGATGATGCTCTCGGACACTGGTCGCTGCATGTCAACGTCCATGAGAGGACAAGTCCATTATGCACGTCTACAGGACAGGGTCATCGGGTATTTTTTACAGCCGAACGGTATGCGGGCTCATAATGCTGATTTTATGCGAGCTTCATGACCAAAATCCCATGGCCATCGCCGAGCTTCACGATTCATAGAAAGAATTGCGTGCCTGAGAGCGAGCTGGCGGGTCTGAACCTCCTGAAGAACCCGGATGGCCAGCGACCTCGGGAGGGCGTGGATGCGGCTGCGTGCATGGGCGTGGGGGAACCGCGATCCGCCGAGTGAGACGGCAGGAGTTTATGACCAACACAGCCAATTGCGCTCTCTCGAGATGAGAACCCTGATGGCCATTCCACCCACCAGACGTCCGGGCACTGTCAGGCCTGCAGGATAGCCAGCGGAGCATGAGATTGCCATCCTCTGTGCTCACGCCGATAGATTGCTTCACTCTTGTCGACAGGTTTGGTGGTGAGGCAGACGCCTTCAGTCAGAGGAGGCTTGCCTTGTATGCAAAGCTGAAGCTTGCCGGGTCGATGGTACCTTGCATTGGGGCTGTTGGACGATTTAGACTCTTCGGTGCCGCTTACGATTAGCAATGGCCAGGCCTCGACAGGGCCCACGCGGCAATTGCAGCAGAGGGAGCCCACCTTTGATGCGAGTAAGCGCAGAGCCCCAGCGCGGATCCCTTGTCTGGTGACGTTTTTAGTGGCAGCCAGAGTGCGCTTTCCGCGTCCATGACCTCCGACCGGCCATCCCGCCCGCCTCACCTAACCTCTCGACTCGCTTCACACTGACGTGGGCATGACCTGACCGCCCCCATGGCAATGGGGAATCTTCTCGAACATCTCCAAGACCTCGCTCGCCATTAACATCCAGCTCGCTCTCCTGTGGCTCAAGCACCGGCTACTCATACTCCCCCGCGTGCATCTTCTTTCTGCTCGATCCGACTACCACGCAACGTAAAGTAATCATCACGGCGCCCTCGCTTGGCTACCAGGCTTGCAAAACCCCTCCAGCTTGTCATCGCCGCACTTCCACCGAGCACCGAGCCCATGCCAGCCAGCAGCACATCAGGGTAGAGGCGCAATACAGGTGGTCGAGCCGACACCCTTTCAATACAGCTTTTCGTCATAGGGCTCTCATTCATAATCCTTCGCCATGGATGCGACAGAGCTCGACAATGACACCCGTGGTTGGGTCATGTGCCTGGTCAGCGGAATAGGTGAGTTGCCCGGTTCAACAACACACCATGCATACTATCTCTTGCAACGGGCCGAGACTGACCCTTCTCCAACTGGTAGCATGCGTCCTCGGTGCGAGCGTCATCAACATCGATATCATCATTCGCCTGTTTCCAGGCAAGAAGAACTTCCGCGTCCAAGACAGCAATGCCTTCCTCGCGGCTTCGCTCAGCTTGAGCTTCGGCGTAATGGTAAGTCCGCTCTGCTGTCCTGAACGTGACCGCATCCACCCTTGGCTGGTACTGCCGTTGCTGTGTGGCTGACTGAAGTTCTGCGCAGCTGTTCATGGCCCTTTATAGCATGCTACCATCCGCAAAGAAGTACCTCGAGAAGGGCGGCTTCGAAGATCCGGTCTCTAGCCTGATCATGATGGGTTCGTTTGTTGCAGGCTTTGTCGGCATTCAGATCATATCGCGACTCTTCCATCAGTTCCTCCCTTCACATGTCGTCGATTGCGACCACAGCCACGACGACCATGCCCATGCCGATGTGCATGGTCATTCTCAGGGTCCAGGCCGTCGACAGTCGTCGCGCGTGCGCAGCACGAGCTGTCGCCCCGTCTCGTCATTCAAGATCGACGCCGGCTTAAAGTCCTCCACGAATGGCTTAGCGGCGGTCAACGAAAGCACACCTCTGCTCACCGAGGGCCAACACAGTTGCAATGGTCTTCACCAAACAGCAACAATCGACACTGAATTCCCACAAAGGCCAGGGGCAACAACCCAAGTCAGCGGCAGCAGAGCAGCAACGCAGAGTCGGCGCCCATCCATGTTACAAGTCCAGAAGAGAGTGCTATCTTTCGTGAAGGACACGAAATCAAACTGCGACGAGCAGGGACCGTGCTTTGGATACACCGACCCGTGTGGGCAAGAGTGTTTTAAGCATCTGAACAGTCGAGTGGTCTCTTCGGCGAAATCATATCCAAACATGCGCACGACCAGCATTGCTGAAGCGCCAGCAGACGAGGAGGCCGGCAGGGGCTCCTCGACCACATATACTCTAAGTCCTACGGAGCAGAGAAGTCGAGCCACCTCTAGACATTCCCAGCCTGGCCATGAAGAGGACCATGACGAGCGTCACCATGACCATGAGCACGACCACGATCACGGTCACGATCATGATCACGATGATGTGGAAGCACAGCACCACCACCATGTTCCCCAGAACGCATTTCTTTCCATCGGCCTGCAGACATCAATAGCCATTGCTCTGCACAAGTTTCCTGAAGGCTTCATTACATATGCCACGAATCATGCGAACCCCGAGCTTGGCTTCAGCGTATTTCTTGCCCTGTTTGTGCACAACATTTCTGAAGGGTTTGCCATGGCCCTACCCCTGTACATGGCCCTCCACAACCGTACGAAGGCTATCGCCTGGTCGTCGCTCCTGGGCGGTCTCAGCCAGCCCGTGGGGGCTGGAATTGCAGCTCTATACTTTAAGCTTGCTAACCACAACAACATGACGCCTGACGAGGTTGCTTATGGCTGCTTGTTCGCAGTCACGGCGGGCATCATGACGAGCGTGGCGATCCAGCTGTTTGTTGAGAGTCTTAGTCTGAGTCACAACAGGAACATGAGCATTGTTTTTGCCTTCTTGGGTATGACACTACTTGGTGTCAGCAGCGCTTTCACCTCGCACAGTCATTGATCAGAGGGTAGTCATGTATAGCAGCATCAGGCAAGGACCACATGGTTTGTAAAATCCACTGGCATGGGTTGAGGTTTTGGTTAGAAGATGCATTGGAGGTCATGATGGAGGATTGGTTTGAGGTGCGAATGATTATGGCGTTTCTGAGCAACATTATAGTATTACCAGCAGGCAAAACAGCAAAATGTCATTGCCGAGGGCAACATCCATAGGGCTTTTCTCGCCCCTGCCCGGCACAGTCGATCTTGAAGTGCAGGTCCTCAATCGAACATAGAGCATCGTGAGATCATTGATACGTCGTTATCAGAAACATGAAATGAAAGTCTCAAAGGTGTATGTATATGAAAGCTCGCTTGCTATATCAACGTCCCTCTCGAAGCCCACTCCACTCGTCCCGAATACTTAGAGAACAGACTGGGATGGACTCAAACAATACACAACTCTCAGAGCATACTCCGCTCGCCACCGTTTGCGCCCTCTCCACCACCACCATTGAGAGCACCGCTCATCATGAAACCACCCTGTCCGCTCTCACCCGCGCCGGCATCGACATTGACATGGCCCCTCCCGCCAAACAGCACGAGCTCGCGCCCGCCTTTTGTGCCCCACCAGGTCACGCCCACGGCGGCCCTCTCGACGTCCATCTCGCCGCTGACGAGCACGTCCCAGAAGCGCCGGCGGCAGACCTCGCGCAGGGTCGAGTCCTCGACGAGGTTCATCGCCTCGCCCGCGCGGTGGAGCCACTCCTCGACGATGGGCAAGGGGAGGTACGGGAGGGCGTCGATCATGCTGAGGATGAGGGTCGACTGCTCGGACTGCGGCGGGGGCGCGTCGGGGGTCTGCGTGGTGTCGCTGTCCGGCGCTGCTGGGGTCGTCGCCTCGGAGGCCAAGGGTGGTAAGGGTGTCGTGGCCGCGCCGCCCTCGAGGGCGCGGAAGCGCAGCATCTCGAGCAGAGCCTCGGAGAGCTCCGGGTGGCTGGCGGAAATCGGGAAGGGCGGGCTGGCGATCTGCATGACCGTCTTGAAGGCGAGGCGGAATTGCCGTGGCGATATGCGCTGGGGGAAGCTGGCGAGGAGCGTGTCGACGTAGAAGGGGATCAGGTTCACCGTGACCGGCCCGCTGTGCTGCGGGCATGACATGACGGACAGGACGGCGCTGTGGGCCGCCTCGAAGAGCTCGAGCGTGAGTGAGGGAGGAGGCGTGTTGGGGTCGTTGCTAGGCTGGGAGAGCCATGAAGTTGGAGCTAGCAATGTGGATGCTGGGTTCACGATGAGCGACTCGGCCGCTTGTGGCGGGATCGATAGTGGGAGATGCTCGGCCGTATTGAGGTAGAACAGCGTCAGGGCTTGCTCTAGTGGTGATGGCGCGGCGGCACCAGCCTGAACGAACGGCGGCTGCGTCTCCGTGAGGAAAGCGATGCAGTGGTCTCCGAAACGGGTGATGATATCCAACGCTGTCATGTAGGTGAATGTGTAGACCTGGAACGAGCTCGCACCTTGCCGCGAGGAGATGAACGACAAGTTGCGAAGGACGTGTAGCGTCCTGCTGGCCACCTTTGGAGCAACCAGGTCGTTGCGCAGCCGTGGATCGAGTAGTGTTCGACCAATGATCGGCTGGAGGACTGCTACAACAGAGTACAGTATCCTGCGGAACAACTGCCATAGTGTGGATACTGGCCCCGAGAAGACTGGTGGCGGATAGAACGCAGCCTCGATCGCAGGATCGATTGTCGAAAGTGGGCAGGCACGCCATCGCTGCACGAGCACTGTGGAGAGCGCGAGCATCTGATCAAGCGCGTGGAGGACAGGCTGGGCGTCCCCTGCAGCTTGCACGGCGAAGACCATGAGACGAGAAAGCGCGCCCAAGTTTTGCGCCAGCGGTCGCGACTCGACTCTGCGAAGCCTGGCGACCGAGGGCGAGTCGACCTGCCACCAGATGTTCTTGCTCGGGTTGATATCGCTCGAGATGGCTTGGATGAAGTCGCAGTTGTGGAAGCATTCGTTGCCGACCATTGCCTCGACCGCGGCCGGGAGCAGAGCATTGCCGTTGAGACCAGCCTTGTTGTGGTCGGACAAGAGTGGGAAGGCATACGTCAGAGCCAGGACGACGGCGCCTCGGCCTAAGAGGCCTGTATGGATGGGGTCCTCGAGAGCAAGGTTTGCGGCAGCGACGACAGCTTGCTCGAGGGTTGTCCTCAAGCTCCTCGAGAGCGACCTCTTCTCATCACTCTCCAGGCCCATCAGGACACCCGTCAGCACCAGGCAGTGCTGCCACCTGCTGGAACGCTCATCAGCGCCCTTGGCCACAGCACGTGCCCACTCCTCGCACTGAAGGCCGCTCCCTATGCGAGGCGTGCCGGGGGCGGCTTCGATGTTGTCGAGGGCGTTCTGTCGGACGTGGCCGGCAGCGGTGTTGTAGACGCTGATGATGCGCAGACACGTGCGCAGGCCGTCGGGATACTGCCACAACGAGCGGGCAGTGAGGAAGTGCGAGGTGAGCACGGAGACATTGAGGGGATTGGTCAGGCTGGAGAGCAGGTGTGTCGTTGTGCCAAAGATCTTGTCGGTCTTGTCGTTGCTGGGCGCGTCCTGATAGGCGCGCAGGACGGTCGTCAGGAGCCGGTCGGACGACATGGCCGCGGTGGTCTGTCGAGGTGGCTTGCGTGTTTCTGGGAGTCGCGGCTCATAAGCCACCGAGAGGCAAGCCCATTTGGCGTGAGGCGTGATGTCGTGGTATCGTGGTATCGTGATGCCGTGGTTGTCAAAGAGAGGTCTGAGGAAGCTCCGGGTCAAGCGTGCTCAAGTGCCCAAGGTTCTTGCCTCGGCACGACACCGGGCGCGGCTGCTCCGACACCCTGCCTGCCGCAAGCTGCTGCGGGAGTACGGGGCGGAACCGGACCACCCCTGGCCCAATGCACTCCAGTGGGGGTGTGCAGTGGATTCCTCCCTCTCAACCTCCAGAACGTCACCTCCCCAAACATTCAGTAGTCTCTCTGCAGGTGCGCGATCCTCTGCCCTACGGTCTTCTCCCGCCACCTGACGCCCTCGAGGGCTGGGCTTGCGAAGCCTGCAATGCCATCAAGGTGCCACTAGCCTCTGCAGTATGGCCCATATCCTGTTCGTAACCCTCATCGATGGCAGTCTTCAACTCAACTCAACCTGACCTCAATCTAGTGATCCCCAGGCCCTTTGCAGCAAATGGCCGCCTCCAGACTATCAGCAGCCCAGCTTTCCAGGTCTGCACTGGCCTCCTCGGGACCCTGAGCATGCGCTCTACTCTCTCTCCGATTCGTGGCGCTTCACCTTGCTCTGGACACTCATCCTCTACGCCCTGTTCCACTTCGGTGCTGTCGGTGTCGCCCTGCTCATGCACATCGGCAGGCCCCGGGTTGCGTGGAAGTTTCTCTGGGCAGTCCCCGCGGTGTATGCCATCGTTGCTGGTTTCGAGGCTCTGTTTGCTGGCAGCGTCGTCGGGCTCGTAGTCGGCGCCGTCTACATATCTGGATGCTATGAGATCTCGACATGGATCCCGTTCATATGGGGATGGATCAACGTCCTGATTCTAATCATCTCATCTTTCACCATCCAAGGCGGTCTCTGAGACGTATGAAGAAGGCATACACGAGTTCCGGACGCATTCTACCAAGACGAATCGTGAAGCGCACGGATCAGGCGGATTCGCTTACCCAACAACCTCGAAGCATTTTCCCGACGAATATCATCGGCACAGAAGCGAAGGCTCACGTCATCTTTGATAGGCTGTGGCGATAAAACCAGGACCCTACTTAGCCGTGTCCTCGTCACAACCGTGTTGTACCGGTGCTCACAGATAGGCTCGCGCACTACCTACAGCAGGACACGCTTCGAAAAGTCACAAGATCTACATACAGTGCCCGAGCGTCATTACTGACAGAGTTGCCTCGTCACATGAGCGAGTATATTCGTCACAACCCGGTCTCGCGGTTCCAATGATACCAGACTTGTGAAGACCGAGAGCTGGATATCCCATTGCTCGCCACGACCGCTGTCGCACGTCGACTATCATCAAGACTTGATCAAGATTGACAAGCACGACGGCTGGAGCGGTGGAACTCCGCTCGGATGATGGCCTACGCGACGCAAAACAAGCCCAAGCTAGACACTGTTGCACTCAGAAAGAGCGATGCATGGTACAAAGTAATATTGTCAGTCTGCCACCTCATGGACAGGAGGTTGCCTGTTGCAACAATAATATGTAGTCGAATACTACAGACGATAGACATGATTCGAGACATGATTCCCGTACACTGAATGCTCAGATCGAGGAGACGTCCCTGTTGTTGGTTTCGGGCCCACTTTCCCAGGGCCGGGCGTGCGCGCTCGCATGTGAATGCCCTGGGTTCTGCCACCAAACACCGCCAGTTTCGACAACGCCTAGCCTTAGGCCATTCGTCATCCCGCATGGCATTTCACATCTCTCCAGGCGCGTCTAAGTGAGAGTTCCAGCTTGTCTTACAATTTCGACATCAGTGTTGGCTCGGCCCAGGAGGAGCAATTTGCAGTACGGACGGACAACGGAGCATGCTATGAGCCCTTAAAGACGTGGCTTTCGACACAAACCAGGCTTCCACAAACTTCATTTCCCCGAGCCAAGACACCCGTAGTCACAGGTGCACATTATGGATTCCGACTCGGATAGGTAAGTCAGTGGGACTTTGATATTACCTTGACCGTCACCGATATCCAGAGATATGCCTCCCCTGGCCGTCGGATTATTGCACCTGCTTGCAGCTAGATTCGCCCTCTCCAGAGCCTTGGTATCTTCCACGCCTACCGCATCACATTGTCGCCTTGAATAACCGTTCCCCAGTCCTCTTTGCAGTATACGATCTCTTCGGAGACGAAGAAAAAGAAACAGACAGGAGCGACGCAAGCAACATGCATATTTATCTATCACCCCACCTCTGTCATATCAGACACAACGTAACTATGAGTGCTCACACCAGGTCCCGCTGCTAATATTTCTTCTCGCCAGCCCGGCTCCGTCTGGCCCGCAGACCACAGCCCTCCTTGAGCAGCAGTACCTGCCCAGAGGCAAGAAGTCCCTCTCGGGCATCGCGACCCGCTCGTTCTGCCTGGGCATGACCCTCGCCGCGTCAGTCATGGCCCTGCTCTGGCTGCTGCTCTTCACTACGTCCCCGCTGTGGCGGCTGCCGTTCTTCTTCGCGGCCCTGTCCGTGTTCCACTTCCTCGAGTTCTACACCACGGCCGCGTACAGCACCCGCGACGCGACGGTCAAGTCGTTCCTGCTCACCGCCAATTGGCCCGCCTACGCGATCGCGCACGCCTCCGCGTCCGTAGAGTGCCTCGTCACGAACACCCTGCTGTTCCCCCCGAGCAGATACCCGACAACCGCGGCCTCGTCGTCATGGCTACCCTCCTCCTTGGCCTCGTACACGTCCCAGGTCCTCCTCCTCGCGGGCGTCAGCCTCGTGATCCTCGGCCAGACGATCCGCAGCGCCGCCATGGTCGAGGCGGGGCCCAGCTTCAACCACGTCGTCCAGCACCGCAAGCGGGACTCGCACGTCCTCGTCACGACGGGCGTGTACGGCCACCTCCGCCACCCGAGCTACTTTGGCTTCTTCTGGTGGGCCGTCGGCACCCAGCTCGTCCTGGGCAACGTCGTGTGCCTGGTCGCCTACGTCGCCGTGCTGTGGACGTTCTTCAGCAGCAGGGTCAAGGTCGAGGAGGCCGCGCTGGTGCGCTTCTTCGGGAGGGAGTACGAGGACTACAAGACGCGGGTGGGCACCAAGATGCCGTTCATCGGATAGACCAGGTAGGGGATTTTGTACATTATGCTGATGGCATTGTCGCTGGTGTTGGGCCATGGCGAGGTGGCTGGCTGGCGGGATTGCACCCAGGAGATCGATTCCTCTGGTAGAGGGAGGTAGTGGCAAGAGATTTTCGAGAACGGTTCTTTCACGCGTCTGCGCTTCGAGATCGTGGCGTTTGTCGCTCTCGATGAGTTCGATTTACCGGAAACGACCACGAGACTAGTCGAGACCCCCATCGCTGGGAAAGCATCTATGGATGCGACATATATTCTTCACCTCTGCCGTGACTGTCAAGGCTTCCGCGACTTCCGCGACCCGACACTGCGCAAGCAATTCTAATAAACAATAGCCAGTAGACCAAGTCAAAAAATTTCAAAGCTTTCAAGAATCAAAGGGTCAACCCCTTGTATCGTTGTGGATGTAAATGCTTCCGACAAGGCTATGTGCGAGCCTTCAACAGCACACGGACTCGGAAACAACCCTTTGCGTGTGTATCAAAAAATCTTTATGAGAACACATATAAGCACCGGCGAAAAAGCCCGCAAGAACCACTTCAGGTTTTACTCTACCCCAGAACCTCCTAACAACAGTCTCATGACTCGTCCTCCGTGTCTGTGTTTGTCGCGCTCGTGTCTTCCTCCTCCTCGTCTGTGCCACTCTCCTCATCTTCGTCATCCGAGTCTACCCGCTTCTTGACGGGTCCACCCTTCATCGCACTCATCTGGCCGGCTAGCGAGTCTGTCTTACAGTCAGTATACATATCTTCCAATGCACAGACCAGTTGATTGGGATACTCACCTTCTTCGGGGTCACTGATGTCATCCTCGGCCTGGATCTGTGCAGCGCTGGCAGCATCCTCCACCGTCAAGGTAACATCGACCTTGGCATCGAAGCCGACATAGCTGTCACAGACCATATTCATGACAAAGGTGTATTTGCCAGGCTGTGGCGGTGCAGCGAAGCCAGGAGCCTTCAGCGTAAGCATGTGGTACGTAGGCTTGCCATCCTCGGTGAACATGGGCTTGTCGAATGCAGTGAATGTGCAGGGCGGGACAGCCATCTTTCCCTGTTTGCTATCCGAGAGGAAGACATGCCACTTGGGGGTGATGTCGCGGGCATAGTAAGGAGCAAAGGTGAGGGGAGGTGGCACTGGCTTGTTTTCCTTCTCGACAATCTTTCCGTTCTCATCCTTAACCTTCTTGCGCCCAAGGAGAGCATCTAGATCGTCTTCCGCGGGGTCGATGTCCTCCAGATCGAGCTCATCGATCTCGGGCACGTTCGTACTTCCAGGAGGAACAACACGGCCCTTGATGCACAGTGTGACCAGAGATCCAGGAGTGACGACACGCTCGCCAGTGACCTTGAAGAACGCCTTTTCGAGGTGAAGATGGGGGAGCTGGTGCGCAACGTTCACAGCCGTCTGGTACTGCTCCTCCGTCAACAAGCCCTTCCCAACCACGAGAGACCTCCGTTGGGCATCTGGTAGTGACATGAACTGCTGAACGGTAGCGTGCTTCTTCGAGTCACCCTCGACCGCCTCGACGACAGCGGGAGTGAAGTGTGGGAGCTGCAAAAGCGGGGAAGCATTGGGCGGGATAGCCTGGATCAGCCTCTGGCCGGTCAGGTAGGAAGAAATAATAGGTCCTGCGTTGCCAAAGGCGATCGAGATTGTGGTAAGAGAGTGGAGGAGAGCGTTGGCGATGGGCGCCACCATGTACTTGGCGCTATCAAGAGCCTGGTCTTCAAGCTCAACGCGACCCAGGTACGCCCAAAGAAGGCCAAGGACCTTTCTCCGCGGCGCGCTATCGATGTTCTCAAGCGCAGTCTTATCCTTTTCCGCAAGTCCTCCAGCATAAGTCGTGAGCTGGCCTGGCTGGGTAATCTTGGACTCGATCTTGGAAAGGCCAGATTCGGCCTTGTCGCCCTTGAGGTGGGAGCGGTACTCGGCGCCTGAGCTCAGTGCCGTGATCATGTCGCCCTCCTCCATGTCCTCCTTGTATTCGCGGAACATTGTGTTGGCACTCTCAAGAAGGACGCCCTCCTTGGACATTCTCTGAACACCATACCACCAAGAACCCACAGTGTAAGGGAGCAGAACTCCAAGGAGGATGGCGTAGACGAGCACCACATATTTGCCGTTGCCGTCAGACACGATGAACTTTGGCAGGGCAATGCCGATGCTGAAGCCCTGCTTGCCGTCCGGGTGGCCGTACTGGATGAAGTTGTTGCGCACTTCCTCGTCGGTCAGCGCCTGGTAGGCCTTTGTCATCTCGACCCAGGCGTTGGTCAGGGACTCGACGGTTTCGTTCTTGGCCGGGTCGGGCCTGATCTTGTCGGGGTGGAACTTGATGCCGAGTTTCTTGTAGTGGCTCTTGATTTGCTTCTCGGTGGCGGACTCGGAGATGCCCAGGATGTCGTACGGGTTCCAGAGCTTGAGGACGGAGCGCTGTGTCGTGACAATGAGGTACATCATGCCGGCCATGATGGCCCAACCGAGGATGGCGGTAATGGCACGCTTGACCCTGCGCTGGCGACGCTTCTGGGCATTGCGCTGGCCCTGGACAAGGTCGGCATGCTCCGGCTTGTAGTCAGTCCGTATGCGCTGCGCAAGAGCCTCGGGGTCTTTGCTCGGGGCGAGGAGGCTGTAGGTCAGAGGTAGCGTGACCAGTGTTGAGAGGGTGAAGATGAAGAACGGGTAGAATTGGCCCTGCTCGTCGTACGAGTAGTCGGAGCTCATGGCGGGAGCGTCGCCCTGCGAGTAGGGACTTGTGCGGCGTCGGCGACGATTATTTACACGTGAAGAAAGGACAAAAGAGCCGGTAATGGACGGTGCTGTAGAGCAGTGCTGGTCGGCAGGCACTGCGTCGTCGAGAAGAGACAGGTGCAAAAAGGTGGTCGGGAAGTGAATGTGGAGGAGGGGGACCTCAGTGCCTGGCGCAGATATCCAAACCTATGATGTGGCTTTAGGCTTGCACGCAACTAACACTTTGATGCAAGCTGGCTCCTTACAATGACAGCCCCCCAATCCAAAGTGGTAATCGTGGCCTCCCAAATTTCAAAGTGGGGACCTTCCCTGCGGCAAGCTAACGTACGAAGGTGATGGAGACCCTCGACTCCCTGTTGCCGCTCACTGCGCTTATCGATACACCTTCACAGGCGCAGGGCCGGGGTCCCCGCCGCCAACACAGAGCCGACACCACGGCCTACAGCTACCGATGCTATCATCGCTGTGGGTGTGCCATCTTGTTACCTTGACTGCGTATAGGTAGATATGTAACATTACCTAGGAAGCTCAATTCTCCCAGAGAGCCGGTTCACGAAGACACTCCTTTAGCATGGACTCGATGGGAGTGATCACTCTGTAACTCTCGCAGCCCTGTGAATAAGACAAGTAAACGACCGCCGGCCAGCAACTAGACAGCGCCAGAAATGCGGCGAGAATGATTGAGAAGAAGCACTTGGTCCCTTGCAACACAAACTCCCCCCAAACGCCAAAGCCATACATGGAAAAACCAGCTCCATCCGATTTCCCGTACACAAAGTCACATTTGCACAGCAAAACAGTCCACCTCATGGGCAGCTCAGCACACCCTGATGCCACATATCTCCACAATCTTGCCTTCGACATAGGCCCTCCGTCCGTGGTACTCCTGCACAAGCTCGCACGCGAACTTGGCGTCGGCTGGGCTCCATACATCAAGACCCATCCGGGAGATCGCCTCAAGATCTATTCGGACTCCTCTGTTGCCATCCGTACTCTCAACATCGTCGTCATCCTCAACTCTGCTGCTGTTGCCACCCTCCGCTATCAGGCGATCTTGCTCGTCAGCACTTGGACTGCTGCTTTCGTCGTCATCGATGGCGCTTTCAGGTTCGCCTTCCTCTTCTTCAAGCTCGGTTTCGCCGTACCGCATCGCTTCGACAGCCTCCCCAGCCACGGAGAGCATATTTGACGTCATGCGGTGAAAGAAGGCGATGATAGCCAATTCGGCTTGTGCTTCATCAGGAGACTGTGTGCTTGCGGACTGCCTTCGTGGTCGACTCAGCGAGCCAACAGACCCTGCCATGTCGCCAACCGCTTGCGGCATGGTCATATGATTCGAAAGGTCAGCTAGAAGACTTGCATCCTGCGCCGCTTCCTCAGCCTCGTCAGTGCGTGTCTGCTCGCCTGCCGATGCCCACCACATGAAGCCGTTGTAAGCCAAGGCTGCCCATGTCAATGGCTCGACAATGTCTTCTGCTTCGTCTAGTACCGGACCGTCAAAGTCATGAGACGTCGTCGGGCGTGATACGGCGGGCGACGCTGCGGCGCTCTTCGGTGCGGTCTGGAGGCGGGCCAGACCGCGTTTCAAGGCCCCGAAACGCCGCAGATCTCGTTGCGTGGCTTTGATGGCGACTCCGCCACGGCCTTGGACGGTAGGCCAGGGCTGGTCATGCTGAGAATTTGATGCTGGATTAGGCGGCATGGTGATGAGCACATCCCACAGGGTCTCCTTCATGGCAAGAATGCTGTCGGTCGTGCAGGCAATCCAGCCTGTACCACGATCGTCATCGCTCCCGGCTACTGGCGCTTGCTTGGCGTCTTCGACGAGGAAGGGAATGTCATGAACTCCAACAGTGAACAATGGGCGCAAGCGATGCGAAGGCGCTTCTGGGCCCAGGAGCTCGAAAGCCGCCAGGGGAATGTTCGAGAGAATCGAGATATCATACACTACCAAATGATTAGCTCTTGCGCGGGGATCGGAGGTAAATACATTCCTTCTTACCAAAATTACAGGACTCTTGCACAGGAGCATGGCACGATATAAGTATCCTCTTGCGTAGCAATGCAGCTCGCTGAATCGGAAATATCAGCGGACCAAATGTGTCAAGTAGTTTCGTCAAGCTCCAGGCCGGGTGATATGGCGAAAGCTTGTGTCCCGAGGTCAACATGCCACCGCCATCCGACGCCGACCGTTTCCTAGTGTGTCCGCGACTAGTCGGCTTATTGGCCGGGGCCTGGAAGCTGATCGAGGGCGAGTCGAGTACTTCGCGCGTAGATTTCTTGTTTCCTTCCTGGGGCTTGTCGTCACGGGCCTGGTTTTTATCCCAGTACTGTTGCAGCGCGGCGGTATCTTTGACATTCGTGGATAGTGCACTGAGATTGCAGGCACGACAATTAGCAACTGACGATTTAATACGAAGTGTCCAGACGGCTGCGAGGAACTTACGAGACCAACTCTTTCAGGCCCTCCGCGTGCCTCCACGCCCTTCCCAGACGCCCGTAGCTCAATGGCACAAGCACACCGACTGCAAGCATGCGCGCATTGCGCAACTGGCTGTCCTCTACAGGAGCATTGATGAATGCGCTCAGCCCAGCATGCTGCTCATGGACGAAGTATATGAGATCTTCCGAGACGGCGTGCAGACCTGAAGGCAGAGACTTGTACTCGACAGCTCCATCAAGATCGATGCCAGGCTTGGCGGCTTTCCAGGAGAGTGTGTAGCCAGCTTTAACGTCGAACTCGATGAGGAACAGAGCAGAGATTGGAGGCAGGTCGACGGCAGAAAGAGGTGTCGTCGCTGTCGGGGGGTTTGAGACGGGACCGATTGCTTGTGATGGCAGGCGAACATGTAGTTCAGGCTGGCCGCGGCGGGTTGCGGCCATTGTTGCGAGGTCGTACCAGGGCAGCTCTGGCAAACTATGCGAAGGCTCGATCAGACCAAGGCGTTCGTCATCCGTGCAAGGATGGGGCCCAGATGGCGACGAATACAGCCAAGAAGCAAGCTCTCACGAACGGGTGCGACGGTAAAGAGCTTGACCGGGCATAGGAGAACAGGATACAGGCTTGTGGTCGCGCCGGACTGTTGCACATGGGTCAGGCGAGTTTCGAGAAGGTGCTCATCGGATCAGGCAGTCGCCCGTCAAGGTGCCGCGCCATATTCGTGGTCCAGCAGGTGGATTGGCGAACCCCTGGGACACTTGTGCAGGCCTAGCCGCACGCCTCGGGCTGGCACGGAAGAGTACCGGTAGCGTGCGGGCTGGAGAGGCACCCCTGCGACAAGCTCGTGGCTGCGGGGCTGCTGTCGCGGACCCCTGCTGATCCTTTGGTGGACAGTCCGATGTCTAGATGCCATGAAGCCGATCCTCCTTGAACGGCCCGGGTGCGAACGACAAAATGAGGATGTCATTGATGACCTGAGACCGAAACGAGCTCATTCCTTCTTTTTCGAGAGCTTCATTCAAGCTGTGCTCCGTGGTGGGCGTGGTCAAACGATGCTTGTCTGAGATCAAGTGCCACTTGTGGGCGACGAGGCTGTGCTTTCCGTTGCTGTTTTGATAAATTGTGTGATCCTCGACATCACAAGGTTCACCACGTAAATACGGAAGAGCTGCCTGATTACGTTAGAATTTCCTAAGTCGCTGCTCTGTCTGGTTCGCGATGACAGCTTGCGAATCCCCACCTTCTCACGATACAGGAGCGTTCCTTCCGCAGGTGCCCGCAATTGCCCTCATGGCCAATCATGGAGTGTCAGTGACATCAGAATTTAATCACAATTCACAGCATACCCTGGGTAGCTGTCTCGAATGCAAGGCTGGAGGATATATGAGTCCTTGGTTTGGACGCTTGCAAACTTCTAGACTATCTCACAGCGCACCGTCCTTTCAGTCGTTATCGTAGTCCCGAAAACACTTATACGTGGTTCCGCACTTAACACCACCACACAAGTCAAGCACAATGTCAGACAAAGCGGACGTTCCTGGCAATGAGGTCCCGTTGCGAGATAAAGCTCTTGAGACAGGCGCGTCTCTGATACAAGTAAGCCAGCCTCAAGGCGATGTCATGCTGCCCTCCGGTCGCCTCAGCTTTACATGTGGTCGCCACCAGTAGACTAAGACGGAACTCTCAACAACTAGGAATTTCAACCAGTTAAGCAGCTTTGCGCACATCTCAATGCTTTCCACACATACGCCGCTGAGCCTGGCCGCCTCGTCGAGACAAACCACTACTGTGCTCACTTGAGCGAGGGTATGTAGACCCTCTCCAACTCCCTGGGCCGTGACTGACGAGCAAAGTAGACGTCCGGCAATGCATTCTCTACGATAGTCCTGGTCCCAACGCCCGGCTGATTGGTATCGAGTACATGATCACGCCCAAGCTATACAATGGCCTGCCCCAAGAGGAGCGCAAACTCTGGCATTCGCACGTCTTCGAGGTCAAGTCGGGCATGCTCATCATGCCAGGCCCCACAACACCAGGGCTCCAGACTGCATGGGAAGCTGCGGAGTTGGAGGAGATGAAGAGCGTGGTCGGTCTCTACGGCAAAGTCTATCACCTGTGGCAGACCGATCGTGGTGACAAGCTACCACTTGGTGAGCCAAACTTGATGACCAGCTTCACGGCGGATGGACAATTCGACTTCGAAAAGTTCGTAGGGGAGCGTGACAAGAAGTTTGGTACAGACTGGCGCAGGAAGAGGGAGTTGAGAAAGGACATAGAGGAGATGCAGGTGCACAAAGACGCCGACTCTGCGTGGAAGCGACGCAACTCGATGTAGACATGAAACCGAGACTTGAAGGCCATATCCTACCGCACAGTCGTGTCGCAGGGGCCGCCTCTGTGAACTCCTTGGAGGCTTCGGAATCTCCAGAGCTCGGAATTCGAGACTCCAGCTGATGGGTCACCATGCTTCAAAATCCGAGCACTACAAGTATAGAGAGCCGCTAGATAGGGGACATGCGGAAGAAATCTTCAAGGAGAATTCATTAAACAATCGTTGAGTTCTAGAAATGTTGGCCATGGTCACCAATTTGACGCGGCCTCGGGAGGTCCGTTTCCCCACATCATGGCGGGATAAAGCATGTGGGGCCGGCGCCGCATCGCATACAAGCCAGGAACGGGCGCAACACTCGTGACCGTGTCGTTGATGGAGCTGCAATCAAGCGATCATCTCCCACTTCACAATCTCCCGGGACGCTGCCGCCACCCCTCTTTGTATAGAGGCTCGCAATGCTGCACGCAGATAGCAGCGCGACGACAGTCCCACGACTACCCAGCGAGATGACCTGAGAGCGGCCCCGTTGACCCTTCATCATGTCGCTTCTCCAGGTAGAAGAGTAGGTGCCCACCCTCTGACACTCGACCCTTCCTCTGCTGACGCGCTCTTGTACTCAGTCTCGTCTCGCACCAGCTGCGAACGAGCTACCTCAGCGAGGTAGCAGACGGCGTGGGCGAGCGCCTCATCACGATCAATGACTCTTTCCTCAACACAGGCCCCTTCAAAGCGGCCGGATGGCGATCAAACCCGGCGCACATCAAGCGAACACATTCCCCTCCGATCCCGACCGCTGTCGCTTCCGAATACTTCCAGGCTGCCCCTCGACTGGCTGGGCTAACATTGGAAGATGAGGCAGACGAGGGCGGCATGCTGACTGGTGGTGGGGGAGACACGCTCGGCCCGACCAATGCTGCTAAGCGTCGTAGGGAGAGGCGGAGGGAGCAGATGGAGGAGGAAGACAGCAGTGACCTCAGCGACGAGAGCGACGAAGAGTCAGACCAGCGGGCGGCACAACAGATCCGCTTCGCGAAGATGCCTGTGCGGAATAGGGCAGGCTCGTCACCTCCAGCTCGGAGCAGAGCCGGCTCATCACCACTACAGCCATCAAACTTGCGACAAACTACGAATATGTCGTCACCGCGAGGCCCTCCAGGAGCACGCAGGGGCTCTCAGTCAGCCCTTGAGACCGTCAAGGAACGCGCGCGCCGAGATACGGTGACCAGCAGTGAAGTATCGTCAGAGAACGAGTTCGATGCGTCCGGCTTCCACAGACAACGAGACGCTGCGCGGGCCGCAGCCAAGGCTGCCAGAATACAAGCACGGATCAACGAAGAGCCTACGGAAGGCGTCAAGAGGACAGGCAGTGAGCTGCTCCCTGAAGAAATGGACAGCGACGGATCGGACACATCCTCTGCTTTCGTGGGCAGTGTCGACTCGACGGGGATACTTGGCACAGGGGAGACGCCTATTGTGGGAGCGTCTCCTGGCCAGCAAGTTGTTGGTACGGTCCCCAAGCAGCTGCTCAGACAATCGACTGTGCGAAAACCGCCATCAGCACCGCAGCCGGCGCAGCTCCTGCAAGCCTTACCCCCGCCACGACCCATGAGCACATTAAGGCCTCTTAGCATGGCTCAGCCACGGAGTCTACTCTCGGATGCTTTCAAGACAAAGAAGACGGCACCGTCCTCGTCTGTAGAGAGATTCGCTTCACTATCTGGCAAGGGCGACCCTGATCCTTTGAAGATCCGCATCTTCGCCCCCTTCTCTGAGGAGCCGGAAGAGCCTTTCGAGGTACTCATTCGCCGCAGTGTCCAAGAAAGTGACGGGACTTTCCGCCCTGTCCTGATCGCCGAGCTGATTGGACTCAGCTTGTGGACATACATGGAGTCAAAGCTGCAGCCACCAATACCAGCTGACAAGATGAGCGCCAACTGGTGGACTTTGCGCATGGTCGAGGAGGATGGAGAAGTAGACGATGATTTCCCCCCTTTTGAGCGCAAAAAGCCCGTCAATGCCTTCACTACTGCCAACAATGCGACCGGCCGTTCACGCGGTCGCGGCAAGACGCACGATAACTTTGGCTTGGTTCAAGCCTCGGAATCCGAGTTCGCAGACAATCAGGAGCAGACACCAGAGTTTGGCCCAGCAGAAGCAGTAGATGATGCAGCGGCCTCTGAGGAACTGACGCCGACTATCTCGAATCAGCCCGCCCAGGTCAACTTGCCACCACCATCGCAGCCGAGGGCAAACCCTATCACAAACACATCAGTCAGAGTAGACACCCTGTTCGCTGATAAGCCAGCGGCACCAGCGGCAATGCCCGTGGCGAGGGGCGGCCAGCATAAGCTATTGCGGATAACAATAATATCTGCGGATATCGCCCCGGGCCAGATGGTGACCTTGGATGTCACGACCGATATGTACCTAGCAGAGATCTTGGAGCAGGTCTGCCGCAAGAGGAATCTCGACAAGAGCCAGCATGTTCTGAAAATGCCAGGATCCGGGGCTCTCGTCTATGTCGACCGTACCGTGTCGTCCATCGGCAAAGTATCAGAGCTCGAGCTGCACAGACGGCGCTTCGCCACCGACGGCCCTCTGTCTATGACCGGCTCTCCAAGCAGCTCATCGCCAAAGCCCTTTGCGTGGACAGAGTACAGCGCGCCTGCGAAGAAGACCAAGGGCACTAAGACGATTACGCCTCATCCACTCGCCCAAGAGGCAATATCGAAGCATCACGAGGAGAATGGTGTTGATGTAAACTTCAAGAAATACACCGTCTGGCGCAAGCAGCCGATGCGCTTTGTAGGTCTGAACGAGCGGATACTTGCCATTGATGGCGAGTACGTGTACGTGATGCCTTCATCGGGCGGCAAAACGACGCGAGAGGGCGGCAAGACCACAACGGTCCACTTCAGCAATGTCGTCGGGTGCAGTGTGTCAAGGAGGCATCCGACGCATTTCAAGGTTTGTTTTCTTAGTCTGGTTTCTTGTTTGAGAACGATCATGCTGATGTCTCTCTTATCAGCTTATGGTGTACAAGGCTACTGAGACCAAGCGCTACGACTTTGAGGCACGCAACACTGCCGAGGCTGCAGAGATTGTGCAGGAACTCAAGAAGGGTGTCGCGCCTTACAATCGGGACATATAATTTCATCTAAACTGATCTTCGGAAGCATGATCTCAAGCAATTGCGGGAAACCGGGCGGCGGCATAGTGAAGATGACCTCTTCAGCAAAGTGAGCTATCAGATACACATGTCCGCGCGGGTGATTGCGTTGCACCTTCCGCCCGTTTGCAGCATAGTGTTTCCGACGAGGATGCGAGGCTTACTGCGATCCTGTTAGGGACCACAGTGTTGGGGTATGGGCTCACAGAGGCCGTGGCGGTGGTGACACACGCGTTTCATCTGCTTCTGACTGCGGTAACTGATGGTCGCGGAGGCATTCGAGTGCCTACTGCTGTGTAATGCGCACTCGCGTCAAAGTAGTCCCGTGAGAAATTCATATATGTGGTCATTATGCCGATACGATGCAAGTCTCAGCCCGACACGAGAGACCAGGTTCATCATACTGAGTGGATGTTGATTCGCTATATGCACATCCTTGGGAGAAGAGCTTCCTTCGTCGTTGTCAAGGGCTAATGAACACAGCGATCTGTTGTTTGCGTGTATCCCAGTAGGAGTGAATGAATATGTTGGGGTCTGAGAGGCAGTCATAGCAACGGTCTGAGGACAGCCATGTTCGCACGGGTTTAGCTCTGCTCATAAGTATCACGGGATGGGAATCCGGTGCCCCTTGATATCGAAATGAGTAGCACCAAGCACTGACGATGTGCACACGAAAGTGATTCAGATATGCGTGTGTGCTGACGTACGAGGAGGCGAGCACAGCGTGAGGCGACGCTACCTCAGGTGCCTCACGACAGATCATCTTGTTGTATCTCCTCATTGCGTGATAGCCGGATCGCGAAAGACACATCTGGTCACCCTCCTCCTCCTTAGAGATCGTGGGCCACACTTGCTGCTGGACCTCGTCTTCGCTCCTTCCGTTCTCACCGTGCTATTACATATGCCATCTGGACCCTCTTCCCGGATCTACTCGAAATTGTTCCTCCGCACTCCCAGACCTCACCTTCACTTCACATTGGCTTCACCGGCATCGTTCCCGGTACCGTGCCTTGAAAATAGCCGACTAGACCTCGCACAAATCACCACGGCGACCACAAACCTAAGGCACCAAGGCATTTCCTCAAGACTAGAATTTTTCCGCATAAATCTCTTCTCTCTCTTGTTTCCTCTCCGGCTTCACCTTCCATCCACACACAACCTCACGTCCTTCATATTGATCACCACCACCATCAACAACCTCAACCTTCGTGTTCTCAGCACTCCCACCTCCCTTCTTCAGCAGATCTCAAGATTGATCAGTGCTTGATCCATAATCATCGTCATCATGCAGTTATTCAAGAGCATCCTTGTCCTCGCCTTCGCCCTTATGGGCATGGTACGTCGGCAGTCCTTGCCCCAAAGCATTGCAAAGCTCCTCAGATTCTGATAATTTCTCTGCTGACACTGCCTTTCTCTCCCGCATACAGGCCGCTCCCGCCGATGTCTTCGACCTCGAGGCTCGTCAGGAGACCGACTGCGCCTGCTCCGGCACTGTCACCGTCACTGTCCCTGCGGGTAGCATTCCTCCCACCATCCTCGACACCTCGACTCTCCTCATTGCCACTCCTGTCCCCACCATTGCCACCGACCCTGCTGTCACTCCCTCTGGCTACGGAACAGACAGTGCCATCCAGATCACTCCCACCCCCACTGATCCTGCCGTCACCACCGATCCTGCCTCCACCACTCCTGTGCCTGGTACTGATGCTACGGCATCGGAGCCTGCTGCCACAAGCTTGGTCACGAACCCGGCCGTTTCTAGTGAGCTCACGCCTGTCGAGAGCAGCTCGTCCGTCCTCGAGTCGTACACCTCGTCTGCTGGCGAGATTGCATCCAGCGCCACCGACGCTATCGAGACAACTCCCACTGAGTCGATCGCTCAGGGTGGTGCCGCAGCTCCTACCGGTGCCTTTGGCCTTGGCGCCATGCTTGGCGGAGCTGCTGTCATTGCCATGGCTCTATGAGCACCACTCACGTTGATCATGTGCAGTCACAACAGCACTTGTTAGCAGTGGCCGAGCACGTCTTTACTATGTCATCCGTCTCACTGGCATGGTCGCACCGCTCAGAAAGTAATACATGGTTGGCATGGGTTCGGAGTCTTTAATGGTATGCAAACGGGACAGGATCACGGCTATCAATTTGTTGTAATGTTCTTCTTGGAGGCGCCGGTGCTACTCTGGATATGGAGGCAAGCATAATCATGGAAGATCGCACTCCTGGATCAACCTAGACATTTCTCCACCAGTGAGAAGCAGATAGAATCATCAAGGTAGAAAATTACTTGAGCCTTCCTACTTTGTTGCAGTCCGTATCGTGAAATCACGCCGTTCATGGCCAAGCATCGCTGTTAGGGCCCCAACTCTCACAGCATCATACTGCATGCTTCATATGGCCGCCTCTATAGCTTTGCCTTGCTGTCTTTTCTGGCAGCAGCACTATTCATCCTCTTACCCTCGTCATCTTGCTCGGCGACACGCAGGTCGGGCAATGCATTCGGCATGATCCTCCTCGGAGGAACCCATTCCGCGTCGTTGGCTTGATAACCCTCAGGCCGAGGAACGAGAGCATACTTGTCAAAGTCGGTGACCGCACCACCTTCGGGCGTGCGGAGGAAGTCCTCGTCCAGCTCAAGCCGGCCGTTCACCACGGCCGCGGGCGCGCGGAGCATGGCGAGGATCGCATCGGAGAAGATCGTGGGCTTGCGCAGGTCCTTTGCCTCGGAAGGGGTGGACTGGAGGAGGGCCCTGGTCGCGCCAGACTCTATGGCCTGTTTCGGTGTCAGCACCGTGGTTCTGCGATCGTCTGAAAGGAGGAGGGGGGGTGCGCGAGGGTAAATCGACCGAGAGGTGGGAGATACACAAAATCGTAGAGACGTACCACAGCCGGCCAGATGCTCGTGATGGCCATCCTGTCCGCCAGGCCCTGCCGCTCAAGGTCCATCGCCAGGCCCTTTGTCAGCACGCTCATCCCGACTTTCCCCATCGCGTAGGCCGTCTTGCCGCGGAAGAAGCGGCTGTATATCGGCGGGCTGACGACGATGATGCGGCCGGATCCTCCTCCGGCGGCGGCGGTGGAGCTGCTGCTGCTGCTGCCGACGCTCTTCTTGAGGTGCGGCAGGCTCGCCTGAACCGTCGCGTACAGACCCTCCGGGTTTACGCGCTGCATGAGCTGGAAGCGCTTCAGGGGTGTGTCCTCGACGGACGCCCACCATATCGCGCCAGAGTTGTAGACCAGGACATCGAGGCGGTTGTATATCTGTTTGGGGATGCCGTCAATTAGTGGACCTTGTGCGCGAAGCGAAAGGATTACAACACGACACGGCGGGAGCATCTGGAGACGGTCGGAGTGGCCTCCTCGTCTCTATCATATCCGTATTGGACAAAAATCCCCGGAGGCAGAGAAAAAGAACTCTGAGAGGAATCAGGGCAAGCGGGAGAGAGAGAGGTCTGGGTGAGCTCACCTTGACGACACTGTCCACGAGCCGCTGCACGCTCTCAGGGTCTCTGACGTCCACGGCCATGGCCGTCGCCGTCCCGCCGCCTTCCCTGATCTCTCGCTCGACCGTGTTGATGGTCGACTGTGGGGAGTTGGGATCCGGCGGGAACGGGTGCGTCGCCGAGGCGTCGCTCGTCGACTTTGCTGCTACGACGACTATGGCAGCGCACGGGTTAACGTAAGTACTTGATGCAATTGGAGATACCACACATTCAGAAGTGACAAATGGCTGGAGGACAAGGGGAAGCTCATTGGGAATGTCGAGGAAAAAGTCGCGAGACGTGGACCTGTCAACGAAGCCATTGCGGAAGGAGAGACGTTGATTGTGCAGTGATGTGCTTCTTCCCCTTGTTTCTTCTTTTCCAGTTCTCCTGCATCCCAAAGTGCAAGAGTAGTAGACGTGAGGCGAGACGGGTTGAGACTTGCACAATTACACACCTGCATATCCGTTCCTAGCGAGATCGACTGCGACCTGCCGGCCAATGCCGCGAGATGCACCCACCACGAGGGCGACTCTCTGTGGCTCCATCCTCGAATGTTTGGGTGTCTGGAATGGTGTCCCTGCTGCAGTATTTTGTGGTTGCACGGGTTCCAAAGATGTATCTTGAACAGCGCAGGGATTTGTAGTTTTGTTTGTGAGAGGACACCTTTGAGATGTGACCAAGAGAAGCAGTTGTGAGTTGTTGGAGGTTTGTAAGCTGTCGGCAGAAGATGGATGATCGCCGGAGCCAGCCCCAGATGCCGAGGCACCAGGGCTTGGTGACCAATCAGAACGCGCTACCCCGGATTTGGGCAGCTTACACGGCATCGCCTTCTCAATCACGCCATTGCGAAGCCTTGAAAGCCAAGCTCGAGGTGGGATTGTGACTGTTCGAATGCTCTGGCCTTGGACCGCCCTAGGGAAGGAAGGAAGAGCAGAATAATGAAGGAACCATGAAGAAAGTTGTGAGAAAAGAGGCAGGTGCTGTAGATGCCCGGATCTGTAGGACCAAGCTTTACGGTACAATCTTTTCGGCTTGCACATGTCTCCCCGACAGAAAGGGATACTGGTCTCCCAGTGAGGCGAGGGGCAATTGTGGCCAGAAGTATAAAATAAGTATCCAACGTCGGGTGAGTACTATGCTGGTATGACAGCTGTAGATCCGGACCGGCAGGCATTTCCGAGGGCTTGTTGAATGAGTCCCGTACTGGAAGACGCCAAACTGGAGGCCTCAAGCATTGGAGAGCCCGTTGTGATACGGCCTTGAGGGTAACGGTGAACAAACCATATCAACATTGCTGTGTTGGCACGCAACACCACAAACATCAGGACCCCGAAAACGCGGAGACAACTGCAAGTTTCAACCACTATGACCGGCTGTGAACCCTGTGAGAAAATTCCCTACTCATCTGCCTTTCTGGCCCCCTTCTTGCCCCTCTGTCTGCCTGGATTCAATGTCGTACACGACTTGTAGTGCCTCTTGAGATAGTCGCGACGACGCACCTTGTCACCACAGTGCTCGCATCTGAAGTGTTCAGGGATTCCCTCCAGTTGAGCTCGCAGTGGATGACAGGTCCTGTAGTGCTTCTCACGCTCCTTCTTAGCCCGAAACCTCTTAGTGCATGGTGCCCGGTCGTTGGTGCCCCATTCAC
This sequence comes from Microdochium bolleyi, assembly GCA_001566295.1. Classification (NCBI taxonomy): domain Eukaryota; kingdom Fungi; phylum Ascomycota; class Sordariomycetes; order Xylariales; family Microdochiaceae; genus Microdochium; species Microdochium bolleyi. The sequence continues at coordinate 3,428,392 of KQ964247.1, read as the reverse complement.
AGGGGAAGGGCTTTGTGTGCAAGGGAATGTGCCTACTAAAGAGACGGAGGAGCTGCTTTAGTAGGTCCTCTTGAATCCAGATAATTGGGACAGTCGTTGCGGTAATTGGTAAACTCACTTTAGCTCCGTCCCGATCCTGAACCACTGTCCGCAACACCAGCCATGACCCGGGTTCTGCTGTCCTGAATCCAAATGATGAGATCCTACGCACACACTGGGACAATTCATACATACCGTTGTCGTTCAAGACACTCGACATGTCACGGTACTCTGAATCCTCCATGAAAGCCTCCTCAGCCTCAAACTCTTCTTGACCGTCCGACGACGACGATTCCGCCTCGGGCTCAGGGGTAATATCGCCGGGCCCGGGGGGCTCCCCACGCAACTAAATTGGGTCGGTGGAATCGTAGTCGTTGGACAACTCAGAAGGGTCAAAGGCGAGAGAGGGCTCGAATCGCGAGGCCGCAGCTAGGAGCTCAGCGAAAGCCTGGTCCTGCTGTACGTGTCCATGGATCCCGGGTGCGAAGCCTCCTACGTTATCGGGGAGCGGCACTGTGCCATCAAGGGATGCCTGCTGGTTGTTGTAGCAAGTATATCCTAGATACGACGTGCAAGTCAGCAATTGGTGCCTCCAAAGGTAATGATCACTGCTGACCGTCGTTGCCAGGGTGCAAAAACTCCTGTCCTGCTTCGAGGTACCCAGGGAAATCGGAGTCATTGATCCCGAGTACCGGCGCTATGTCGTAGGATCCATAGGTGAGATCATCGTCTACCAAACCGGAGAATGTAGTATGATCAGGGCTGTGGGAAAAATGAAAGTCCACAAAGCTGCCGTTGAGCTCATCAGAGCCAGGGTCGTCGGGC